>JAQHUG010000227.1:3042566-3103967 GCA_028555095.1 Dicrostonyx torquatus | reverse complement strand
TCTCTCTCTCTCTCTCTCTCTCTCTCTCTCTCTCTCTCTCTCTCTTTTTAATATTTCACCAGAGATGAGGTCTCAGCGTAGGAGTTATTTTTTGGGGGGTGGGTTCGAAGAAATATCTAACATAGTCTGGGATGGCCTTTGATCTTTCTGTGTAGATGAAGATGAATTTGAACTTCTGATACTTCTGGCTTCCCCTAGATATGGGATTGTAGCATTGCCATGTTAGATTTTTATGCAGTATGATGGGTGTGGTGCCTTGGCAACCACCCCGCCAACTGAGCTGCACCTCTAGCTCTCAGCATGTGCATTTTGAAGGAAACAGACATTTGTATCACAGTAATGCAAATGTCATGTGTGTTTTTGGAACATGAAATAAAACAACATGAAACAGTACACACTGGGCAGAACTCAGTCTCTTGCTCTTCTCATTCCCTGCAGGTGCCCCCCTTGGGTGGTGGTTTGACCAAAAATGGCCCCCAGAGGGAGTGGCACTATTAGGAGGTGTGACCTTGTTGGAGGAAGTGTGTCACTGTGGGGGCAGGCTTTGAAGTCTCCCTTGCTCAAGCTACTCCCAGTGTGAACCGATCACTTCCTGTTGCCTGTGGATCAAGATGTAGGACTCTCAGTGCCTTCTCCAGCACCATGTCTGTGTGTAGGCTGCCATGTCCCACCATGATGGCGATGGACTAAATCTCTGAACTGTAAGCCAGCCCCAATTAAATGGTGTTGCTTCTCAGAAATAGAAACTAAGACACCTGTAAAGCTTTTTTTTTCACTTTCTCCAGCCCCATCTTTGTCCATCCAGGCTAGGCTAGTGTAACAGAACAACATGAATTGAGAGGCTTTTAAACACCAGGAGTTTATTTCTCACAGTGCAGGGGTTGTGAAACCCAAGAAACACACCAGCAGATTGAGTATTTGATGAAGCTTGCTTCTTGACTCAGGGTTGCTATCTTTTGTACTTTCTTTCTTTCTCTTATCTTTTTCCCCCTTATTTCATTTTATATACCAACCACAGTTTCCCCTCCTTCCTTTCCTTCTGTTCTCTCCCCCACCTCCCTTCTACCCTACCCCCCCCCATCCACTCCTCCATTTAGATGGGGTAAGATGTCCCTTCAGGTTTGACAAAGCATGGCATATCAAGTTGATGTAGGATCACTCTCCTACCCCCTGCATCAAGGCTGAACAAGTCATGCCACTATAGGCAATAGGTTCCAAAGGGCCAGCTCATGCATCAGGGACAGGTCCTGGTCCCACTGCTAGGGGCCCTACAAAAAAAATCAAGCAACACAACTGTTACCCAGATACAAAGAGCCTAGCTAAGTTGGTCCCATGCTGGCTCCCTCGATGTCTGTCCAGAGTCAGTGAGCTCCCACAAGCTCAGGTCAGCTGTCTCTGTGGGTTTTCCCATCATGTTCTTGACTATCCCTTATTCATTGAATCCCTCCTCTCTCTCTTCAACTGTACTCCTGGAGCTCAGCCCTGTGCTTGGCTGTGGACCTCTGTATCTGCTTCCATCAGATACAGGATTTTCTTATGGTGGGGAGCGTGGTCTCTCTGAAACACTTTTATAAAGTCAGTCATCTCATAGGATGAAGCAGAACTTTCATGACACAAGCACCTCCCAACAGACCTACTAAACCTACTACACCAACACACTAGGAAGAAAGTAGGTGACATCAATTTGGAGGTTAAGATTTTATCATAGTTTGTACTGCTACGAGAAACAATCCCTACATGGGATGATTTATAAACAGGCGAGTATAGTGCTGTCTGTTTTGGAGGCTGGGAAGGCCAAAGTCAAGGTCCTGAGAGGTTTGGTTTATGGTATGGGCATGAATGGTACTGAATGTTTTGCCCTTGTAGGGCAGAATATATGAGAAGGCCAAGAAGGAGGTGACTCCTCGTATCTCACTGTTCTGAGGCCTCTACCAGTGACATAATAACCCCCCAAATTCTCCCCTCTTTTCATGAGGATGCTAGGGAATCAAAGGGTCCTATTTGTCCTCTCTGATTTTGATATGTGATATCACTATGTAGTCCAGTTTGGTGTTGAGCTTATGACTGTCCCATCTCAGCTTCCAAAGCACTAAGATTATAGCTAAGCACCACTATCCAGCTTCCTTTTCTTAATGTTGTCACACTGGTGATTAAGTTTTAATTATAAATTCTGACAGGAACATTCAACACATGACAAATACCAGCAAGAATTTAAGGACTCAACAAAATTATAGTTTAGTACACTTTTCATGTTTTACAAAAAGAAAGCACACTATACATAGTCCTCTAGGAGAGGGAGCACACTTTGCATAGTCCTCTAGGAGAGGGAACACACTGCTCTTAGTCCTCCAGGAGAGGGAGCACACTGTGCATAGTCCTCTAGGAGAGGGACCACACTGCCCTTAGTCCTCTATGAGAGGGAGCATGCTGTGCATAGTCCTCCAGGAGAGGGAGTGCGCTGTGTACAGNAGTCCTCTAGGAGAGGGACCACACTGCCCTTAGTCCTCTATGAGAGGGAGCATGCTGTGCATAGTCCTCCAGGAGAGGGAGTGCGCTGTGTACAGTCCTCTAGGAGAGGGAGCACGCTGCACACAGTCCTCTGTAAGAGGGAGCACGCTGTGCTTAGTCCTCCAGGAGAGGGAGTGCGCTGTGTACAGTCCTACAGGAGAGGGAGCGTACTGCACATAGTCCTCTATGAAAGGGAGCACTATAGGAAAGGGAGCACTATAGGAAAGGGAGCACTATAGGAAGGGAGCACATTACATATAATCCTCTAGACTTCGTTGCTTTTCCTCTTCTCAAAGAATCTTAGAAATTTTTGCATAACAAAATATGAAGAACTTCTTAAATCTACATTCCATTGTACACTATGGTGTCAGTCCCATCAAATTTTAAATCGGTCCATAATTGTGGAACACCTGGGTTGATTCAAATTGGTGTCATATACTCAGTGCTGGAGAAAAAAACAAAACAACTCGCATATACCATCTAGTATGTACATGCATGTATTTATGAAAACTCTCAGAAACGAGATTGCTGGGTCAAAAGCTAGATACACTTTTTACTTTGAAAATTATATTAGTCAGCTTTGCCTTGCTGTAACAAATACCTGGGACAATGGGACCTTCTTGTGAGAGGACAGTCCAGTAAAATTATTTCTTTTCCTGAGCTGGAGATCCAAGGTGTAGCCTTGACTAGGTCACACCAGTGCTCTACCACTAATCTTAATTTCTATCTTAGGGTAAAATCTTTTTTTTTTTTTTTTTTTTTTTTTACAAAATTAAGTTCCATTTTAGTTGCAGAGTAGCATAACAATTTATAAGAACTAATAGCATTTCAAGACTTCTAGAAGAAAGGGTTTGAATGTTTTCATAACAAAGAAGTAGTTAATCTGTAACTTCTGTGATAAATATCTATTCCGATTTTGATGGCTATTTATTTATATGTTTTCATACATAGTGGGACATAATTGTATAATCTTATGATGTGCTCTCTCCCTCTTGTTTATACTTTCTTCCCTTTCTATTTCTAGATTTGCCAAAATCTATAAAATTCATGAATTAAGATAGCTAGTTAATTTTATTTTTAAAGTATGTGTACTTACTAATGAAATGGCTGTGGGTTTTCTTTTTATTATATATATATATATATATATATATATATATATAATACATATATACCTCCAGCTCTCCATACCTCCTCCTACCTCCATCTGCTCCTCAAAAAGGGTAAGCACTCTCACATGGGGAGTCAACAAAGCCTGGCACATCAAGTTGTGGTAGGACCAACTCCTTCCATCCCCCATCCCCTGCCGCCACTGCATCAAGGCTGAGCAAGGCTTCCCACCATAAGAAATGGGCTCCAAAAAGCCAGACCATGCACCAGGGATAGATCCTGGTCTCACTGCTAGGGTCCCCACAAACAGACCAAGTCACACAACTGTTACCCACATGCAGAGGACCTAATTTGGTCCCATGAAGGCTCCCAGCTGTTGGTCTAGAGTCTGTGAGCTCCCATGAGCCGTCTTTGGGTTTTCACCCTCATGATCTTGACCTCCCTTGCTCATATGATCCCTCTTCCATCTTTTTGACTGGACTCCCAGAGCTCAACTGGTGCTTGGCCATGACTCTTCGTATCTTCTTTCATCAGTTACTGGATGGAGGGTCTGTGGTGACAATTAAGGCAGTCATTATGGTGAAATCTTAACAAAAGATCTATTTACAACTTATGGACAATTCTGTTCAATGTGTTTTGATCATATTTACTACACCTCCCCTGACTCTTTGCAGATCCACAGCCTTTTTTTCTACCCACCCAACTTTTTGCTTTTTTTCCTCACTAGCATCAATTTTTTCTGCCCAAATATTCTTGGATAACTGACCTTCCACTGGACCAGGGTGGCCTTACTAGTTGTCACACTGATGGAGAAAATGTTTTCTCCCTCTCCCAGCGGTTGACAGTTGCCAATAGCTACATGGCTAGGGGTGGGCCTTTGTGTCTAGTTACTCTCTCTATGCAGGGATTTGGTCTGGACTGGGCTTCCTCAGGCCTTGCACATGCTGTCCCAGCTACTGTGAGTTCTTAGGTACAGCTGCCCTGAAGACACTGTCGCTATCCACCACCTCTGGCTCTTTTGCTTTTTCTGCCCTCTCTTTTACAATGAATCCTAAATCCATTTCCAATGAAATTTTTGTTGGAAAGTAGAAACAGTTCTTTTTTTTTAAATTTTTATTGTTAAAAGAAAAATTTACATTTACTACCCTTGTTCCCGGCCCTCCCGCTCCCCCACTACCCCACTGCCCTCCCCCTGCTTCCTTAAGATGGTGCAGGATACCCTGTCCTATGGGAAGCCCAAGGCCCTCCCCCCTCCATCTCAGTCAACTAGCTTAATTCTTATGCAATCAATAAATTGGCCAAGTCATGAGAAGAAAGTAACTAACTACATTTATCTAATCTTCAACCCAATCGAAGATCTGAGAAGGGAAATAACATTACCTGAGTGATTAGGAAGTGCAATCAAACAACTTCCAAAATATGTAACAAGTCACAGAGACAGCTGGCTACCTGGGCAATCACCCAAAGTCACATTTGCAGTGTTGAAGCAACCAACTTTGGCTAAGGCCTAGAATAACTGACAGATTATTTTTAAAGGCAAGAAAATTTTCAAAACCATCTTACCCTGTCTTGGCAGGATTTGACAGTTCTGCTTATCCATTTCCAGCTTTTATGTATTTTGTCAGTAGTTGAGGTATGGGAGTTCCTTGCCCAGAGGCCGGTTTTGCCAAGAAGAGGACAAGCTCCAATTGGAGTGTCTTGGCGCTCAACAGTCTCTCGGGAATAGATCGGTGTAGCCAGGAGTGTAGAAACAGTTCTTAAAAGAAAAGTTTATTATGTGCAAGTGTGTGAGTTATGTACGTGTGTGCATCACATGCGTGCAATGCCCACAGGGGCCTGCAGATGGTGCAAATCTCCTTAAATTGGAATTACAGGCAGTGGTATGGATGCTGAGAAAGCAAACCTGCATGCTCTGGAAGAGCAGCTACCTCTCTGCTTTGTAGAAAGGGTCTTTTGATATCCTCTCCTGGCAAACACATGAGCTCAGTTTGTTCTTCAGTTATAGCCAAGGACGGTGAGGAGGTCCAGGAGGATACTCAGTTGTCAAGAACTGGAGGTGAGATTTCAACTGAGGCACCTTGGCTTTAGGGAAAAGAAGCCACACAGGTGCAGGCATGAATGTGTGTGCTTCTGCATGTATGTAGGAGAGAAGATAAGATGGGTTACACATTAATAGTTAAGTTTCTGGTCTTTATCCCATAGGAAATCTGAATTCCAAATAGATCTTACGTTCTAAAAGTCTGTTCAGAAATATAGGCATCTTTGTGATCTTGGATTAGGCAGTTTCTCCTTGAAACAAAAGAAAAAAATGGACACAACAAAAATGAATAACTTGTACTGCAAGATACCATTAGAACAGTGGAAAGTTGTGCTACAGAGTGGGAGAAAACACTTGCAAAGCACATATTTGATGAAAAGAACGTGTGTTGAGATTATGTGACTGCTCAGTACTCAATAGTTATGACCTCATAAAAAAATAGGCCCAGGATTTGAATAATTCTGCAAAGATGATATAGAAACAGTCAATACATACTTTAAAAGATCCTCACATCCTTAGTCATTAGGGAAATGCAAATCAAATCTTAAACGAGATACTATTTTATACCCAGCAGGGTGGTTAAAATAAAAATGACAGATAATAGCAAGTGTTGATGATGTGCAGAAATTGGAACCCATATAATGCGGCTGATGAGAATGTAAAAATGATGCAGCTACTCTCGAAAAGAGTTTGGCAGTTCCTTAAGATGCTAAGCATAGAGTTACCACTTAGCAATTTTGCTCCTAAGTTTATATTCCTAGGGAAACGAAAACATATGTAGACCCAAAACCTCATATAAAAATGTTTATAGGAAGAACTGGAAATAAAAGAATTAAAAAAAAATGTTTATAGCATCATTATTCATAATAGCCCTGATGTGTAAACAAGCTAAGTGTCTTCTAACAGAGGAATCGATAAATAATATGTGGTATATATTATATATAAAATGAAATATTATTTAGCAATAAAACAATGAAATGCTTATGTGCTCTATAATGTAGATGGAGTTTTGGAAACAAATGTTAAGTGAAAGAAGCCATACATGAAAAGGACATGCACTGTGTGACTCTATTGTTTGAGAAATGTTTAGTTAAGCAAAACTGGACACAGAAAGTGTGTTAGTGGAATGTCAGGGACTGGAAGGAAGAAAGAGCGAGCCCATGATAGCTAGTAGACACTGACTTTCTTCTGAAGGCCACGAAACATGCTGCAATTTGATAGTGCTATTTACCGAACTCTGTGGATATACTAAAGACCACCATGCTGAGGACTGGACCAGATCTTTGCATTGCTAAACATCAGTTCAACTTCCAAGCTGCAGTCAGCTTAGTTAAACACTTTGAAAGGCTGAGCTTTGTTTTGTAAAATCATATCTCAACAAAACCAAGTCAATAGTTTAGAACCTGGGACCAAAGAGGACAGTGCATTGGTGGTTCATTATCCCAGCTGTGCTACCGTTTCCAAAGAGACCACAGCAGTGGCCAAGAAAGACTTTGTCCTTTGCCACTAGATTCTCATGTATTGCTGGGAGACCCTTGCCCTAAAATATCCTGATGACTAAGTTCAAAAAATCAATTCCAAGCCTGAGTTAAAAGGAACCCTCAGGAAGGAAATAGTCCCTACTCTTTCCGATGTGATACAATGTAGAGCCGATATACAGGCGACTTAGGGAGTGAGGACCCCCACAGGCCGAGTTGCGGATTTCATTACTGTAGGTGTCTTTACTCATTATTCTGATGGAAGGTGGGAGCCTTTGTCTCTCAGTCCAAATGAAGATGGACATGGGGTAGCTGCTGGAAGGTGACAACATTCCAGCTGGCTGCTGTATCTCAAGGAACCCAGAGTTCAGACTTAATCAGCAGCAAATGCAGTCATCCACGCTCCCTGTTGCTGGTCCAGGTCACCCTGAAGAGGTCACCAGCTGGCGTTCTGGGACCAAGCTGATGAGATATTATTGTCTGCCAGTCTTCATTTTTTGAAAAATGAAATGAGTTTCAAATGTCCGCCTGCAGGGATATCTGTTTCCGGCTCCCAGTCAAAGGGTGCCTGCAGGCTGGGCCGCTATTTGAAGTGCAGAGGGGAGAAGAATGGAAGGAAGGGCTTTGAGGCAGTTCTTGCTGCCATGGAGGAGGATGGCAGCGGATAAACTCACGTTCTTCCCCTTTCCCATTCCAACGTCCTTCCAATAGTCGAGTCTTTCTTCAGAACATCCTTGACAAATCTCTCTAACTTCCCTTTTTGTTCTTAAAAAATTATTACTGCTTCTTTTCTTCCTCAACTCACATTTAAAGCGGTTGTTTTCTTGTTGGGAAAATGTGAGGTGACTGCTTTGAGCCATAGGAAAAGGGGCAAAGCTTTTGCACAGAACTGAAGCTCTTCATGATGCCCATAATGCATCTGTCTATTTGCTTTCTTGACACACATCCAGTCCTAGATACAGAGTTAGGAGCATTTGTGTTTCACTCTACACTGGATATTCTTATGTATCCTTGAAGGCTCAGCTCAATTTTATCTTCTATGAAACCTTTTCAAATCTTCCAAGAAGGATTAAACATTGCCTCTGTATTGTTCCAACAACCTTTTGCTGGCTCCCATTATTCTCAGAATGCTTTGCATGGTTGTGTCACTTTCTACAGAAGGCTGACTGCCCTGGTCAGGCTCTTTCTCAGCTAAGCATTCTCACTTCTTACCATAATGCCTTGCCTGTTGCAGCCTCTCTCTCTCTCTCTCTCCCTCTCTCTAAATGAAGAAGGTCATTCTGAGGTTAGATGTATGAAAAAAGAATAAGCTAAGATGGGAAAACCAGACTGTTCTAGAAAAGTTGTACTAGAAAAATTCTTGTAACCTAACACTCCATGTTTCTCATTGAAAATGGAGCATACTGACTTCCTTTCTGACTCTTTCCGGACATTCAAGATGTCGAAGCGAGGACGTGGTGGGTCCTCCGGAGCGAAATTCCGGATATCCCTGGGTCTCCCGGTAGGAGCTGTGATCAACTGTGCTGACAATACAGGAGCCAAAAATTTGTATATCATCTCTGTGAAGGGCATTAAGGGACGACTGAACAGACTTCCTGCTGCTGGTGTGGGTGACATAGTGATGGCCACGGTGAAGAAAGGGAAACCAGAACTAAGAAAAAAGGTCCATCCAGCCGTTGTAATTCGACAACGAAAGTCATATCAAAGAAAAGATGGGGCATTCCTCTATTTTGAAGACAACGCAGGGGTCATAGTAAACAATAAAGGCGAGATGAAAGGTTCTGCTATCACGGGTCCAGTTGCAAAGGAGTGTGCGGACTTGTGGCCCAGGATTGCATCAAATGCAGGCAGCATTGCATAACTCTCCAGTGCATTTGTAAAATAGATTCATTAAAAGGCTTTCTTGACACCTTCACCAAAGTCAGCTTTGTAGATGGAAAAAAAAAAAAGAAAATGGAGCATACCAAGAATGAAGGCAAGAAAGAAGAAACGCTGGAATCCTCTGGGGCCTTTGCCATTTGAAATTGGTGCCCTTACCAGGAAATTAAACTGAGCTCATTATCTCATTAACTTCTGCCCAGAGAGGGAATAGTTGGCTGAAATTGTATTATCTTTCCAATATGACAAGTTGGTAGCAACCTGGGATTTTGAAAGATGCTTTGTTTTTCTTAGCAAGAAATTCCACTAATACAAATGAGCATCCACAGAGAAGAATTCCATTTAAGAAAAATCCTTACAGGCAGGAACCAGGCGTGTCTAAATTGCTTTGTGTTCATGATAAATCCCTATGGCTGATAAAGAAATCCTTACACTCAGATTACATTTTAGCCCCAACATATTGGAGTAGTTAAAAAAAAATTAACTGCTATACACAGTAATTGTGCTTGATCAACTTTTTCCCTTCTCCCAAGAGAGTCTTTGGAATGCAGATAACAATCCCAGCATGCTTATTAGTAGACACCAGTTTTAACGTCCTTCACCTTCTAAAAGGGCCATTACAAACTTCACTGGATCAGACTGTTTACATTGAAGCCTTACTTTTCATAGTCAACAGGAGATATATTGAGATTCCTAACCTGCCCATTGGTGAGACCAGCACTATCTTTAACAGCATCCGTGCTCTCAGAGGACATAATCTCATTTCTAGAGGTGGAAGATGGGAGTATATTGGGGAGGAAAGGAAACTGAACATGGGGTGTAATTCTGGTCCTGAAATTCCCTTCACAACAACATAGGCAGGGAGGACCAAGGAGGGCTTGGAAAGGTCACCGACTGCAATCCAAATCAAAGAAAAATTGGAGTTTTGCCTCACCTGTGATGGCCCCAGTGTGTTAGCCGGCCAGAGCCCTTCTGAGGAAGTGCCAAGTAGACATGATGGGTGTGATTTTCCCTGATGCCTCTCAAGGAAGCCTCCTTAAGTGCCGTGCTTTAGAAAGTATATTTTTAAACTTCTGTTCAACACTAAGCAGGAAGGTGATGTTTTTAACTCCCCTAAGAGACCATCGTTTCTGTTTTTCAGGGTGCGTATCTGTAAACACAGTACGTGGATGGGACAGAAGGAAGCTGTAGAGGCAGGCAGTGAGGTCCTTGTCCAAGCAGCAGGCTTCTACATCCGTGTGGAGGTTAAGGTGATGGAGTGCTACCAGGCTGGCTTCAAAATCCCTCAAGGTTGTTACTTAAAATCTGCTCTAACTCTGAAAGTAATGAGAATTTATGCTCGAGAAACTCAACTCACGCCCTCGCTTGCTGGAAGTCATCCTTTTTGCTCTCTACAGCAGGCGCAATGACAAGGTTGCAAGCAGACACGTTAGGAGTTGGACTAAAAATGCCCCGCAGGGTTCCAATACAGAGTTAAAGATCTGCAGCGGGAGATGAAGGAGAAGAGAACAGAAGCCCATGCTTAGGAAGAGAGAGAGACAGCTTCGCCAAGACGGGCTTGCAAACTGCTCATCACCTCCCAACTTTGTACTAAGGTGGAAGGAAGCAGTAGCGCTGAATGAGAGCTACAGGTGCCTGAATTAATCACCTCCCAATCCCCACACCCCAGACCTTCCACTGCTGGGAATAGGGAACCAGAGCTAGTTTACCAGTGACTCCCAAACTGCAGACATTATTTGGATTCAAATTGAAACTGTGGTAGTTGAATCCTGGGTGGGGCTCAGGGTGGGGTTGGGGGGAATGGAGTAGATGAAGTGCTTGTGTATTTTCTTTCTCTGGGAGAAGGACTCTTTATTCTCTCACAACCCTCTTTGACTGTTCTCTTTGTTGTTTTCTCCCATCAGCCTCCTCGGTTCAGGGTCTCTCACCTATTTCTAGTTCTACCGCTCTCAAGATTTTCTTCTTGCCTGTCCTTTTCTTTCATCGGTGGGTTATCTATTACTGGAAGGCACAAGTGGATTGCTTAATGAGTTGCCATTCAAAAACATTTGTTTCAACTAAACAAGTGGAAAAAAAACACCAAAAACTCTGCCAAGATGAAAATGGAGATATTAAAGATGAAAACGAACATCCATTAAGTAGGGCAAGTATGCATAAAAGGTGCTCCAAAGATCACATTAAGCCCACCATTAGTGAGGTGACCTTAGTGACTAACAGGGTTTTCTTTTTAAGAGGACTAAATCCTCCAGTATCAAACTGAAGACTGCTGGCTTTCCTCAGCTCCTGTGGCAGTATTTCTGAGGGGAAAGATGAGATGTAAGGAGAACTGCTGTGGGACAGTTTACCCTATAAAGATTTGTTTCTTGTACTTGTTTAATAAAATGCTGATTGGCCAGTAGTCAGGCAGGAAGTATAGGCGGGCAAAGAGGCAGGAAGTAGAGGTAGGTCAATGAGAACAGGAGAATTCTGGGAAGAGGAAGAGTCAGCCTGCAGTTATCATCCAAATACAAAGAAAGCAAGATGTGACTGCCTTGCCAAAAAAGGTACCAAGCCACTTGGCTATCAGAGACAAGAATTATGGGCGTTATATACGTTATAATAGTTAATAAGAAGCCTGAGCTAATAGACCAATCAGTTTGTAATTAATGTAGACTTCTGTGTGATTCTTTGGGACTTAATGGCTGTGGGACTGAACGGGACAGAAACATCAATCAACAGAGAACATAAACCAGGTGAATATATTACTCAGAATCTTAGAATTAGAGCAGGGGTAGAGTTTATGAGGGATGCTGAGGTCAGTGCTACTTCTCATCACCTTCATGCTGAGCCACCCTGGTAGTGTGTGCACGTGAGATTTGTGACAGTGGCAATTATAGAGAGCACGGATTTGCAGTCAGGCAGACTTTGGTGTGAACCTGCACTTGGCTACTTAAATGCATTTATATGATGAGAACAGGCGAGGCAATAGAAACTGATTAAGTAGGGTAGAAACCCCAGAGCAGTAGTCCTAAAACTGTCCTTGCTGGAGGACTTGGATGCCAGAGAGAGAGTTCTGGCTTGGTTCCTTGGTATCTCCTTAATGAGCACCTCTGCCTAAAGCCTATCTGTGCCTCTATCTTCCTCATCACACCTCACCGCAGTTTCTGCCATCAGTCTTTTGAAAAGATCCCAGTCAAGGATTGTGATTGTCCCCCATTTTCTGTGACCTTCCTTCTGCTAGTCTCCACTCTTCTCAAAGACACCCCAAAATTCTTTGTTTGACTTTGGTAAGATTTTCATAATGCCTATGAATTGGTTCACTTATCTAACAGGTGAGAATGATGAAACCTCCTGGCAACCATTGGTGAGATGTATATTAATACACATCTGGAATTCCCTTGTGAAGTTCTATGGAATAGCTTAGAACAGTGTCTTTTGTTTTCTTTCAGTGTGATAAAACATCATGACCAAAAAGCAAGTTGGGGAGGAAAGTATTTATTTGGCTCACACTTCCACATCACTGTTCATCATTAAGGAAGTCAGGACAGGAACTCAAACAGGGCAGGAACCTGGAGGCAGGAGCTGATACAGAGGTCAGGGAGGGGTGCTGCTTATTGCTGCTTATCATGGCTTGCTCAACCTGCTTCCTTGTAGAACCCAAGACCCCCAGTCCAGGTATAGCCACCCACCATGGGTTGGGCCTTCCCTCATCAATTATTAATTAAGAAAATGCCCCAAGGTCAAATATTAAGGAGGTATTTTCACAACAGACACTATTTTCTTACTGATGACTATAGGTTTTGTCAAGCTGGCAACCAAGAGCAGCCATCACAAACATTGTGGGTTAACTTTTCCCACCAAGGCCGAGGTAAGTAAATATTTTAGACTTGTAATGATCCTATTCGCTATTGTAGTGACTCCACTTGTATGTCACTGGGGGTTGAATAGCAAAAACAGTCAGAGATAATATTTTTTTGTGTGTGTGTGTCTAACCAACCTTTACTGTGACTGCTGAAGTGGGAATTTTACATACTTTTTATGTATTGTAAAGGTCATTTTAAATAAGATTTTTAATAGCCAGTTAAAAATGCAAAAGACATGTTAGTTAGCAGAAAGTGCAAAAACAGGCAGCTGGTTAGAACGGTTCTCCAGGCTGGTGTTGGTTGACCCTTGTCTTAGATCTTTAGGATACTGAGGCAGTGGGTGGCTCCTTTCCTTAGGTCACAGATGAGGACACTCTGATGTGGCGGCAGTTAGCTCTTAGCAGAGAAACAGAGCTGGGATTAGAACCTACATCTTGTAAATACTGGTCAACTGTCCTTCATTCTGGGTTCTCATTGGCTTTAGTTTCCTCTTGTCTTATTTTATATTGTTTGTTTCTCTTAGAACATTCCCAGTCTGCCTGTGTCTTGATTTCTGGAGACATTCCATTGCTTGAGCAAGCAACACAAAATCATGGAATCTTATGGACTAAGAAGTTGACAACAAGTCATCTACAAGATCATGTACAGAGTTGAGGACATGAAACAAATTAGGAGACTATCTCATATCCAAAGAGAAAGGTTCTGTCCAGCTCAGACCACTGAGGTTCTCGGGAATGAGTTCCAGATCTCAGGTCTCTCGACATTTGTGGTAGATGCCAGAAATCCAGATTTCTGTGCTGTCCCCTCTTTCTGTCTGGGAGCCTATGCATGTGTGTGTGTGTGTGTGTGTGTGTGTGTGTGTGTCTGTGTATGTGTTGAGACAGGGCCTCTTGTAGATTGGAGTGGGTTCAAACTTACTGTGTAGTCAAACATGACTTAGAACTCCTGATCCTACTTCTACTTCTCAAATTTGGGATCAAATGCATGCACCATCATGCCTGGTCTTTGAATGGGGAATTTTAAGATACTTCTACATTACTTTTTAAAAGGCCATGATGACCTAAAACTAGCAAACAAATACCACTAGCGAAGACATACCAAGGACTAGGGCTAGTGTACAGTTAAGTTCCTGATCTTCATCTTAGGTTGTGATTACTTCATGGCCCAATGTAACTGTGAGCTGTAAATGTTTTGAAGAGATATTCTTTTCTTTAGAAATGTATTCTTCCAAATGATGACAATAGAAATGTTTGCACAAAAGCTGATACTAATGGTCACTTTTATAGGACAAGTTAGTGATTTTGTTATTGGTGTTTTTTGTTTATTTTTTATTTTGACTCAGGATCTCACCATGTAGCCAAATCCAGCCCCAAATTGCTGTACAGCCCAGGATGAACTCCAGTTTATCATCCTTAGTCTCAAACTCTGGAATTCTGGGATTATAGCTGTGTACCACCATGCCTTGCTATGTAGGTAGTCTTTATTTGCCCTTTATCCGTGTGGTTATCAGACTTGAAAACAGATGTGCAGTGTGGCTGGCATTTTGAAGGGGAACTGACTGGAGGGAGGGAGTGGCCCAAGGGTGTGCTTCACATATGCCCTGTGAGGCCAGGAAACTTGTCTTGCTTTTGTGCTTCAGCCCACAGACTGCTAACAATCATGGCGGGGGTTTTGTTTGTTGAAAAACTAATTCAGGTATGTCTTTGTTGTGCCTGAGTCATTGACAATAAAAATAATGCAGTTTTCTCTCAAGGTGCTACCTCTTTGGGTGCCAGCATTGATTTGCTGCTGGTATTTGTTTTCATGGCAGTTTGAGTTAGAGGGGAGGAAACCTCCATCTATGATGGGTGACCATGAGGACAGCAAGATGCCAGGCATAGTGACAAGGTTCTGTGTTTTTCTGTCTGCTCAGCAGCTGCACATGAATCTACTGATAATTTAATTATCATCTGTGGCATCATGACTCCACAGCCAGCACCAGGGCCACTCAAGTCGTGACCTGGCAGGTCTTTGAGCCCTGTGGCTCAGGCTCTGCTGTGGCCTTGATATGTAGGTTTAAAGCAAGTCTCTATTGTTCTATTTATCAATAAGACTGGGCACTCAAAGGCTGGGGTGAAAATCTGCTAACTCAGAGAGGTTGAATAGCAACTAGCTGATCTTGCTTTTTGTCCAGAAACACTGCAAGAGATGTGTTTCTTCCTTGGCCCAGAACCAAAATAAAAGAAGTGCCAAACTCAAGTCCCTGCCTTTTCTTTCCTGAGGGTCTTCTCTATCCAAATTGCTGGCTTCTCTATGGCCAATTCTGGTCTGTCTCCTGATTCAAAGTTTAACTTTATTGGCAAGTCTCAGGAGTGTCAGAGTATGATCAAAATATCCCATAATAGTACAGAGATGTGAGCTAGTCCAATTAGATTTCCCACGTAGGGATGCTCAGGATGGGCCAGGCTAATTTCTTGAGTCCTCTGGCAGGATGAGAGTTTTTGATTCTCATTCTCGCAGGGGGTTGAGCCATCGAATCTTATGTTGGCCATGTGGGTGCTAGCAATGCTGAGCTAGGATGGGGACCACTGGTCCACATTGGTTCTGAACTTCCAGTCACACTAGCAAGAATACTATTTTATAAGGGAAACCTGCGTAACATAGAATATGAAGCCCTAGCTAGGAAATGCCCTGAGGGACACCAACAGAGCCAGTAGAAGCTATACTAATTTGAAGAAGAGATAGTATCTAGAGACTAAGCCATCACTGAAGAAATTAATGGCAGAAGATTCTCGGCCATGCACGGGCAATAAATTAACCTGTGTTGCACTGTATTGAAAACATAATCATGATTTGAATGTACCCCAAACCCAGACTGAAATTTAATCCCCATTGTGTGGTATTAAGAGATAGATTTAGGTAGGACTTTAGGAGTGGATTTGTGTCTGGAGGATTCTGCCATCATGAGTGGGTTAACTCATTGATGGATGAAAAGTTTGATAGTTTGTCTCTGTCTCCTGGTTTCTCTCTCTCTTTCTTTTTCTTTTCTTTTCCTTCCTTCCTTCCTGTCTTTCTTTCTTTTTTGCTATGAAATAACTTCTTCTCTTAGGATCTTCAGAGACTCCCTATCAGTCCGAAATCCCTCAATAAATGGGCTGCCTCAACATTGGACCTCCTATCCCCCAGAACTGTGAAAAAAAAAGATTTATTTTCTTTGAAATTGTTCAATCTTAGGTATTTTGTTATAGCAACATCAAGGATCTCAATCATATTTTCTAGTAGTCAAATCCTGTATATCTTTTAAATTGTGCATACCCTACATTTGTGTGTTTCTGGGTCTCTCTAAGGAGTGAACCTTTCCTACCCAAGAGTTAAACTATCCTCAGTCTTTCTGTTTGTATCAGTCACTTTCCTACAGAATTGCTGCTTTTTCAATCAATGCTGTACGCAAATGAAACAATTACTTCCCATCATATGGAAAACTCCGTTGCTTCCATTCCCGTAGGGAGAATGTAGAGGGCTAACAAATATGGTCCCAGAAATTGCTTCCCTTCCTGCATAGTGTTCTCCTTGTGTTGAGAAGTTTCATGGCCTTCATTTTCCCAAGACTATGGGCTGGCATTGGTGTGAACTTAGACTAGTAGCTCTCTGTGCACTGGTATGATAGCAGGCCTTTCTTGACTTTTCTTTGACTTTGGCTTTTTTGAAAGCCAGCCGCTATATACAATAATGTGTCAGTGCTGAAGTTTCCATGGTCTGTGGCAGCCATTATGTGGAGCAGACAGACACATATAGAGAGAAGCGGGGAGGCCTCTTGTGTTGAGGGTGAATCTTCACGAGATTTCCACATGTCCTGTGACTTCTTTTGCCTTGGATTCTATTTAACTTTAGAGTTAATGTCTTACTGTGTGTCCCAGGCTAGCATTATTCCTGTGTCTGCCTCTGTAGTGCTGGGATTACAAGTATGAGCTACCACACCAAATTCGATTGCCTTTTTTAATTTGCATTTTATTTTTTAGTGATATATTTATTTTAATTTTATGTGCATTGGTGTTTTGCCTTCATGAGTATGCCTGTGTGAGGGTGTCAGATCCCCTGGAACTGGAATTGCAGATAGTTGTGGGCTGCCATGTGGTTGCTGCGAATTGAAACTGGGTCCTCTGGAAGAGCAGCTGGTGCTCTTAACCACTGAGCCATCTCTCCAGCCCCTTGATTGCCTCTAAAGAATGTTTGTTTTGAAGGAGTCTTGTATAATGGATGTCTTTGGAAGATAGAGGTGGCCTATGCCTCTTCTTCAGAGAGCAGCTGTGTTTCTCAAAGCATAGTAGCACTATCCCATGCATCAAGGGTGGAGTTTTTGCTGGTAGCATCTTATAGGACAGGGAGTTTCCTACAAGGTCTATGTAGCATGTATGGGATGGAGATAGACTTATGTTGTTTGCATCTTCTACTGGGCCATGCTCCATTGTTCCCATTGTTCTGCAGTGGGTCAGAACCCAACCAATGTTGTTTGCATCATCTCCTGACCCATGGTGACTAACATCCCCTGTTTCTCATGCAGACTTCCTGCCAGCATCTATGGAACTGTGATAGGATAATTTGTCAGCTGGCAAGTAGGGGACATTTTCAGATCTTTTGCAAGTCTGGTCATCTGCTTAGCTCCCAGCTTCTGTTGATATCCTAACAGACAACAGATGTGTGAGTGACGAAGCCACTGTGTACATTTCAGTCCCAGCAGATGCTACACGGAGGAGAGTTGCCTAGCTGAGCCCAGCTAGGATGTCACCCATGAGAACTGAGAAGTTCTCAGCCAAGTTTGGGGATGGTTTGATATGCAGCAGGAGATGAGCTAGGAAAGACTATAGTTGTCATCTTCTTCTAAGACCAGCCTGACTTCCATGGTCCTTCCTGTTCAAGCAAATGACACCAGATTTCACTCCTGACAGACACAGACCAGGAATGATTGTGTGACCACAGGATTGGAACTGTCCACTGGGGTCTAGTGGATTTACTAGTGGGTACAGAAATGAAGACAACAGCTCCCCTTCTAGAGTGTTTCAATTGGTAAGGAATAATTCAGCAGGATTCCATGAACTCATGGTTCACCCATGACTCACTGTTGAGAGGGCCTTGTGCAAGCCCAGAGCAAACAATTGTACCTTCTGTGAGGTTGCAAGGACAGTGCCCATGTTGTATGTCCAGGATGGGATTTTGCTGCCCTTCTTCCTGTCTTCCAACACAATGGAGAAAGGAAATAATGATAGGTACTGTTGACATATGTATACACATATACAATCTTGTGAATCCATTTAATATTGCTTGGTCCTTACTTCCACAACATTCCTTGAGCTTTAGAGAAGGTAGTATAAGTGACTTATTTGAGGTTAGGCCCTTGTCTATCACCTATTCTTGGCATTGTTGGTAGCCATGAGTCAAATCTGCATTCATTACCCTTTACTGCAGAGAGGTTTTGCTGGTTAGGGATGAGTGCAGCCTTGGTCTACAGCCTCATGGAGTAGTGCCTCTTTCTTTACTACTCAAATTCAGGATCCTTCAGCATTTTTTGCTTTCTTCTTTAAAATATTTATATTATTACTTATTTATGTGTGTGTGTGTGTCTGTGTACATATGTATCATGCATGCGTGTGCTTAAGGGAGTCAGAAGAAATCATCAGGTTTCCTACAGCTGGAGTCATTGTGAGCCAATAAACTGGGTGCTGAGAATTCAACTCTTGTCCTCCAGAAGAGCAACAAGAGTTGTTAACTGCTGAACCATCTCTCCAGCCTTAAGAAAGCACTAAGGAATCAAACTTAGGTCTACTGGTTAGAATGCATCTATGCTCATCACTGTGTACCCAACACACTGATTTTGAGTTCCTAACAAAGACATCATGAGGAGGATGGATTATGAAGGCCTCCATGTGTCTCATCAATGTTGTCTGGGATCAATTATTCACTACTGCTATAGAGATTTGCATTGGTATGGATCTTACTCTGTTGATACAAGTTTTAGGTAAATTTTGCTATATGTATATTTCTGCTCTTGATTAAGGCATTGTGTTTATATAGATCATTTAAAAATGTAATATATAATTAAGAAATATAGATTAATAGATAATTATCTATAATAGTCAAGTATGCAATTATTTAAGTTAGGTTTTCTAGATATATAGAGATATATTTCAATTAGATGGTATTCTTTAAATCTTTCCAAGACCATATATGGCATTTAAAATGTTTTAAAAAGTTAGGACACTTCATGACAATGGAACACATCTGCTCCTTGCAACACCGATAACTTCAAGAGGATGATGGGCATCGAAGAGGCTCCTCATGGAGTTGTTAGTCATTTGGGCAAGAAATTGCTCTTGCCTGGATTGCTGTATGAACTGGACATGCAGGATCCACAGAAAAATAACTGCTGAACTTGCTTAAATGTGAGGCCATCCTTCGGGGTTCCTGCTCCATGAAAGAGTCTGCCACACATTCTGTAGGACACAGAAGAAAGTGACTGACAAACTGCCAATGTAGGTGAAACTGTCTTTGAAATTTTCTGCTTCATGGAAAGGTCTGCTGGATACTTTGGGCCCGTAGGCTGAAGATGGATGCTCCAACAATACAGAAGAACTTTGGGTGACTGTCCAGTTCATACAGCAAGATGTCTCTGTCAATTCTAGAACTTTGGAAGTTGCTTACAATGCACTTCCTGTTTACTTAGGTAATATTTTATCCTTCTGGAGTCTTTGATAGGGTTGAAGAATAGATAGTTGTAGTCTTCCTTAGTTATGATAAAATATAGTGTATTTATAAATATTGTAACTATAATTCTTACTTGATACCTGTTTGTTATATGTAATTTTACTATTTTAAAGTTAAAACCTTTCTTTTTTATTTAAACAGAAAAGGGGAAATGGTGTCGGAGGTCCTTCTTTATATGTGTTGCTTTTACTGGTTAATGAATAAAGAATCTGGCTTTGCCTGTGATAGGACAGAGTGGAGGTAGGTGGGGAAAACTGAACTGAATGCTAGGAAAAAGAAGGCAGAGTCAAGAGAAGCCATGTAGCTGCCTCCATGAATAGACATGCCTAAACCTTGCTAGTAAGCCACAGCCACATGGTGATACACAGATTACTAGAAATGGGTTAAATTAAGATGTGAGAGTTAGCCAATAAGAGGTTAGAGATAATGGGCCAGGCAGTAATTAAATTAATACATTTCTGTGTCATTATTTTGGGTTAAGCTAGCTAGCAGCCGGGAGCCAGCTGGGAGCCAGGCGCAGGGAACGTGGTCTGCTAGCCTCCTGTAACAGGTTTCTCTGTGTAACCTCAACTGTCCCGGGACAAGCTCTGTAGACCAGGCTGGCCTGGAACTCACAGAGATCTGCCTGTATCTGCCTCCTGAGTGCTGGGATTAAATGCATGTGTCACCACTGCCTGGCTCACTGCTATTTTTAATCAATTGCCCATAGCTCTGGGGTCATGGTTTTTAATCATCTTCTGGGTCTGGAGGAAAAGTTATTGCTGAGCAGGAGAGACCTTCTGCATCTTATTGTTGTTCTTTTTAGTAAGATAGGTACTGTTGACATATGTATATGCATATACAACCTTGTGAATCCATTTAATGTTGCTTGCATGTTCATGTATTTAGGGATGACATCTTCTGATTCGATAAAATATCAGGGAGTCTTCCTCTGGAAAGAACTCATTTTCCCTCTTTCAGAAGCAACTGATTGCCTATAGCTCTTTGTCTAGGGATGGGACCCTGTGAAATTTTCCCACTAACGTTGGCATGTCAGCTGGTATTGTTATATACAGGTCTTGTTTAGGGAGCCATTTCGTTGGTATTTCCCTGGTGCAGCTTCCCTATCATGCTGTAAGACACCCTCTATCAACAGAAATCTTGGTCCTTTGGTTCGTGCATCTTTCTTCACCATCTTCTTGTGATTTTTTCCCCCTGAGTCTTAGTTATAGAGGCTGCCCAGTAGCTATACCAGCTGGAGCTGGGCACCCCACAGTCATTTATTCTTTTTCCACTGACAACATTCTTAATACTAGATTTACTCTAACATGTGTGAATGTTGTAAGTTTGTAAGCCAGAGAAGGATTTATATAGTAGTTGCTACACATAAAAAGTATTTTTATTTCATATATGTACATATGTGTAAAATGTATTTTGATCCCATCACCTCCTAATTGCCTTCTCTCTCTCTCTCTCTTTTTTTTTTTTTTGGTTTTTCGAGACAGGGTTTCTCTGTGGCTTTAGAGCCTGCGCTGGAACTAGCTCTTGGAGCCTGCGCTGGAACTAGCTCTTGTAGACCAGGCTGGTCTTAAACTCACAAAGATCCGCCTGCCTCTGCCTCCCGAATGCTGGGATTAAAGGCCTGTGTTACCACTGCCCGGCTTGCCTTCTCTTCTTGGTCTCCATTCCTTCTGTAATCTTTTCCATCCCTCCATCTCTTTATGTCTTTTCCATCCCTCCAACTTTTCACGTCTTTTTTTTTTTTTTTTTTTTGGGGGTGTGTGTGACCTACTGAGGTTAATTATGGCTGCTGGCATAAGCACAGGTGTGGAGTATTTACTGGTGCACAGGCAGCTTACAAATGGCTACACCACTGACAACATGATTCCTGCATATTCTCAACTTGATACATTGTGAACAAAGACTAAATAACAGCAACACAATGGAGTTAGGATCGGGGTCAAATGGTAAGCATGTTTTGAAGGCTGTTCAGTTATTAAACTGGGACAATTGTAGCTGTTTATTACTGTACTCATAGTGTATGGCAAGGTGCTTTCCTCCTTTCTTGCCAAGCTTGGGTATTTTTAGTTTTTGTCAGTGTCAATGCTCTTTCATGCCACTTCTCAGTTATCATCTTCAAGCTTCGCAATGTACAAGGAGTCTTTACAAACCTCCGGTGATCTCCACAGCAATGCCATGAGTCGGAATGACACAGACTTTTCAAATCTCCACTTTAGAAAAATAGGAAGTCAAAACCAAGAGAAGCCAATAGCTCACATGAGAGCCCAGAAGAGAACTCAGAACCTTTACCAGAGCTCTTGGGCATCCCTCCGACCGTTTCATCTGGAGTTGGAGGATCCTGCATTTCTTGTGGGAGGTGTGCCTTGCTGGCCCGTCAGATGAGATCGCTGATGCTCATTGGGAGCTTTCCTCCCTGGGATGCGCATGAGCCTGGTGATTTTCAACTGACATGTACAAACTCCAGATTCCCATCTCTGAATTAAAAGGAATGTGAAAGACACCTTGAGGGAACGAAGAAAGATCAGCCACTTTCTTCATTAACCAGGTGAGCTGCTGTTCCCCAAGGTGAGGAAGGAGGGCGTTAGGGCAAAGGGCAGCTGAGAACGAGAGAGTGTCACATGGGATGCCCGTGTCACTTTGGATGCTCTTCCCTAAACTGCCAGCCAGCCCTGTGCAGTGATGGCCGATGCCCCGCCCCACTGGTACATGAGCAAACCTCGCTTAATGCAATGGAAATGATAATTATTCCCAGCCCCGAGTATTTCACTTTCTCTGGCCTACAGGGGTATTAAAGTTGATTAAACACATATGCTTCGGGTAGACAGCAACCCCAGTCGCATATGGAGCGATCAGTCTCGTTCTTGCTCAGTAAGACAGAGAGACCTCAAGGCCACAAAGAGCTGGGGCTGATCTTGGGCTGGAAGATAGGAAGTGAGTCCAAATGCTTCATTACACACACACCAGGGGAGCAAACCAACTCCCCAAATATTTTTACTTTAACTCTCTTATTTCTGTGCACAAAAACTCAGACATGCTTATTAAAGTTACATTTTAATTTTAATAATCTGTGATTTCCCTCTCCTGTCAAAGATACATTTTGATGTTTTAGTAAGATGTGCCCATTAGCCTAAAATTTGGTATCTATGTATAAATGTATGCATATGTGCCATGAACTACAACCTAGAAGGATGGTTTTTCAGTGCATGCGAGATGACTTATATGCCTTCAGGATTCAATTAGTTTTTAAGAGATATATTTCTAAAGGTGGCTGCTCCCTTCTGCAACTCTTTGTTTAATTAATCACAGCTTGGTTTTCCTCACCATTGGCATGGGGAAATATTAAGAAGCTGGATAAACACACTTTGGAATAAATTAATCTTGAGAGAAAGCCCTGAACTTAGTATTTCTCCATCTCAACTGGTCTCTCCCAGCAGTGATATAGTGCCGTCAGAGCAGAGGGAAATGGGGCCGTAGCCTGTAGGCAGGCAGGATGGATGCTGGGATGCCACTAGCAGGCCTCTGCCATCCCAGAGTTAATTTTCTTGACTGATAGTACTGTGTTCAAATAGTGAAAGATCCCCCGCTACACAGTTAGGACATGTGGATCACCTCTGTAAAAGGGGATTCATGTAATTAGGCATACAATTTCGTTTTCATTAGTATTATTGGTGCATGCATGTGTGTGCATGTGCGTGTGTGTGTTTGTGTGTACACATGTGTGGTGTGCCTATGCACATGACATAGTGTACTTGTGAAGGTCAGAACACACCTTCTGGGAGTCGATTCTCTTCTTCTGTGGGCTTCAAGGATTGAACTCAGGTCATTAGGCTTGTGAGGCAAAATCATTTACCATCAGCTATCTCACCAGCTCCTCATAAAGATGAAAAATATCTTAAATATTAAAATAATAAATATAAAAAACACTGTCCATTTTGACAGTATGAGATCTTTTTTTAAAAAAAAGTTTGGACGAATATTTTTATGTTGTTTATTTTATCCTAATTTAGGATTATTGGAGGAAATTGCTAAAACAACCCACTCTGGTCATTCAGTGTAATCAGTGCTCATATTTGACTATATTTCTCTTTTTGTATCTATAGCTACTGGGCAGAGTTGGAATGATAAGAATGTATCCTTTTTAAAAAATTATTTTTGAGGTTATAATTTGGTTACAATATTTTTTCTTTTCTCCCTCCAAACCTTCCCACATACCAACCCGCACAACTCTCTTTCAAATTAATGATTTTTCTCTGTCTCTCTTTTTAAATTCTTATTGTATATATTCTAGTATCTGCATACATATATTTCTAAATATAAATCATTCAGTTCAAATAATGCTATGCAATAATGCTACTGTATGTTTTCAGGGCTGGCCATTTGGTACTGAACAACCAATTAGTGTGCTCTTCCCTGGGTATGGCCACCTCTCCTGCCCTTAGCTTTCCTCAGTTGGATAGTCATTTGCACGGGGTTGAGGCCTTGTGGGCTTTTCTTTGTCCTGTTTGGCATATCCATTGGTGTCATCATTGTGCAGCTTATATTTGGGTGGCAATGGTGAAATATATGATATATACATACTCATAAAGTATATATATATATGCATACTTTATGGGTATAGCTTCTGTCATTACTAGGAGACAAAATCTCACAGCAACCTACCAATCCTTTGGCTCTTATAGTCTTGACTCTCTTCCTCAGTGTTTCCCGAGCCTTTGATATGGGCTTGTTTTGTAGATGTGACCACTGGGACTGGACTCCACAACTCTGCATTTTGATGAGTTGTGGTTGTGTGTAGCAGTCTTCATCTTATATAAAGAGAAGTTTCCTTGATGAAAGAATGAAGACTTCACCTATCTGTGGGTATAAGGACAAATGGTTATAGATTATTGTTAGGGACTGGGTTGGGTTAGTAAATGAGTGGCTGTAGATTCTCCTTCTTTTTAAAATCTAGGCGTTTTAGGGCCTGAAGAGATGGCTCAGCAGTCGTGAGCACTTGCTGCTCTTGCACAGGACCCAGAACCCACACGCAGCTTACAAACACCTGTAACTCCAGGTCCAGGGAGTCTGACACCCTCTTTGTCTTTTG
The DNA here is from genome assembly GCA_028555095.1 of Dicrostonyx torquatus. Lineage (NCBI taxonomy): Eukaryota > Metazoa > Chordata > Mammalia > Rodentia > Cricetidae > Dicrostonyx > Dicrostonyx torquatus. The sequence continues at coordinate 3,079,292 of JAQHUG010000227.1, read as the reverse complement.
TGGGCACCAGGCATGCATGTGGTGCACAGACATACATGCAGGCAAACATTCATACACATAAAATATTTTTAAAGTAAGCATTTTTTCATGTCGTAGTCACTGTTTTCGAATATAATTTTGAGAGTTTAATACACAACTTGCATTTGAAAATAATATTTTTTCTTGATTATAATCAAAAAGGATATTCTTACTGTATGATTGCGAGAATATAGACAGATTTTAAAGAAGAATAAAATCCATGTGCCCATCATGTGACAAGCTACACATATTTCCATATGTTTATCTCTCATTCTTTTACTCTGCTTTCAGTCTTTCAATGTCTTTTCCTCCTTCAATACACATTACATGTTTTATATATACAAATGCAGATTATATATGTGGATGTGTTAAGTTTTGAAAAAGATTGGATTTAATGGGTTTCATTTGATAATTTCTAAACTATAGCTTTTGTACTATTACGAAATCTTTGAAATCTCACGGCGGAGGTCTTCAATGGAGTGACCCCAGACTCAATAACCAGGCCGTCAGCTGCAACAAGCAAGAGGTTTATTTCTCGATTGTACAATTGGGTGCTACAGCCCTCGGGAGACTGAGCACCCCGAGCATCACAGCAAAGAAGTTTTCAAAGGCAAAAACTACAAGTTTAACATGAATTATCATATAACATCCAGGATTGGTCTAGACTATGGAACCAGGGTTACAAGGGCAAAATTAACATAGTCCCACCTACACATGTTTTTCTTAACTGAGTGCTCCAGCTGCAACCTGTTTTGGCAACTAGTTGGTTTCCTAGTGGGTAGGAGATAGGGGATGTGTGTCTGTGCATCATGTGACCATGGAGGCCGGAGAGGGCACTGGGTACCCTGGAACTGAAGTTACAGACAATTGGTAATTGCCATGTGGGTACTGTAAATTCAAGCAGGTTTTCTCAGGGTTTCTCTGTGTAGCCTTGGTGCCCATCCTAAAACTTGCTCTTGTAGATCAGGCTGGCCTCGAACTCACAGAGATCAGCCTGTTTCTGCCTCCTGCGTGCTAGGATTAAAGGTGTACACCACCACTGCCCGGCCAGTATTCTTAATCTCTGAGCCATTTCTCTAGACCTACTAAGATATTTAACTATAGAATTTTAATATAGTTTACACAACACATCTCAAATCATTGTCACTTAGATCAGCTACATTTCGGAGCCTGCCTCAGACCGAAGTGCGTGCTTGCATTTGCCTTTCTATTGGGGTTGCCAACAGAAGTATGGGTGAGAAGTTGCTTACAAAGGCAGTTGCATCACCAGTAATCTCCTTCCAGCGTGGGTCCTGAAAACTCAATCCCAGAAGCTCTCTAAGCAGGAAGCTCCACAGTCCGATCTCTAGGTTTAGCTGCTCAGCCTAGAACCTCCAGCAGCTCCTTTCATACTGCTGGGTGGGCTCTGAAGAGTTTTCTAGTTTCTGTTCTTGCAGAAAAATGACCTTCTGTTTATGTTGAGGCTCATGAACCCCCCACCCCCGGCCACTTCCTTTCCCCAGAAAATGATCCAATTTGGAGGGAATGTTCTGTTCCGTTTCAGAGGAACGTGCTATACACACAACACATCCCCTGAAACAAGCTGTATCCAGGGAAGGGAACTGGTGAGCCCTGCTCACTACTGTACCCAGGATTGTTCCCTAGGGCCATAGGCTGTGGGCTATGGCTCTAAGCACACACTATAGGGTGCTTCCACAGTTCTCTTCCTCTCTTATGTACCTCTTTGGCTTACCTGAGAAGGCTCATTGCACTGCTGGCAACCTTGTGCTCTCTCATCTGTATCCAAGGGTGGGACACAGGGAGCAGTGAAAAGGATAATAGTCTCGTGTTTTCATTCTTATATATTGTGTGTGTGTGTGTGTGTGAGTGTGTGTAGATGCACATGTATGGAGGTCAGAGGGCAACGTGGGCGAGCAGATTCTTTCCTTCTGCCATGTAAGTCCTGGGGCTCCAACTTGGGTCAGGCTCCCAGTCAGAACACTGGACCAGCAAACAGTTAAGAAGAGGAGCTGAGGGTCGTGAATGCTAACTCTTTGATAGATTGTTTAACCCAAAATGAACCCACATAAACAGCTTGTTTATGCCCAGAGGCAGTGGCACTGACAAAAAGCAGAAGAAGAGATACAAAGTAACAGGTCATCTGGCACTTTCGCCTGCCAGTTGGAGACTCTAAGGGAGGGACAGAAATAGCAGTGGCTGTGGCATGTAATTGCCTTGGTCTGTCTAGGGAGAAAGGCGTGAGAGTGCTACTTTGTAGAAGCCACAGACTAAAGAGCTTTGAGATGTGCTTGGAGACAACCCTCAGAATGCTGAGGTAGCTTTGTACTCCAACAGCCACAATAGGAATTTGGAGTAGTTAAGGGTTTTTAATCAGACACTGAGGGGGGAACCCATGTGTTTATTCTCTTGGTGGTAGTTGTATTCTTTTTGTTTTTAAATAATGAACCAGACAAAGATTCTTCAGGCTGAATATCTATGATTAGATTACGCTCACAGAAAGCACAACTCTAGCTGTGACCCCTTTATTGGGCCACTGTATTTGATTGTGTTTTCTTTCAGTGCTGGGGACTGAACCTCGGGCCTCGTTCCCTTTCAGGCATGTGTTCTACAATGAAGCTACATCCTAAGGCCCTGTACTTGAGAGAGATCTTAAGAGCTCTATAATTGGACACTGCCCATGAGTGAGTGCCAACACTGGGGACTCTGTGCTCGCAATTGCCCTTGGTCCATATCTAAGCCAGTTCCCCAAGTCCTGGCCCTCTGAGCCCACGCTGTTTCGCTTGTGGATATTTACTGCCCCACAGCTGGTTAACAACAGGAGCAGAAAGTCAGTGTGAGCACAGTTAATACCACACTGTAATAAGGAGCCGTCACCAAGAGAAACATTTTCCAAATTGATGATTATGGGACTAAGGAGGATGGCTATAATGATACCGTGATTAATACTGCCATTACTGGTTACAGACTCGGGGAAGGAAGGTACTTTCATCTGGCTTTGTTTGTGCTGGTGCCATCGTTCATGCTCCAGGTAGCCACATGGGCCAGATTTATACAACTGCAGATGCACTCTGCCTCGTTCCGAGTTCTCTCTGTAATGGACAGAAACAAATCCAACAGGATTCGGGTGGATAATGAAGTGACATCCAAATGCCAACTGATAGATGTCAACTTGACTGGGGTTGGCCAGTTTTTACAAAGAGGGCCGAATGGGTGGGGACTGATTTTGAAAGGGGCCCATGAGCCTCTGCAAGTCTAGTCTTTCTCACTGCCTTGGGAGAGAGATGTTAGAATTTGCCTGCCCTGCGTGAGTTTCTCCCCTCAGCACGCTCGTTGCGTTTTGGAGACAGGTATGCTGTGGGCCTGTCTTGGGAGCAGTCTGTGTCCTTTGAGGTTGTCACCATTGGTAATGCTCCCCTGGCCTGGGCCGTGGAAGTCACTCGGCTTTGTTCAGTTTAGTTGACTCTCAGGACAATAAGCAGTCGTTGAGGCTTGTGAGTTCACTTCTCAGTATGACACAAAGAGTATGTCGGGATTGGCGACGCCTTAGAAGGTTTCCTTAAAACTGCAGCTAAAATTTTACCCCTGGAAGCTGAGCTAGTCCTGTGTCTTATTACCTGGGCCCAAGTCTAGATTTCTTCACTTACTTAGCTGGCTTGGATCTGATATCCCTCAGAGACCAAGTCCTGAAGTCTTGTTCACTGCCGCTGCTAGTGCTTCTGGGAGATGGGGCAGCCTTTAGGTGGTGGGGCCTAGTACCAGGAAGCAGTTGATGGGCTGTCTTTACTTTCCTATTGCTGTTACAAAATGCCATGGTCAAGGAAAAGATTTAATTTGAGGATCATGGTTGCAGAGGGTTAGAGTGCATGGCCACCATGGTGGAGAACATGGCAGGAGGGAGGCTTGGTGCTGAGAGCTTACATCCTTAACCACAGGCAGGAGGCAGAGAGAGATAACTGGGCCCCATGTGGGATTTTGAAACCTCAAGGCACAATCCCAATGACACTAGTTCTCCAACAAGGCCTCACTTTATAATCCTTCCCAAACAGATCCACCAACTGGGGGCAAAACATTCAAATGTATGAGCCTATGAGACCATTCTCATTCAAACCACCACATGAGGGTATGCCACACACAACACCTGTCTGCGCTCTGTGCGCTACCATTCAGTTACCGAGCTGCTTTGGGCTAGGGGCTGGAGGTTGCAACATATAAAGACCTACACAGAGACAGACAGAGAGACAGAGACACGGACCTCTAGTCACTGGTAAGAAGCCCTTTATTCAATAGCACCATGGAGGCTTATATACCCAACAGTCAGGTGGGCCAACAGGTGAAAACCTTATCCTCTGATCCTTAAGGCAAGCACAGCTTTCAGTAACTCAAATCAGAGGTAAAGATCTCTAGCAGGGAAGAGCAGCTGGAGGCCAGGACTCCAAGTGGTCCCAACAAGGGTACACTCTTAGAGGGAATATTTCCCCCCACTTCTCATTTACTGAGATCAGTTCTTGAGTTGGCTGCTGTAGCTAGCCAGCCTTTGTGGACTACAGCTGTTGTCCAAGGAGGTGTGGGCTGCAAGAGATGTGTAGGGGCCACTAAACCCCTGTTGACTAAGGATGCCCAGATTTGATTTAGCTTTATTATTACTCCTACTATTGCTGATTGATAGGAACCATTTTCAGATCTTGAAGACCCACATAGAAGGGGCAAATCTGCAACAACTTCCTTCTCATGGGCAGCAGAGCTCCATAAAAGCAACAGGTTTATGTCTTGGAAATCCCCTAGGCTGGCGGTTTTCCATCTTCCCTGTAAAAAGATTCTCACAGACAGAGACGGCTCATGCATGTCGCTGTCTGGGCTCCAGAGGGCTGTCTCTATGGGAATATTCTTTAGTTGGCCACACGATTCTGGAGTGGCTGGCAAGAAGTCTAACATAGGAAACTTTGACCAAGACAATGTTCTCACTTTTCTTTTCTTTTTATTTTTTAATGTTTCTGTTGAGCTAGACATTTTTCCCTGCTTCCCTCCCTTCCTCCTTTCTCCCCTTCTACTCTCTCCCATGACTTCCATGCTCCCAGTGTACTCAAGAGATCTTGTCTTTTTCTCCTTCCAATGTTGATTCATGTATGTTTCTCTTAGGGTCCTCTTTGTTGTCCAGGTTCCCTGGGGTTGTGGACTGTAGGCTGGTTTTTCTTTGATTTATGTCTAAAAGCCACTTATGAGTGAGTACATATTATATTTTTATATTTGTCTTTCTGGATCTGGGTTCTTCTCATATATATAGTGTGAGGTTTCACCTCAGGTACCATGTATATGCCAAGCAAGTGATTTACGACTGGGTTACATCTCCAGCACATACTGTCCTTACTTTTCAAGATGAGGGAGCATGAGGTCCAAACCCACCCAGGACCTCGGTGGCAGTGTGGTCTGTGTATCCACTCTGGTATCTACTTTTAGAGTCCTCTCCAACAGTGTGAATGATGGTCAAAGATGTCCCGAGGATGCTAGCATCCCCAACCTTAGTATCAGGACCTCTATTTTTCATGACCTTTCAGATTTTCCTTTGAGGGTTCAAACTCTCTAATTTGACCATTAAAGGTAAATCCCAGAGGATCATTCATAAGTCGTTTTTAAAAAGGGATCTTTGACATTTGCTTTAATGAGGGGTGGCATTTCCATTCATCGGGAGAGAGTGGGAAGATAGTGGAAGTGGGAGGGGACGAGGCTTCGGTTGCTGCGAAGCAACTCTTGTAGAAGTTTCTGGAGCCTCTCCCTTTGCTCCTTATTCTCGGTGAGTGGATGTCTATGGAGCAACCGAGGGGGAGTTTCTGGTTGTGGGAACTATATTTGCTATCGCACCACCAAATGTGCTTTTATGTCATTTTCAAGTGCATTTTGCAAAAGCCAGCATCACTCTCTCCCACACTGCCAACAGGCCCGCTCCGACTCCGCACCTGCCAGCCAGTGTTCTCAGGCTGGGTGACGACTCACTGCTTGGCATTCTGTGCAGGAGCAGCTGGGCGCCAGCCTCCCTCCTTAATGGAATAATGGCCATTGTAATAATATTATCTTCCATTTCTTATGTCAAACATGATGCCAAAAAACATTTTATGTGTAATTTCTCATTTTGTCCACACAAACACTTGAGAGACAAATGTTACAGTTACCATTTGAGGACTGTAATGCTGCAGCTGAAGCCTGGGGAAGAAACTTCCCAAGACTGCACTGCTGAAAGCAGTGTGGCAAGGATTAAGAGGCCATGACTCCCAGGCCTATGTTTCTAATAACTCCCAGAGTTTGCCCTCTGTATTCATGGGTTCTGCCTCTATGGCTTCAGCTAAGAATTCAACTGTGGGATGTGGATCTTCAGGACAAACAAAAACAAAAGCAACAACAGAAAACAAACCCTGACATCTGTACTGGACATCAGCAGACCTTTCCTTGTCATCTTTCCCTAAAGAATATGATATGGCAAACATTCACATAGCACTTATGTTAAGTACCCAAGGTAACCTAGACGAATGTAGAATATTCCAGCAGATGAGTATATGCTCCAACTACATGCAAATATTTAGATAAGAGACTCGATCACCTAAGGATTTTGGCACTTCCGGTTGGGGACAAGGATGCTTCTTAAACGGCTCCTTATTGTAGCAACACACACCTGAGATAAAGCAACTGAAAAAGAAAGATTTATCACCACTCAGTCTTGGATGCAGCAGTACAGTGGTTGTCCCCGTTGCTTTGGTCCTGTTGCTGCAGGGCACAGCATGGAAGGAATCCCCAGCAGAGGAGTCGCCTATCTCCTGGAATCCAGGAGAGAAGAAGAGTGGAAGGCACTGAGGTCTTATAGTTCCTTTCAAGAGCCTGTCGCCTGTCACTAGATCCTATGTCTTCAAAGTTCCCCGTCTCCCAGTGATGCCAGTTGTTTGTGGCCGAGCTTTCAGCACACTGGCCTTTGTAGGGTTGCTCATCTCAACTGCAGCCCCAGCACCGTGTATGTCACCCGAGGAGCGGGGGCTGGAAAGGTGTCTGTCTGGTCCTTGTAGCCTCCCACTGTTTCTCTCGTTAATACTAGTTTTCAACCATTTGGAAAATTTGTTTGGTGTCAAGGTATTCATTAGAAGTCCAAATAGCAGGGAGAGAAAGAAGTAGAAGTGACCTTGGGTAGATTAGAGGCTCCGGGAAAGGAGCGAACTGTTTTCTCAGACCTGATTTGTAAGAAACAGAAACCCCATGGACTGCCGCTAGGTGTTGCTTAGGATCAGCCTCTGCTAAGGAAGGAGACAGAGGAAGGTTTGAACTTCGGAAAGCACACACTGCTTCCGTGGTGTTTTGGTGCAGTACAGATCCCAAGCAGATGTCTAGCGATTGGCACAAACTCCTGCCCCCAGGGTAAGATTCATTCTACCCCAGTTTAGCTCAATCTTTGGTCCACTGGGCAGGGCTCCAGATCCTCAGAAGGTTGGACCTGGCCCTGGCCTGAGCTTCATGCTAGCATGTTGCTCCGCCTTGCTCTGAAAGGTAGTCACAGGATGTCAAGTTCTTTGCAATTCCACCCTTCTCTTGGGTCTTCTGCCTGTGACGTGTTTTCCATGGGGCAGTCAGTGGAGGTTGATGATTCTACCGTGGCTGGACAGAGAGTGGTTCTCCCACCTTCCTAATGTTGTGACCCCATTAATACAGTTCCTTATGTTGTGGTGACCCCCAACCTTGGAATTATTTTCATTGTTACCATATAACTACAATTTTGCTGTTGTTATGAATCATAATGCAATATCTGTGTTTTCCAATGATCTTAGGTGACCCCTGTGAAAGGGTCATTCAACCCCCAAAGAGATAGCAACCCACAAGTTGAGAACCTCTGTTCTAGTCAGATCCGGTCCTTTATCCTTCCTTCTGCATTCTTCTTCAGTTATACAGACAGTGTAAAGATGAATATGCAGCTCCTGATGAGTAAAGTCTTAATATTCCCCCTTAGATACCCTCTTGCCAAATTCAGCTGGAATCCTGCCTAGGAGCGCCAAACTGGAGTTTGAACAGTGCATTAGGTAGCCGTGACACTAAGCCTGGGGGCCAGGGGAGAACAGAATGACAGGAGCCTCCCATGCGGCTCCCACTTCTTCCCTTGTCCTCCTAGAGCAGCTCGTGTTCAACACAAATGGAGTGATGCTCCCTGAATGCAGGTCAGGCTGTGCCGCAGCTTGGTCCCCAACCAGGCAACGGTTTGCTCCTCACTCAGAATAAGATCAGACTTCTTGCCAAGGCTTATCCTTGCCTGTGAAATGTGTCCTGTTTCTCTCACAGCGTGCCCATGGTTCCCTTTCCCTTTCTTCTCATCTTCCTTCTCTTCTTTCCGTAGAGCGATTTCTAGTTGGTCTTAATACTAAAAACCCAGAGTCAGATTTTAGGGGGTGAAAGCTGAAAGATCAGAGAAGCAGAGCAGCCAGCCACTAGTTCTTGCCTCTCGGAAATCCTCAGACTGAATAGGGTATCCTGTCTCTGCAGGTCCTCAGGCTGAATGTCTGAGCTCCTGTCTCCTCCCACCTTGTATTACTCTCTCCGCCCAGCCATATCCCTTCCTGTCTCCACCTCTTTAGTGTTGGGATTAAAGGTGTGAGCCACCACCACCTGGTTCTGTTTCTCAATCTATGATCAATCTAGTGTAGCCCAGGGTGGCCTTGAACTCACAGAGATCCTTCGGTCTGTGCCTCCCAAGTGCTGGGATTAAAGGTATGCACCACCACTGCCTGGCCTCTAGGGCTAACTAGTGGCTCACTCCACACTGTCATCTTCAGGCAAGCCTTATTTGTCATAGCACAAACAAAATATCACCATCCCTCTCCCTACACTGGTGCCATCTGTCTCTCTTCTGAGAAACGAGGCCGACAGGATCCATTTAAAGCCTCACATTTACCCTTTCCTGTGCCTTGACTGCCCCTTGCTAGCAATCCTGTTGGATTCTTCCCTCGCGACCTCCAAGTACTCCCTCAGGGTATCAGCATGGCTTTCTCTGGCCATCATAAACAGAGTGGCACTCCTGTTACTCCCAGCACGTGGGCACACTTAGTTTTCTATGGGGCACTTATGAGTCTGGTCTAGGACATATTTATTGTACTTTTGTCCTGTATTAGACTGTAAGGTTGGAAGGAGTCTGGATACTGCTCATGTTGGTTATGTCATGGGTACCTTGAGTCATGCTGACTACACAGGAGGTGATCAAAAGATATGTTGAAAAATGAATGAATGCATGAGGCCCCGAAAATACTTATTCTCTTAAAGAGATCCGCTGTGAATACATGATTTAGTGACTGATAATGGCCTCTCTGTATCAGCATTTTCACAGCTCACAATCCCTTCCTGATTGAAACTTCAAAAAAAAAAAAAAGCCATAATTTTTTTTTCTCTTTCTACTCCTGCCCTTGCAGTAGGATCAGGCAGCTTTTTGGTTAAAAAAATAAGTGAGTCTCCACAACGGAGAAGGACCTTGTGGCTATCTTTGTCCCATGAGGCCTTCATGAAATTGTTACTGTCCTGAAAAGTGCTTGACAATGAGACACCTCTGGTCCTGAAACCCTGAATGCTCACGTGGCCAAGTCACGGCTAGCTCGCAGGATAATAAAACCTATTGCCCCCAGTGGCCCAGTTGGCATCCAGCTGCCATCCAAAAGTCAAGGCACTGCCTTCAGATACATAAATAAGCCCATCTGAGATCAGCTGAGCTCTGACACGAGAATGGCCAAATAGAACAAGCCCAAATTGTTAACTTTCGGAATTGTAACCTGAATGGCTGACTGTTGTGTGTTAAGACCAATTTGGGTTGTTTATTTCATGGGAAAAGGAAAGACATACTCGTATGCATATACTTTCTACATATACATATGTACAACATATACATACACATATACATATGAAAAGATGTCAGGAGGTAAACAATTAAGGAAAGGGTTTTGGCTGGCTTGGCAGATACTGTTATAATATTTCGTACTTCCAGCAAGTGACGTCAAACCCAAGGGTTTAAGACTCTTATTACTGCTGGGCCGTGGAAGAAGCATAGCCGGCCTTTAGTGCATCTTCAATAAAGAGAATTGCAGTTATTTAGAGTTCTCCTCATGTAATTTTTCTTTTGAACATAGAAAGACATGTGTGTGGAGCAGGTATGCCTTTATGGCTTCAGATCCTAAGAGCATGGAAAATCATATTAGCAAGGAAATTGTATAGATGTTCTTTTCTAACAAGCTAGGGGTAGAGATTGTAGGGATTGGTGTCTTGAGATGTTAGAGAGTAAGGGCATCAGCTGTCAGGGCTTCAGTGTTCTGTGGGGTCATCACCTTAAGAGCAGTTCAGTCCTAGAGGAAATGGGGTCCAAAGGAATCTAGTAGTAATTGATTGGCAAAGACTAGTTTTTCCGGGGGATCGTTTGTTTTGAACCATTTTACATTGGATGAGACTTCATATCAAGGTCTTCAGATTGTTTATCAAAACTATGAATATCTGATCATCTGTTTCAAGTTTTGAGTGACTAGGAGAGAATTTGCCACCACAGGTGATATTCCAATTCTGAGGTCGCCGATGGAGGAGAGCAGAACGCAGCTGGTTACCCCTGTAAGAGTCATGTCTCTGTTGCTCCGATGGCCATATCTTGCCAGGCCAGTCGTTGTTGTGCCTCAGAGATGTCGCAGCTGGGTAAGACTGTTGGTGACTTTTCTCCTACAGCAGCACGTATAGCAGCACCTTCTGGTACTAGGAAGGCTAGCCAGATGAGAGGAAGGTTCCAGATCAATACAAGCTTCATCTCTTCACGTCCGAGTGGACAGTGTCTTAGCAACAGGATCTTGCTAGTAGTTTCTGTTCACCTGCATTTTCTTTTTGCCATTGAGCCTGAAGCATATTGATTCAGCAAGGTTGGGCAGTCCATGAATTTCAGTGATCTACCTGTCTCTGGCCCCTCCACAAGGCTTGGGTTACAAGTGTAAGCTGCTGAGCCCATCTTTTTATGGGGGCTCAGGGGATCCAAACTCGGGTCCTTATGTTTGTGTTGCTTTTGCTCTACCAATGGAGTCATCTCTCCAGCCTCTAGTGACTCTTTTTTCAGTGCTTGTGATGCACTGGACACTTGAAATCATCAGAAAATAGAATTCACAAAGTGTTCTATCCTGGATGTTATGAACTGCACATGGTATGTTACCCTCAAAAGGCTCAGGTAGTGAAGGCTTGTTCCCAGCTGGTGGCATCACTGGGAGTCGAAGACATATTTGGGCACTGTCTTTATCAGCAGACTAATCTATTGATACATCCACACTGAATGAACTATTAGGAAGCGGGGCTTCCTTGGAGGATGTAGGTCACTAGAAACATGTCTTTGAAGGGCATGTCTTGCCTCTTGCTGTTGGATTCTTCCCTTCCGGCTTCTCAACTGCCACGAAATTGAGTAGCATTCCTCCACCAGGCCCTTCTGCCATGAAGTTCCTGTACTGGGGTAGGACCAAAGCAATCAAGATACAAGGCAGTGGATGGGAATGAGCGGAAGTGCATTTTGTTTTCCTCAGGCTGTTCTCTCAAGCACTTAGGCACAGTGCTAGGAAAGTGGCTAACACACTGAACTTGAGAACCTGAATCCAGACGAACTTAGAATACTAAACACAATGAATATGTAAGTGGAGTTTGCTGGAGAAGGCACTGCTATGGGAAACAGAATGGGGTACAGTGGAGAGGGCGGCAGGACCGCTGGGTGGGAAGTTCAGTATCAACAAGGCGGTCAGCATGGACCTCACTGAAGGTGTTCATGCTCGAGTCTCACTGTGGACAGTGGCCCTTTCATCTTCTTCCTTCTTTCCAAAATCTAGCCAAATACATATGGATAGTGAGAGTTTAACAAATATTTCTCAATTAAAAACTCACTTGAAGGTGACTGTGTATGATTTCAGAATGGGGCAGAGGTGGTTTTCATCCTGAGAAAGAAGGTGATTATTCTTGCATTTGTGCTGTGGTTTAGGTTTAGTTTGCTCTGAAAGGTTGAACCGTCAGAGGCTTGATTCCCATGTGGTGATGGGAGGTGATTGAACTTTTAAGAGGTGGGCCTAGAGTGATCTTGTGCCCTCAGAAGGGACTGTGGGATCTCTCGGCTGTTGTGGCTTCTTCTTTGGTTACCTAGCTTGCTACCCTTTGAGTATGCTCCTGTTACTGCTATGACTTGCCTCACCAGGGGCAAGCTGACGCTGGTATCATCAACTACAACTGTGAGATAAAGAAACCTTAAGTTAACCTTATGACAACAATGAGAAACTGACTGTTGCATCTTGCTATGGCTCTATTTTCTTTCGTCATTGCTTCGTTGTTTCTGGAGTCTCTCCTGATCACTGCAATGATGTTGGATTCTTTCCTGATCACTGCAATGAAACATACTGTTTTCGCCTTGGCTGAAACTCAGGTGTGGATAAAACAACGCTAATGTTGTTATGATTTTTCTATTAGCAGCCTTGATTTAGCTAGTTCTGTAGTGGCAATGCATATAGAGCTTGCCCCCATTTTAGTATCTCACGTGACAGGTGCCATGAGGACGATAGGATCTCCTCCCCACCTCCTCTGTCAAAAAAATTCTTGACAGAGAGCCGAAGAAAAAACTCACTTTCCTTAACCATCAGATAGCTAAGATGCTAACTTCCTTTATTCACAAGGGGGACGGAATTGATTGACAGACTAGCGAGAGCTGTTACTCATTTAACCTACCAAAGATATTATATGGCTTTAAGCTGTGTTCAGAAGCCTGCAACGGTAATAAACTACGTGTATAGGCTCAGTCCTCAAGGGAGGGAGCTGCCGCAAACTCGACGCTCAAATCGTTTCTTCTTTCCTTTCTTAGGCCCTCAGCGTACACCATGCTTAATAAAGGCAATAAAAAGGCAAGATTATGAGGAAGAAAGAGGCCCATCAAGGAATGGACGCTCTTTATTTGTTCTGCTGTCCTGGTGCTCTCGTGGCTTCTCTGGCATTTCAACACGTCAGCAGTGAATGGCAGGGGGGCACAGAAGACTGAATGAGAGGTAGAGGTGGTTTCAGAAATGAATTTGCCACATCCCCAATGTTGTTGTAGTCTTTTGATGGAAACTCAGTTATTTTCCTCTCAGGAGATTTTTATCTAGTTCTCAGAGAGCAGAGCTGCTTCTGGGACTTTGAATGCCACTGCTGTGGGGCCACAGTGTGATGTTGGGACTCAGGCTCTGGTGACGTCCTGGATCTCCATAGAGAGGTGGTGTGTCTCAGTGTGCCCTGAACTGTTGGGGCACACTGTGGGTGCCAGGTAAATGTTTACTTCTCTCTCTTCCCTGCCTTTGAGGTCTCATTTCCAACACACTACAAATGGTTTCCCAGGTCTTCGTATAGGAAAGGTAAAAATTCTTTGCCAGCAACCCATTCTCCAGGTGGGGTTGATCCTGGGGAATGTCCTATTTCTTAAGGTACTGTGCTTACAGATGAGCAACAGAGAGAGTATAATTTGTATTTTTGTCGAAACTTCCAGCTTTCTTGAGGAGAGTCTTCACAGGGCCTGGCGTCCATGTGACTGTTGCTAACTCAGCAATAATTGCTAACACTTATTAACTTAGCTATCTTTCCCTGTCCACCCACCATCCATCCATTTCTCCCTGCTCTAGGCTCTTAGGTATATTGATTTAATTAATCGTCACAACACAAGGGAAGTACAACCACTGTCTCCATCCTATAGACAGCAGAACCGAGATGTTATGTGGAGACGTCTCCCCAGAATAACAGTGGCAGAACTAAGATTCGAACCTAAGCAATGTAGTTCCAGAAAGTTCACCTGCAGGCATCAAACTACTGACTCTTCAGCAGCTAACACCCTCTGGGGCTTCTATGGTGACCCGGACTAAGCTTCGCTGAGAGTGGAAATGTACTGGCTTTGTCAGACACATTCACTTGTTTAGAGAGTGTCACCCCCACCCTGACCACACACTCCTCATTGCTCATTGTGTAAAGCAGGAAAAGGATTCTTTAGGGAGAATATGAAAATTCCTTCTTGGTTCTGGCTCTGACAAACAAAGCTGCTATGAACATAGTTGAGCACATGTCCATGTGGCACGATTGAGCATCCTTTGGATATATATCTAAAAGTGGTATTATTGGGTTTTGAGGAAGGTTGTTTCCTAATTTTCTGAGAAATTGCCACATTGACATCCAAAGGGGTTTGTTTGTCATAGCCAGAACCTGGAAGCAACCTAAATGTCCCTCGACCGAAGAATGGATTAAAAAAAAAATGTGGTACATTTACACAATGGAGTACTACACAGCAGAAAAAAATAATGACAGCTTGAATTTTGCAAGAAAATGGATGGAACTAGAAAACATTATTTTGAGTGAGGTAACCCAGACACAGAAAGACAATTATCACATCTACTCACTCATAGGTGGTTTTTAAACATAAAGCAAAGAAAGCCAGCCTATAAACCACAATCCCAGAAAACTTAGACAACAATACGAACGCTAACTGAGATTTACATAGATCTAATCTACATGGGAAGTAGAAAGTATAAAAAGATAAGATCTCCTGAGTAAATTGGGAGCATGGGGAAATTGGGGGAGGGTTGAAGTGGGGAGGGGAGAGGAAGGGAGAGGAGCAGAGAAAAATGTAGAGCTCAGTAAATATCAATAAAAATAAGTAAATAAATAATAAATAAATTCCTCTTAAAAAAATTCCTTCTCAATCATTTGTTCAGCCACTCATCCAGGACACCGTATTTATTACAGGCTAAGCACAATGGATAGAGTGTGCGGGTCATGATTTCCATGCTCTGAGAGGCTTTCAATTCCATTGGTGAAACAAGAAAATACCCAAGAATGTTTATAAGAGGAAGAAAGAAACAGAAGCAGCATTTGGTATGTTTCCAAGGGGATTGCACAGGCACCACACTGTGGAGATGAAGAGCTCTCGGGAATGTCTTGGAGAATGAGCAGCTTGGCTCTGCCTATATGGGATGGGTTGGGTCTTGATGGGAACAGAGATGTATGAACATAGCGCCAGCCTGGTATGACAATAAGGTGGAACAGTTCACGGGCTACTAGAGAACTGTCTGGAGTGGGAGTTCTCAGGTTCTACTCCTGGTTCTGCTACTTACTACTTTGTAAATTTTCAGGTAAGCAGCAGTTTAACCTCTTTGAATTTTTGAGTTTTTCTCATCTTTAAGGAGGCGGAGAGTTGGGAAGAAGACCTTCCAATTATGGCCTCAATAGGCAACAAGATTCCTTGACCTTGCAAATAAGAGATGCTAAAGTCCAGTAATCTGATGGAGAGGGAAGGAGAAAGGAAGTTATCCTCATATTCATAGGACTGTGTAGGGATGTGTTCAGTTAGAACAAGTAAGATCGGTGTAGGTAAAGCCACCTCTCACAGAGCAGGGCAGTTTAGGGGACAGCTATCTAACGGCACCCCAGAGAGAAGTGCAGTAAGTGCTAATGTTATTCTCCATCCCTATGGCCATCTGCCTAGCTCTGCCTCTTTTCTCAGTCAAGCCCAGCCAGGAAGACAGGATCCTTGACCAAGGGCAGCAATCCTGGGAGTTGGGCTTGCAGAATGAGAGCATGGAGAACATGGCTAACTAACAAAGGTTAGACAGAAAGCATCTAGGGTGGAGTGGGAACACTAAACTGCGCCAGTGTCCTCTTGCCTGAGGTGTGTTTGTGGCTACTTCTGGTAGATCTTGTAAATGGCAGTGGGAACCATAAAGAGAATTTGAGCAGAAGGATGACATATGAGAGAGCGAAACAACATCAGCACCAGAGGCAGACTGAAAGAGGACAGAGTTAGGTACCGGGTTGAACAGCAGGCTTCCCTCACTTATGCCTCTTGCACGCTTTCCTTGCTGTAGCCATCAAAGCTCTCAGGACTCTGTTCTCACTGCTGCTGCCCCTGTCCATGTCTTCCTCTCCCTCCCTGCCGGTGACTTTAAGGCCTGCCCCAATACCTGCGGTCTGGACTATTCAGAAAGCAAGGCAGCTGGGTTTGAAGCTACTCCTGGAGCCACAGTCTCAGATCTGTCCTGGAGCCGGGCTGTGAGATGCTCGGTTGCAGAGAGAAAGTTAATATGCCTCATTTCGCCCTGCTGCGGAGACTCCCTGTGACAGACACACGTGGTGATGGTTCAGAATGAACACACTCCCACGAACAATTGGAAAAGAGACTTTGTGTTGTTCTTCGGGCCCATGATTGCTGTGGAAATGACTGCACTGGTTGTGCTACACATTCCCACCCTGAACAATGCCTTTATTGGAGCAAGTTAAGTACATGGGGAATGAGGTACTTTGGGAAAGAAGCAAGTGGCATTCGCAGGTGACTTCGCCAAACCAAGGTGTCCTTGGACTCAAGGCTCTAGGAACTGGTTCTCTACGTCCTGACAGTTGTGTTTGTGTCTACCGGTCTTAAAGAGCTTTAGTATTTTTTTTTTCAGCATACTATCTGAGGGTTGGGAACAAGCAGAGAAGCACCAGCCTTTAACCTCAGTCAATGGATGCATCTGCCCGCCTCTGCAGAACACAGGGGAAAGGTACAGTAGGGCTTCTTGGTTATATCAGTCCTGAATTTTAGTTATTTTCCCTGCCAGGTGCCAATTCCAGGACACTGTGTCCCAAACTAGGTGTGGCACTGCTTCCCTAGAGAAACAAAGACACAAAGGGGACGTATTTCTTTCTAGAAAGTGACTCATTCATGCTCCTCTTATCAAATTGTAGGTGACTCAGAAAGCTGGCTGAATACAGAGAGGTTAGATTTCAGGGTGCAGCAAGTGCCTGAGCCTTACTTCCTGTTCAACACAGATAAAGTTGTAATTTGCCATCTTCAATCAACAGTATTGGGCGACTTCAGCAAAGGCTACCGATGACCTACGCTTTTTAAATAGAAATCTGAGATCCCTTCCTCTATGGGCCCGCAAGATCAGCATTCTGCCCTTTCCTACAGAGCCCTCACTTATAGGATGATCTCACGCCAATCTGGATTGGTCTTGAATTTTGCTTTTGAATGCACATCAAATAATTACTTTCAAGACAATACCCTCGTGATTAAAAAACCACTGCAGCTAAAAATATTGAAATCAGGAAGCATCCCAAATAAAAGACTTGGCAAAACACATCAGATATGACAAAAATTTCTGCTGCAGAATGTGAAATAACTATCAAAAGACTGAGCAACGCACAAGGCGCCATGAGGAGCCAGGTCTCTGCTTGTTCTCATTTTGTGGCGATGTTGCTACATCTCCATGGAATTTCAGCTAATCATATAAATCTTTGTTTCACTCTGCAATCTGTTCAGGTTGACACTTATACTTTTGTGTTGATTATTTTTCTACCATTTCTGATCTTTCTGACATTTTAAGAGAATAAATGATCGACAGAGCATGGGCTGGAGCTGCAGGGGTTTGGTTTGATTCAATTGAATTCTTTTATCTGTGCCTTCCTCCATTTCTGATGTTGACCCCTGGTGATTCTTGATCTTAATTTCCTGTCCTACTTTAGGTTTCTCAAAAAATCATTAATTTAATTTCCTCCCTCTCCTTCTTTTCTTACCTTTCCCCAAGTTTTCTCCATATAGGTTATGTATAGTGCACATGGAAGGGCTTTCTTCCTTGATAGAAGATGTCACACTGAGTTCATCACATCAATTTTCATACTTAGATGGTGTCATAGCTGGGATTTTTATTGTTGTAAAAGAGACACCATGACCACAGCAACTCTTACAAAGAAAGCATTTAACTGGGGTGGCTCGCTTACAGTTTCAGAGGTTCAGTCCATTATCATCATGACAGGGAGCATGGCAGCCTGCAGGCAGACATGGCGCCGAGAGTGCTACGTCTTTCAGGCAACAGGGAGTCACTGACACACTGGTGGTATCCTGAATATAGGAATCCTCAAAGCCCACCTCCTGCAGTGACATACTTCCTCCAACAAGGCTATAACCCACTCCAACAAGGCCACACTGCTTCTAGCACCACGCCCTGAGATTACAGAGGCCCAATCACATTCAAGCTACCACAGCTGGGAAGGCTCATTCTGCATCCAGTTCGGCTTTTCCCTTGGTCGGTTCCTTCACTATTTCACCAGATTCAAGTGCGATCATAGAAAGGTGAACAATAGTTATGGCTCATACCTTCACCCAACTCGCAAGGAAACTTCCCATTGGGACTGTGAGGTTTGTAGGCAGACTGGTGTGATCCACACGAGCTTGGAGAGTTTCCACAGGGAGCATTTTGGAGGACCAGAGCAGCAGAAGTGTGATGATAAGATAGAGCAGAATGTGGTCTCATGCCAGTGTTCTCTTGTAGCCCTGTGTCCCCTGTGAGTGGCCAGAGTTGGGGCAACTCCATGGCACATGAGACAGGACTTTCTTTCCTCATGATGCTCTGCTTCTCTGGAACTTCCCTGTAATTCGTAGTTGGGTGGTCTTAATGTGGAGATCTGGGAGCTGTTGAGTCTCCAGACACCTAGAAGGGCAGGAGCAGCAGCGCCATTTTAGTATACATCCTCTTTAGCAAAATCTCAACTAATTTAGTCCTCTCTGCTTGACTTTTCCTTTGCCAAAGGAACTCTCCTCATGTTGAAACACTCATCATTAGTTCCTATCTAGAACTTGTTAGGTTTCAGTTTCTTTTTATCTCCCAACCCCTGTTTTTTAAAGGATGATATTTATTTTTAAGTGTGTGTATGTCTGTTAGTCTGTCTGTGCACTGTGTGTGTGCAAATACTTTCAGAGTCCAGGAGAGGACTTTTGATCCTTTGTAACTAAAGGTATAGGCAGTCATAGGTGCCAGGGATGGAATGCAGGTCCTCTAGGAGAAAAGCAAGTGTTCTTAATTGCTGAGCCATCTCTCCAGCCTTCCATGTCCCCACTTTAGTGAGTGCTCAACCCACAGTGAATTTTGTCTTGCTATTTGCCATGTACGCTACATGCTCTGCACGAGGGTAGGTGTAGCTTCTTGTCATCCTTGAGTCCCTGGTGCAGAGTCAGAGACCTTCGACTCAAAGAACTGAATGAATGCATTTTGGCGGTTTCTATGCAGTAGTCTTCTCCATGTAAATATATTTTGTTTCCCAACTACTCTTTAAGTCCCTGAGGGCAGGGTACTGTATAAACACTAAAGACTGTGTGCTGTCCCTAACATGAAGAAGGCGCCCATAGTAGACTTGTTCTGATGATGATAACGAAGCTCCGCACACACATTATTGGAATAAACCCTTTGTCTGAATGTGCAGCGAACACACAGAATGTAGATTTACCAGGAGGAAGGAAGGAAGGAAGGAAGGAAGGAAGGAAGGAAGGAAGGGGAAAGAACCCTTTTCTCCAGAAAATCAAATGATTGTATCTTCATGATCACAGTCTAGCTTCTTATCTAGTTGCTGCATCCCTGGGGTTTGGAAGAGAGATTCATCTGAACAAAAATGCTTGCCGCTTTCATTTCTATTATGTAGAGCCGTTTTGGATATAGGCTGGGTAGATATTTGGATTTTCTTTGGTCAGTTGCATGTTTGGTGCAAAACTCGGATTGAAGTAGTCACATTCGGGGTACCCTGAGCTTTTTAACCAACAAACTTCATGCACTGCTTCTTATTTCGTGACTTCTCAAGATGCTTTCAAATCAGCCATCAACTTTAACTCTGTACTAAGCATGGACTTGAGAGACGAGATGTAGTTAAGAGCTTACTGCTGCCAAGGACTCACAGCTGGGACACAAATGCTACTTACTCCTGCTTGGATGCCGACTCTGCTGAGTGCGAGAATAGAGATAAAAAAGAGAGCCCTTGCAGTGATCAATGTCAACTTCAGTGATGCCAACAGACCTTGCAAATAAATTGACATCTGAGTTGCCCCTTGATATTGGATTTTGACAGGCAAAGGCTAGAGGAAAGAGCAACTCAGACAGGTGAAACAGGATAAACGGAAGCATGGAAGTGTGAAGGGTTTTGCCCTAAATAGACAGTGGAGGCCTGCACTGGGTGTGGTTTGAATATAGATTTTTTGAGGCCTGAGACTGAGGAGTTGTATTTACCATTTCTAGGTCAAACCAGGCCTCTGGCTAAGTCTTGTTTGGTCCAGCACATGCTTTTCTCTTCTGTTTTTGAGTTGCTGCCAACATTTCAAAATCATGAGATTTCACATCCATCCCAGATTTTTGGCTGCTTTGGAAAGAAATCTAACAATAGCGAGTCCGCATTTCCTGAAGGCAGCAACTGGCTGTCCTGAGTAATGGCTTCTCTTTTGAGACATGCTCTTTCCTACTTCCTGTCCATGACAGTCCTGTCTCAGGAGCCTCAGTCAATCAGCCCAGGCAGGTCTGAGCTTGCAGCTTGTGACTGCCAAGCTTTACTGCCTGCTCCATGCTGGGAGGAAGTGGCATCTGATCCAGGGAGCTTTATCCAGACTTTGACTAAATACGCATCTGGATGACTGTCGGGAATTGGCGAAACTCTTGAAGGGAAGAAAAGAGTCAGCAAGTCATCCTAGTTGCTGCTCTGAAGACTCCAGTTTGACTAATTCTGTCTTAGGCTGGCACACCTGAGGGATTTTCAGAGGCTGGGGATAACGACCCTTATGCTTTAAAAGATCTCTTGCCATGGCAACCTACAATGCTTTTGTCAATTTGAGAGCTTGTTAGCATCACATCTTTGGTTTATCTTTTCCTTATAAGCGAGTTTTCTTTTCTTCTACAGTGCACAGTAGCAGCTTGCTAACAAAAGCCCAAATCCATTTTCTGAACAAAGAGGAGAATATATGTTTTTTTTTTCCATTTTACTTTTTTTGTTCTGCTCTTAGGTCAATCAGATGTTCACATTCATTGGACCTTCGTGAACTGCCCCTTGTCTTTCCTTTTGTTCATGGGGAAAAAAGAAGTACATTTTGCCCTGGTACCCAGCGCCAGTGCTGGATTTCGGAAGGCATGCACATCCCCCAAATGCTCAGCAATATACATGACAAAACAGTTGTTTGTGTGCTCTGTACACACGGAGACCTGGGAGCACAAACATGTTCCCTGACTGATGCCTCTTATGAGTGAGAGGTTCCTAACTGACATAACCTTCTTTTCAGAAGAATAAAAGGGAAGGTTATTGAGTCTATGAGCTAATCTGTCTAATTAGATACCTCTAAGCAAAACGCATAAGATTTGCATGAATTATCTTAACATGCAAAGAATAGGACACGGGAAGGAAAACCTCGAGGAAATTTGCATTTAGATGGTGAGGGGGGCGTTTCCCAACTAGGGTCTAGTCTTTTATGTTTTGGAGCTATGCTTAAGAGGATCTGCAGGTGGGTGGTTAAGTCGGTAAAGACTGCCATGCATTCTTAGACTTTCAAGCAGTTGCTCCAAGCCTCGTCTGCCCCATGCAGGGTGAAACAGGCCTGGAGCTCCCGCCAGGAAGCTTCGTTAAAGCAGTACGTGGGAATCCGCTTCAGTACTGGCGGCTGGCAGGCTGCAGGACAATCCCTCCTTGGCCTCTAGGTGGCACTGTTGTATCTAGTCTAAGAGGCCCGGTGCTTTGGCAGGCTACATTTGTGGAGATGGAAAATGGTGGGAAAGGAGAGGAAAGGAAAAAAAAAAAAAAGGAAAAGGAATGCATGTATCCTTCTCCTTTTCCATCCAACTTCCTAGCACCACTGTCCACGATACCTGAGAGCATCCTTCCATGCCATTTTGCAGACTTCATGAATTAACTCTATATGGTTGATTTAAAATCAGTGCTTCTTGGGCTTCCAAGGTCTGCCCCGTTCATTTGGAAGCTCCACTGCCTGAGAGCTTGCTTGCCTCCTTCTGTCTGTCCTGTTTCTCACTTCCACACTGTTGCTGGCACTCACAGGTTGATGGGGGCAGTCTGGAAGAAGGGATGTCCAGCTGTGTTGGCCCCAGAAGATGTTAGCAGTGAAAGTCAGAACTAAAGGGAGTGTACGTGACTGGAGTGGGATTTCTGGAAGGAAGCGAATTGCTACCTGTCCTGTTCCATTCTTGCCGGTGGTCTACAAAGTGTGCATTTTCCTGGGCTGACAGGTTTGAGCGAAGAAGTTGGTAAGACATGCCTTCTGACGGTTGGGGATATCAGGCTGGAGTTTTTAAGTCTGCCTCAGTTTCCACAGAGCTAAGATGGGGCCTTCTGCTGACCCTATCTGGAAATCGGGTGTTCTGGAATGTGATAGAAGGTTCAGGAGATAGGAATCAATTCTCCAAACATCATAGTATATAAATGAACAGCAACAAAAAAGATAATATTGAAGTTGGACAGTGGTGGTGGTGGTGCACACCTTTAATCCCAGCACTCAGGAGGTAGAGGCAGGCAGATCTGTGAGTTCGAGGCCAGCCTGGTCTACAGAGCCGAGTTCCAGTACAGTCAGGGCTACACCAAGAAACCCTGTCTTGAAAAATCAACAACAAAAAAGATTTAGGTTGTATTTTTCCAACCTTCCATCTTGTTATGTTTTGAATGTGAAAAGTCCCTTACTGGGTCATCATTGGAATGTGTTTTATCCCTGACTAGTGATATTATTTTATTTTTTTAATTTTATTAATTTTTATTGAGCTCTACATTTTTCTCTGCTCCCCTCTCTGCCTCTCCCCTCCCCTTCAACCCCCTCCCATGGTCCCCATGCTCCCAATTTACTCAGGAGATCTTGTCTTTTTCTACTTTCCATGTATATTAGATCTATTTAAGTCTCTCTTAGGGTCCTCACTGTTGTCTAGGTTCTGAGATGGCTCAGTGATTAAAAACACTTACAGATTCTTACAGAGGACCCAGGTATTATTTTATTTTGGCAGGTGATGGGAACTTTGGGAAGAAGTTGCATGCCTGGGTGGTTATACTTGGTCCCCGGTTCCTTCCTCGCTCTCCACACATTCCTACATGATGTTCTATCCACACGCATGAGGCCTGGCAGCCATGAGCACTCTCTGAAGTAGGGAACCCACGTGAGTCTCCCCCTGCAAGATATTTTTCTCAGATATTTGATGGGCAAATTACCCCTCGTCCTCCCACTGTAATGATTCCCTGCCCTCTGCATAGCATCATGGTTACAAAGGCACTCAGCGTCTTCAAGGCGTCGGGAGAGCCGGATTCAGTTCCTCAGGTTCTCATTTGCTTTTGTATCCTCACGCACTTCTGCTGAGAAGCAATATTCAAGGCTGACAGAACAACATTTACTCTACTCGACACCTAAGAATCAAACCAGAGATTATGCTTAAGGCAAAGTAATAAACGCGCCAGCCTTCTCTTGCAGTTTCTATTATTTTATCTTCTTAAATGAAAAATCTGACTTCACATTGACTCCAGAAGCAAAACCTGTAGAGTACAAGGCCTGTTTTCTTGTCAAATTTGCTCTAGTTCTTTGGTTTATTGCTTTCTTTTCTTATGCCTCAGTGGTATTCTCTGTAAAATAGGTTGAGTTTCTAGGCTTTTGACAACTAGGGGAAATAAATTAATATTTTAAGTGTCACCAGGTTTTTTTTTTAATTTTTAAAAAGGTGACAGACAAGCATTAGGCTTTATCAGTGCCTTAATAGCCATTTATTAAGCCCAAACCTTCGGGATTTCCTTAAGAATATGTGATCTCCTTTGCCTGATTACATCTTTGAGTTTTGTAAAAGTTGATAATGGATGAAATTGTACTTAACAGCTTCATAAACCAAGCATTCTGCACGTTTAAATGTTCCTCACTCTTATTATCTTAACTAATGAATTTTGCCAGGCATCTCTGTTATAGCTGTGTGATTTATAAAGATTATATTTACTTTTTCTCCTTCTAAGAACCTAATGAGACCAAATTGGTTGCATGTAATCAGACACCGGCCTTTCTCATCTCTTCGGGTTTTATTTACGAAGGCTTATTAGAGCAAACGTGCTGGGTAATGTGCAGCGAGAGCTAGGTTCTGCCTAATGATCCCAAACAGCTAACACAGAATGCACATAATGAAATGACAGGCCGGCTACAAATGCGAGCAGGGAAGGAGATGCAGGCAGGGCTACTGCTAAAATCCTTACCTCGGCAGAATGCCTGTTAACAGGCTTCAACCTAAGAACACACACTGAACAGATAATAGGCCCAAGAGTATACCGTTTACCTGAGAAACTGAGGGTTGGGTTCTATTTCCCAGCCATGTAGGACTTGGTAGAAGGACTGTGTGTAAAGGGTCCTTGCAGAATGATGTACGATGAAGTGGCCAAGATTGGAGAGCCAATTCATAAGCTAGAGGAGGCAATTCATTAGGCTACTTTCAGCACCCACAATTAAAATGAGTACCAATATGGGTGTTTTCCTTTTTAGAGGCAACTGGATGGAGTTTGTCACTTGTCCATCCTCTCTCAAGATATAAAGAGAGCAGCACACTGGCCCGGCTGCCTATCATCAGCGCTGTCGTGACTGCCTGTCATTGACAGCCTTTAATGCAGAACATCTTCATGCCTTCCTTAATATCACATTCCTTTATTCTGAATTAAATGAAGATGTGTTGATCATCTCATTAGATGCTGAAAAAGCTTTCGACAAAATACAACATCCCTTCACGATAAAGATCTTGGAGAAAGCAGGGATACAAGGAACATACCTAAACATAATAAAGGCAATATACAACAAGCCAACAGCCAACATCAAACTAAATGGAGAGAAACTCACAGAGATCCCACTGAAATCAGGAACGAGACAAGGTTGCCCACTCTCTCCTTATCTATTCAATATAATTCTTGAGGTCCTAGTTAGAACAATAAGACAACAAAAGGAGATCAAGTGGATACAAATCAGAAAAGAAGTCTAACTCTCACTACTTACTGATGATATAATAATTTATATAAGCGACCCCAAAAATTCTACCAAGGAACTTCTACAACTCATAAACACTTTCAGTAATCTAGCCCTCAAAAAGTCAGTAGCCCTCTTTACACAGATGATAAATGAGCTGAGAAAGAAATCAGAGAAATATCACCCTTCACAATAACCATAAATAGCATAAAATATCTCTGAGTAACTTTAACCAAACAGGTGGAAGATGTGTATGACAAGAACTTTAAATCTTTGAAGAAAGAAATTGAAGAAGACACCAGAAAGTGGAAAGATCTCCCATGTTCTTAGGTAGGTAGAGTTAACATAGTAAAAATGACAATCTACAGATTCAATGCAATGCCCATCAAAATCCCAGAAAAATTCTTCACAGAACTCGAAAGAACAATACTCAACTTCATATAGAAAAGCAACAAACCCAGGGTAACCAAAATAATCCTGTACAATAAAGGAATTTCTAGAGGCATCACCATCCCTGACTTCGTACTCTACAGTACTGAAAACAGCCTGGTATTGGCATAAAAACAGACAGGAGAACCAATGGAAATAAATCAAAGACCCAGATATTAATCTACATACCTATGAACACCTGATTTTTGACAAAGAAGAAAAATTATAACATGGAAAAAAAGAAAGCATATTTAACAAATGGTGTTGGCATAACTGAATATCAACATGTGGAAAAATGAAAATAGTTCCATATCTATCACCATGCACAAAACTCAAGTCCAAATGAATCAAAGACCTCAACATAAAGCCAGCCACACTGAACCTCATAGAAGAGAAAGTGGGAAATATACTTGAATGCTTTGGCACAGGAGACCACTTACTAAATAAAACACCAGTAGCACAGACACTGAGAGAAACAATTAATAAATGGGACCTCCTGAAATGGAAAAGTTTCTATAAAGCAAAGGACACAGTCAACAAGACAAAACAACAACCTACAGAATGGGAAAAGATCTTCACCAATCCCACATCAGACAGAGGACTGATCTCCAAAATATACAAAGAACTCAAGAAATTGGTCATCAAAAGAACAAATAATCCAATAAACCTAATCCGAGAACTCTCAACAGATGAATCTAAAATGGCTGAAAGACACTTAAGGAAATGTTCAACATCCTTAGTCATCAGAGAAATGCAAATCGAAACACCTCTGAGATTCCATCTTACACTTGTAAGAATGGCTAAGATCAAAAACACTTATGACAACTTATGCTGGAGAGGGTGTGGGATATAGGGAATTCTCCTGCATTCCTGGTGGGAATGCAAGCTGGTACAGCTCCTTTGGATGTCAGTGTGGCAATTTCTCAGAAAATTAGGAAACAACCTTCCTCAAGACCCAGCAATACCACTTTTGGGTATATACTAAATGGATGCTCAATCATGCCACAAGGACATGTTCTCAAGTATGTTCATAGCAGCATTGTTTGTCATAGCCAGAACCTGGAAACAACCTAACTGACCCTCGACTGAAGAATGGATAAGGAAAATGTGGTACATTTACACAATGCAGTACTACACAATGGAAAAAAATAATGACATCTTGAAATTTGCAGTCAAATGGATGGATCTAGAAAACACCCATATTGAGTAAGGTAACCCAGACCTATAGAGACAAATATCATATGTAATCACTCTTAAGTGTCTTTTAGACATAAAACAAAGAAAATTCAGTCTACAATGGATAACCCCAGAGAACCTAGACTACAAAGAAGACCCTAAGACATTCATGGATCTAATCTACATGGGAATTAGAAAAAGACAAAATCTCTGAGTAAATTGGGAGCATGAGGACCTTGAGGGAGGGTTAAAGGAGAGGGAAGAGGATGGAAGGTAAGCAGAGAAAAATACAGAGCCCAATAAAATTAATAAGAAAAGAAAAAAAGAGATGTGTTCCAATTTGAGCAGTAGAACATTGAACTAATTGGTTTTTCTAATTTAATGCAGAATTCCTCAAAGATGAGGGATAGCTTGATGTTTTCCTAGATGGCAACTTTAAATATTTTGAATCCTCTGCAATATTCTACTGCTTCGATGACATGGACATTTATAAAAATTTGCCAAGCTGTGTCTGAAACCATTTATACACTTATTTTCTCTCTGTACTACCTGCTGGTGTGATGTGTTTGGTAAGTTTATTTTCCTTTGGGTGAACAACTTCCTCCATAAAGTTGCGGAGTGTCCCCTCTGACTGGTATTTTGAAATTTGGTGCATAAATCGCTTTGCCTTCCATTACTGGAGACTTTATAGTTTAACACAATGTTCCCTGTCTACTTCATATTTCAGGCATCCGATACCAGACCTTGGGCATCTAGGTGGCTTGTGAAGCATTCTCTTCAGGATATCACACCAGGAGAGTAATGTTGAGCATGTATTTATTCATTTATTCTTTTTCTGAACTATGCTGAACTAGTTCAGGATAACTGAAAGTAGGAGATGACAGTAATTATGAAATCAGAGACCTTCAGAGAATAATATTGTAGAATGAAGAAAACCAGGCTCAAAGGAGTGAGGCAAGCTGCTCAAGGTCATGCTGCTAAATAAAATGGGATACAAATTGAGCTGGACCCTCAGAGTTATGTATTTTTCAGACTTACTAAAGTTTCATTTGGAAACTCTTGTTTCTCTGCTACCCATATGTAGTCCTAAGTTATCATAGTCACGGGCTTCTAGGGTCACTTCGCGATGCAGGTCAGTCTTTTCCAGGGTTCTTCTTTGCTTGCTATTGTATCACCCATACTGATGAAGGTGTTTCACACTTACCAGGCACCTGGTGCCTCAGAGGTACTTCCTATAACCCCAGAGCTCACCAAGATTACTAAAGCGACCTTCAGTTCTTGCATTTCCCAGAGAGCTTTTCAGCTGTTGCTGAATTGTCTCAACCTATTATTATACAGTTCTGTGTCAGGATTTTCTTGTCTGATATCACTGTGTTTGGGGTCTTGGGTTCCCAAGGAAAACATTTTGATTGGTTATCCATTCTTAAGACAGATACTCAGGATACCAAATTCTTAAGTTTTTTTCCCCCCTTCTTTTCTTCTTCTCTGTATTACATAGAGAGTGAATATTTGGGAGTTGAGTGTCTAGGGGTTCACAAGTTATCACCCTGGCAGGGAGACCTTTCTCAGGGTTCACTGTTTGCTAATGCTGACTGGGTTGGCAGCTGGGCTTTTGTGTCTTATTCTAATTCCAACTTTGGCAGAGCTACAGCTTCCCCATTCTGAGATCCCGGAGGAATGATCACAGATATGACTATACATAGGGTCCATTTAGAAACAGCCTGGCCATGTCAGTATAAGAACTCCCAAAACAAGAATGCACAGGGCAGAGGGGAGGGACCAAGGAAGGCAAGCTTTCTTTACAAGTGTGTTAAAACCTATCGCTCATTTTTTTTTATTGCGTCTCCTTTCCCGCAGCTTCTGCTTCACTTTTGCTCATTTTATCCTGCTTTGCAGTTTTTAATCTCTTTTCTCTGTTGCTCCCTTTGAACCTCTTGCAGTTCCCTCTTTAGCTCATTTCTTCTTGGACGTTACATTATTCCAGAGAAGTTTCCCCTGGTGAACTTTCTCCAGTTCTCTGCCTGTTTTAGTTGTCTTTGCCTGTTTCTCCATTTGCTTGTGCTGTTTGAAATCTCAAATTTGAATTTGAAGGGAACCTTTACTCCTTTTGCATGCAAAGTCTATAAGATGTCATCCCAGGCCTTGGAGCTCCCCTTCCCTCCACGCAGAATCTTTTGAGCCTGAAAGAATTCATTCCCCAAGCACCTTGGACCCACCCTTATGGGTATCTTCTTGTAACAATGGGACAAATTATTAACTGGCATAGCATTTCGCAGTTTGCCGGGTGTTTTATAGGCCTTGTTTTCAAGTAAGCTACTTGACATGCCTGCTCTATAAAGTTTCCAACACTGGACAATCCTACCTCTGTAAGGCCAGAGGTAGCGATGCCTTGAATTCCTTCTACCATGTTGTGTAGAAGTTCCTTGCACACAATAGACACTCAGCTTTCACAACGGGCTTGTAAATTTAAGTCCTTATCTGAGATGGGCCCAGTACAGCCTTATTCTATTTTTGGAAAGTCAGAATGAAACACTAGAATTTACAGAAACGTTTATCATTTATTTTGTAGAAGAATTTATCACAGGACGTATAGCCCTCTCCTTAGAGAATTCAGTATATATTTGTTTTATATGCCAATTTAATTGGTATGAAAATAAAAACAGATTTGACTCAGAGTCGAATTGATAGCATAGGAAATTACTTAAGTTTTAATTAGTGACTTCTGACCTGATAGTATATCATGGACAGAGATGACTTTGTCATCTATTAGGTGTATAATGACACTTTGGTCAACAGTGGACCACATAAATGGTGGTCCATGAGAGTCTAGTAACACCACAGCCATCTTGTGTGTGTGTGTGTGTGTGTGTGTGTGTGTGTGTGTATGCGTGTAACTAACTTAACTCCCTGTACTGCTTGAAGTTCACCCAGTGATATAATTGCCTAGTGGAGTATTTCCCTGTGTGTCTCCATAGTTGAGCCATATGTTACTATGTTATGAATCATATGTTCTAAATTTGCAGAAAGGTAAAGATAGAAAAAATGGAGGGAAGGAACCATGGTCCCCCTGGGTTTTGCCCAGACTGTCAAATCTAAAATCTGTCCTATGGTAACTAACCAGAGGGAACTGCATTCGTGTGTCACACATTCTCCCATCAGCCCTCTCTTCGTCTCTGTCTTATGCATACACAGGCTTGCTTTTCAACTCGGAAGGGGACAGCCCCAGTACCATCATGGCCTTGCTGGTGATCTTCCTCAACCTCGTTTTGACTGCTATTCTAAGTTCCCTGAGATTCATTCCCTGCTGCAGAGGTCACTTTTCCCATGGCCATGGCACTGTTCCTGCACCTCAGGGCAGGGCCAGGAAGTTTTCCAGCTCCTTGAGCGGGCCCCGCCCCTTGCTTAGCCCAGCCGTGGGAGAGAATGAACCTTCCTTGGCTCTCTCTCTTTCTTCTAACGGAAACAGCCAACCTTAGTCTGCTCTTTTCTCTCTCCTGCTCTTGAAAGCCAATTTCCTGCTTCAATCTTATTCTTATGAATAGAAACACAGGGCCTGCATGGAGAATGAGAAACTACTGTATCATAGGAAGCAATCACACAGAACACAAAAAGCCATTCAAAGTAATTAAACTACTCCCATCCCCTTTCCTATATTTCTTTTCAGCTCTGCTCTGATGGGCTGTTTATCTTTGCCACCACAACAGCCTCGGCAGCCGCAGTGGCGGCAGGCGGAAACGCAGGCCATTTTCTGCAGGAGCTCATGCCGAGAGGGCAGAATTAAGACAAACACTTTCACTCTTGGCTGCCAGAGCATTTTAGCTTCCGAAAAACAAGGGAAACAAACGCCATCACACCCCTCCTCCGCGGTCCCCCGACGACCCAGCTTCCCCACCTCCCCCCACCCCATCCCCGGGCCGGGACAGAAATAAATAAAATAAAGACCTTGGGGTGGTTGTGGGGAACTTTGAGATGCGTTTCCGCTAGTCAGAGGGAGGGAAGGGAGTTGGCTTTGGTAGGGAGGTGGGGGTGCGGAGACTCATTATCTTTGCAGGCTCTGGAAGCCTTTGTTCTCTTCAGCTGTGCTTGGGAGGTGCAGCTCTGCTCCCAGCTGCGCAGAAGCTTGCAAGCCTCGAAGAGAAGTGTCTGAGACTGGCAATGGCCCAGGAGGGGACAGCTGGGCAGAGAAGTGGCACCACAGGTTCAGAGTGATCAGTGATGAGTTAACGGGGCGCCCTTTTATAATACCTGCAGAGACTGTCTTTCCAGGGCAGCTGCTCGAAGAGGGAGCTGAGAGGTTGGTCTGAGGGCTCTTTAAATCGGGCCTGAGAATGTTTGTGGCGGCTGTTTCAGCCAAGGGGGCGGGGCGGGGACGGGGCTCTTGAGGTAGCATCAAGGAGAGTTGGAGAAAAGAGGGAAGATTTGGAGGGTCTCTCTGCCACTTGCCCCGTGTCACATATGCAGCTGGGAGGTCTGTTGTGTTGTGAGTGGACTTCAGTCAGAACAGGTACTGTTGGGACTTCGGCGAGAGTACTCGAGAGAGTTGCCTACAAAAGAGCTTCCAAGCGCTCCATAAGCCATTTTCTCAAGAACTGCACTTCTTAGGTGGGAAAAGAGAGGTGTTGAAAAGAACCTGTCGGAAGAACTCACCACAGATGGGCATGCTTATTGCAAATCTGAAAGGTGAGAACAGGAGGGTCTGGAGTTTGAGGTCAACGTGAGCTTCATAGAAAGACCCTGTCAACACACACACACACACACACACACACACACACACACACACACACACTCCTCACCAAAAAACTCTACTCAAACAAAACCACCATCACCGCTGCCTCCAACTCTACCAGGAAGCTACAGGCTTCCTGGGGAGCAGGCTGAGCTACTTCTGCTTCTAAACAAACCCCTGAGAGGCCATCAGAGATCACTCTTACCCTTTATGGGTTTCAAGAAGCTTTCCTCTACCAGAGACTGGTTTCAGGCTGGGCTTCTTTTTTTCTCTTTTGGCCTGAAGGTGGTTTGAAGATAAAAACAGTCAATTGAGCAAACTGTGTGCCCACCTCAACCTTCATGTAACTCCAGGCACTGCTCCCTCTCTGCTACAGCCATTTTTCCCATGGTGGGGTTGGCATCCTAGTTTAAGAAAATGCCACTTTCAAGAGACTCCAGCGGCTCTGTGCCGCATCCCAGGGCAGTCCCACTATCCCTGCCTGGAGAGTCCTGCTTGGTTCAGTCAGGAGAGCTGGCACCTTGCCCATTCTGCAGTGAGAGGCCTGCACTGTTCCGCAGGCTTGTTTTGCATCTGTCATTATCTTTTGTATGCAAGGAGGCTTAATGTGCAATAAATGTAAATGGGCAATGCATATTCTGTGTTTTATTAACTCTCATTGAGCCTCTTGGTGCCAGCAACTGCTCTGCCTCACCAGGATGCATCAGAGAGAACTTTTTCTACTGTGTGTGCCATCTCACTTAGGAAACCTGCTTTCCTCAGGGTCTGTACCACTGGGCGTTCTTCTAGCTTTTGGGTGATGGCATATCCACATTTCTGAGGCTGCTTAATGCAACCATCACCCAGATGAGAGAGCAGAGGACCAAAACATTTGACGCTAGTCCTACGCATGAACACAGAAACAGGCATAGCCCTGAAAACATACAGAGTTCAGGTAAAATCAAATGCTACCGCTTAGATAGGAGCATAAATCCTTAACCCCTATGCAAACACTTTTGAAAGACCCAGTCTTGTAATAATTTCATTCACTTGCAAAAGTGTTCAATATTCTAAATGAAATGATAATTCAATTTATTCTCTCAGTAGGAATCCTTCTAAGGTACAAAGGAGCCAGGACGGTGTCTACCCAAAAGGAAATTGAGTCTGTGGGGGTCATGGCCAGAGATGCTAGGGGTATCACCATTCAAGTCACCGGGTTTAATGGACTTCCTTAAAGAGTTACCTTATCACTGGGGTTGCTTCAGTGAATGCAGAGAAATTGTCATCCTCACTTTTCAGTGAGAACTCAGACTAGCAAATCGATGGAGAATGCATTTTCTAGGAGGGAGCAAATCCATTAAGGCAAAGCTGTGGATGCACACAGGAGTGCAGAGAACTCTCAGTCACAGTAGTGCGAAGGTGCTTCTTTACATGCTCGATGAGGTCTTAAATGAAGAGACTTGCAGATTATTTACTTAGTTTACAGATAGGGTCTTGTCATGTAGCCCTGGCTTATCTTCCAACTAGAGCCTCATCCTGTCTTAGGTTCCAGAGTGCTGTTGTTACTGGCATGTGCTACCACCATGCCTGGCTGTGTTTAGGCACTTTCGGACAGAGCCTTAGATCTGCTCTAAATTGGTTGTGATGTCTTCTGAGTCACTGGTAAGGAAAGAAGATGGGAGCAGAAATGTGGCAGGGCACTCCAAACTCTGCGTGTCGATTGCCAATATTCTACCCCTTCCCGGCACTGATCAGACACACAATTCAAAGAATTTTACCCAGGTGTTAATGGAGTTTCTGTCCTACAGTCAACTTTGTCCTGAACACAGAGTTTGCGCACAAGTGGAAAACTGCACACCACCTTAGGTGACAGAACCAGAACCCAGATCTACTAAGATACTGCCCACAAATCACCTCAGGTTGTGTGTCTGTGAAACACAAATGGGATTTATGGTTTGCCTTGGGTCTTGTCTTCAAGATACTCAAGCACAGGAAAAACACTCTAAAGTCTGAAAAAGCACAGGGTCTGAAACACTTCTGGTTTCAAGCATGTGTGACACACTGAAATCAGCACGCATCCCATCAAGGGGCAACTCAAAGGACGTAGCTTGTTGCTTTCTGGTGTTCTTCACAGGACTGGGCTGACTTCACACATCCATTTAGAATATTTCTTCGACAGCATACATAGTTGGTATCAATTCCTCCTCAGCTCCTGGCAGCCAGTAATCAACTCTCCGTCTCCCTAGATTTGCTTATTCTGGGATTTCAGTTCAATGAAATCATATAACACGCAGTCTTTTCTGACTGACTTGTTTAGTATAACACTTTCTAGGCTTGCCTATAACACATATATGTCAGCATTTATTTTATTACCAAATATTCCAGTTTGGGAGGTACAGTACACCTCATTTTTCTGTTCATCTTCAATTGGTGGGCATTTGAGTTGTGCATATATTTTAGCTATTCTGATAATACTACTGTGAATATTTATGTAAAAGTTCTTGTGTGACTCCTTTAGGTATATTCCTAGGAGTGGTATTGCTGAACTATGTGGTTAGTGCTGATCATCAGCCTGATCTGATCTACAATCACTTAGGACACAGCTTCGAGTCATGCTTGGAAGGGGTTTCCTGGTTCAGGTCAACCTCAGAGAGAAAACTCATTCTAACAGTGGGTTTTACCATTCCTTTGGCTTGGGTTCTGAACTGCAGAGAAAGGAGAAAGCTCTTTGGGCACTAGTTCTCACCACCCTCTGCTTCCCAACTGTGATTAAGATGTGACCAGCTGTCTCATACTCCCACCACATGACTTCCTCACCACAATAAAAGGTCCACCTTTGACTTCTAACCTGAAAACAAATGCGCCCTCCTTTAAGTTTTCCTGTGGGCATGTTAGCACACCAAGGAGACAAGCAATTAAAACAGGAACTCTGTGTTTAACATTTAAAAGTTTATTTTAAAAATTTTGATTAACATGAATCAAATATATGCATTACGTTGTGCCCATAGTGGTACAGTGTTTATTTCGCATGTGGGAGGCTCTGGGTTAATTTCCCTAGATGACAAAAACTAAACAAGGAAACACATACTAATGGGCTTCAGTGTAGTGCGTCAATGCTTGCACACACACGCATGCTGATTGTGTTCAGCCTGTCTGTTTTCATCCATCCACCTCCACTTCCCAACTGCTAGTAATCTATATGCAGGCTAACATTCTTGTTAGCTTACAAATATGAGAGAGGACATGCAAACCTTTCTTTCTCTGTCTGACAATTAGCTGAATTCACCAATTCCATGCATTTTGTGGCAAATGACAGAGTTTTATTCTTCTTTATGGTTGAATACCATTTCATATACACTCTCTGTCTCTTTCTTTCTCTGTTTGTGTATGTATATGTGTGCGTGTGTGTGTGTGTGTGTGTGTGTGTGTGTGTGTGTGTGTGTTTGATGTGTGGGTAGGCACACACCACCCATATCATGTGTATGAGTGTGGATGTCAGAGGTCAACCGTGAGTCTCAGTCCTTGTCTTCCACCTTGTTTTTCAGATGTGTCCAACAGGCTTAGCTAGCTTGATAGCTTCCATGGATTGCTGTCCCTGCCTTCCATGTCATTGTGGGATCACTGAGATTTTAGACCCAAGCACTACACTGACTTTTGTGTGGGTTCTGGAGGTACGACCCCTAATCCTTATGTCTTTGCAGCACCTCAGTACCTAGGGAACCATTTCCCCAGTCCTTTCTATAGATCTTGCAGAACTGATAAAGTGTTTATCAGACTGGCTGTAGTATTTTACGTCGATACCAACAATTTATGGGTTTCATTACTTTCCACATCCTTATCAGTTTGTTACCATCTGTCTTTTATTCTGTAGTATTCTATCAGGAATCGTTTGACATCTTTGTGGCTTGAGGTAGCTTTTTGCTAACAGAACAATGCTTAAACATCTTTGCATGTGCTTCTTGCCCCTTGTACATCGCTTTTGGAAACATGTCTTTTAAGATCCTTTGCCCATTTTCAAGTGGGACTATTTATCTTTTTGATTGTTGAATTTTGAGAGTGATTTTTATATTGAAGATACAAATTCTTTATTTTTTTACAATTTTGAAATATCTTCGCTCATTCTAAATTTGAATTTTTCGTTTCCTTGATATGTCACTTATAGCTTGAAATTTAAAAAAATTGATAAAACCCAATGTATTTACCTTTTCTTTGTCGTTTGTGCTCTTCTTGACATATATATGAGGCATAGCTCTTGATGAAGGGGAGTAAAGAGCTCCTCCCCCAGCGCAGGGAGGGTGCACTGGGGTGAGGCTGAGGTATCAGAAGGCAGAGCACCCCGCTGAGGGAAGTTTTCACTGCTTCATCAGGCAGGCACGTTCCTACCTGTCCTATGGAAGGCTGTGCTTTTAAAGGCTTCTCCAGTTAAACATATTTTAGACTCATACAAGTATTTTGTTTGCACATATTTTCATTTGAGGAAAGAGGAAGCGTTTAAGTCTTATATATTTACCTCTTACTCTGTCAAGTCAACTGTGATTTGATTTAAATAAGGCTTTTCTGTCTCGAATGTAAAGGTTCTTCAGCTTGAGAATTAATTTCATGATGTTCTTTTCCGTAGTTGGCCAATCTGTGCCCTCCCAGCTGTCCTTGTGCCGAGCTCATGAGGGCTTAACCTCTGTTCACTGGTGAGTGAAAGCTCTCAGTGGCTTTGTGATTGGTAGAAGCAAGGTCAAAACATGTGGCAAATTAAATAGGAAAATTAAAATAGAAAATTAAATTCAAACACTTGGAGGGTTTGGTGTAATATGTTTGAGAACTATTTTGTGTCAGTAGTAGTATGGAGTAAATAAAGTTATTTCACATTCTTTGAAATACACTAATATTATATATATTATATGTACATATATGTATTTATATATGTGTATGTATATATGTTTGTGTATGTATATATGTATATGTACAACTTGGTAGAAGTTTTCAAAGGGAAAGTGTTAAAAACAAAATCAATGTTTTCAACTCATTTTTAAAAATTATTTTTATTGAGCTATATATTTTTCTCTGTTCCCCTCCCTTCTTCTTTTCTCCCCTTCTACCATCTCCCATGATCCCCATGCTCCGAATTTAAGCAGGAAAGCTTGTCTTTTTCTGCTTGCCAAGTAGATTAGATCCATGTATGTCTCTCTTAGGGTCTTCTTTGTTGTCTATGTTCTCTGGGGTTATCCATTGTAGACTGAATTTTCTTTGTTTTATGTCTAAAAGACACTTATGAGTGATTACATATGATATTTGTCTCTATGGGTCTGGGTTGCCTCACTCAATATGGTGTTTTCTAGATCCATCCATTTGACTGCAAATTTCAAGATTTCATTATTTTTTTCCACTGTGTAGTGCTCCATTGTGTAAATGTATTGCATTTCCCTTATCCATTTTTCAGTCGAGGGATATTTAGGTTGTTTCCAGGCTCTGGCAGCAAATAATGATGCTATGAACGTATGTCACTGTAGTAAGCTTGAACATCCATTTAGTATATACCCAAAAGTGGTATTGCTGGGTCTTGAGGAAGGTTGTTTCCTAATTTTCCGAGAAATCACCATACTGATATCTAAAGGGACTGTGTCAGTTTGCA
>JAQHUG010000227.1:3008639-3031900 GCA_028555095.1 Dicrostonyx torquatus | reverse complement strand
GGCTCAGGAATAGTGAGTGTCACATAGCAAATATAAAATGATGTTTTGCAGCACAGTAGGGTAACTACTGTTGACCAAGTTGATTGTGTATTTCAAAATAGATTGTAAATATCATTTGAATTTTTCAAAATTATTTATTTAATTGTGTGTGTTTGTGTGTGAGAGAGAGAGACAGAGAGAGCGCGCACATGCCTGAATGTATGTATGTGCCCCACATGCATGTAGGAGCTGAGAGAGGTCAGGAAAGACATTGGATTCCTTGAATGTAGACGTACATAGCGCTCTGAGCCACCATGTGGATGGGCCTCTGAAAGAACAGTAAGCACTTTTAGTCTCTGAGACACCTCTCCAGCCCCATACAGAGAGCTTTAAATTTTTCTACTACAAGAAAATTGATAGATATTTGAGGTGATGTGTATGCCAGTTACCATTATACAGTGTATATTTATATGTAATGGAATGTCATACTGTACCTAATAAAATATATAGCCCCATCAATTGGAAATAATATTTTAAAAGCCCAGTGTTACACACTTAATAAATTTAAGTGCACTTTACTTTAGTAATGGAATTTAATGCCATAGAAGGTGTCTGGCCCTTGGAATTATCATTGGATCCTCTTAGAAATATGATTGTTCCCAGAAGAGACAGCAGAACTCCCAACATTGTTGGGCGACTAGCTCCGGTGAAACTCGGTGCTTTTGATGGATAGTTAACTTCTTAGGAAACTGTGAGACTCCATCCTTGGTGCTAAGAAATAATTCATGTAACCAAAGTAAACAACTTTCTTTAATTGTGCTAATGCCTTCCTTCCACAGTAACACACACACTTTTAATGGGAGCCTCAGCTGGACTCTCCAGCGTGTTTAAATCTAGGCTAGTCTAGTGCTCTTGGTTTTATGGTAAAGTCAGGAGTCAACATTTCAGAGACCTCTCCTCAGCTGCTAACCCAGTTCTTCTTAGAGACCTTGAAACACAATGAGTTGACTTTACATATCTAGTGCCATGTATCAATAGTAACAAAATTAACAGTCAAAACCAAAATAAACACTTAAGTTGTGTGTGTGTGTGTGTGTGTGTGTGTGTGTGTGTGTGTGTGAATGCACAGTACATGTGGAGGCCAGGGGACAATTTTGGGTATTGGTTCTCACCTCCCATTTTGTTTGGGCCTTTTTTTGTTGTTGTTGTAAGAGGTCACTTGTTCATTCCTGGCTGCCCAGACCATGAAATAATCACTCAGAAACTAGATTATTTGCAATACTGTTTGGCCAATACCTTAAGCATATTGCTAGCTATCTTTTATCCTAAACTAAGCCATCTCCATTAATCTGTGCATCACTATGAGGTTGTGGCCTACTGGCAAAGTTTTGGCGGGCTCCAGAAGAGGCATCTATTCCCAGTGTGGCTACATGGCTTCTCTCTGACTCTACCTTCTTTCTCCCAGCATTTAGTTTACTTATCCTGCCTAGCTCTATTCTGCCCTATCACAGGCCAAAGCAGTTTCTTTAGTCATTAACCAATTAGCCAATAAAAGCAACACATATACAGAAGGACTCCCACACCGTTTTTCTTCTTCTTTTGTTTGTATGTGTGTGTTTCTTTCACTGCTGTGTGTATGCCAGGCTATCTGGCCTGCAAGTTTCTAGGGATTCTATCTCCATTTCCTATGTCTCTATAGGATCTGTAGTATTGTAGACATGTAGCATGGCACCAAGCTTTTTGTGGATGCTGGGATTTGAACTCAGGTCCTTGTGTTTGTTTGCTGTGGATATAGGACATATAGTAGAGCAAATGAAAAGGTGGTTATGTGAGAACCTAATTCTATCTTATGCAGTATCATTGAAAACAGAAATGCTCTGTGTAAGATAAAGGAGATGAAGTAGAAATTACAAGCAATTACTATGATCCGTTTAGTAGCATGGGCAGATGGAGGTCTGAAATAGCATTTTCCACTAAAAGTGACTAGTGATCCATGGAAGGATGGCAAAGTCTAAGCACGAGTGAGAAAATGTGGAAGATTAACCTGGAAAATCTTGTCTGAAAAGATAGCAAGGAAGCTACCGAAAACCACTGAGGTTTTGCCAAAATGTTTCAGGAGATAACTTAGGTTTGTCCAGGTGTGGAGTAAATGAACTCCAATAAGATAACTGTAATGAATTTAAATGAAAAGGTGATTAAATCCATGAGCATCTCTTATTTTATAATCCTTCTAGGAAAAGAAATGTGCCCGCTTCTCACAGAAGGACATGAGGGGACCCACTCACCAATTTTAAAACTGAAGAAAAAGGGAAAGGAACATTTATCTGGCTGTTATCATAAAATATGTTAATGGAGACTTGAACATTAGAGAGATGTAATTTAACCTTTGTAGAATTTCTACAAATAAATAAGGGAGTGATTCAATTAGAATATCACCATTTAGCTTCCCTTGTTGATCTCCTGTAGCTAAGCATTGAACACTAGTGACGGTTGACATTGTGAAAAGAGAAGGAACGGTATGTTCAGAGCTGCAATTGAAGGGTACACCACTGCTCATGAAGTGGACTAGCTAAAGCAATCATACCTTAAGCAAATCAACACTCTATATCTACCCATCAATATAGGAACAGTTATGGATAAAGGCGTCATAGGGATTAACCAGAGGAATCCAGATAATTGGAAATTGTACAAGTGATCCGGTTTTTCCCATTAACAGATGATTGCACAAAAAGAGTAAGAAGGGACATTTATAAATCCAACATGTCAACTATTTGGCAATGTGAAATTCATTTGGGTCTTGTTCCAGACTATAAAGTTAAACAAAAATGTTACCTTTGCTCATCTCTGTATTCAAAAAACTAAGTATTCTCTCCCAAATGTCAGTTTTCTCATGTATATGAAGGAGAATTTAACCAACTCATCAATTTCCTAGAGCTTTAGTTTGGATTAAATGAAATTATATTTGGAAAGCATTTAACACAACACCAAGGGCATTGTGAGAACTAAATAAGTATCTGTTGTTGCTATTTTTATGATGCTTGTCACTGAAATCTTGGAAAAAGTCTGGAATCTGACTGACATATGCAAAATTTCCAAAAAAGAGAACCGACATGGACTGTCAAACAGGTTGGCCGTGGGGATGACTGGTGAATGGAGAAGACAGATGTAGGCTGTACAAGAAGGAAGGCTGAAGAATACCTTTGTCTGGAGTTTTCAAATTATTCATACCCTGCTAGGAAGCATTCAGAGCATGCCTTTGCTAAAAGTGGAGAACACAGCCACAGGGGAGTGGACACAACATGCAGGGAGCTTCTGGTTAAGCCGGATTTTTGTTCAAGGCCATCACCCAGGACTGGTAGACCAGAACTCAAATCCAGCTCTCGGGGCTGTTGAGGTCATGGGTTGCTTTCCTCCTCAATTCTCCATCCTCACATACAGATGCTCCTTAAGGTCAAAATGACACAGTGGAGGTTGGTGCATGAAGGACAAGTGCTGTTTTCTTTGCGATGTTGCCAGAAATGGCTTTGGAACAGGAAGACATACCATAGGTTGTGTAAAGGGGGAAGTCAGCCACCTTCTATTTTACCACCCCATCTTTATTCATTTTAGTGTTTTTTGAATGGTAAGACCAGATGAAAGTCTCCAGGTGAGTTTCCGTGAACCTAACAAGAAGGAAGCACGCAACAGGAAAGCAAGAGTGCACATGCCTTATCGGCAAAGTGATTTGTGGAGTGACTAGGTGACTATAGCATATTTCATTTGTGGAAACTCTGGGTTATCAAAGTGCAGGACCAGCTAAGAGCAAATAATGCAAAAGAGGGTTGAGCTGGCTCCCAAATCCCAACATCTTGTATAGGTCAACCCAGCGCTGAGATTCAACAGAGCCTTAAACAAAGGGGCGGGTTCTGGTGTTTTTCCAATAAGAAAACCATTTCTCACTAGTTAAAGGAAACTGGATGATTCCCAGTATTTCCCTTCCTTCCTTTGCAGACATGAATGTAAACCCCTGAGTTGGCCGATTACTAAGACCCAGGCTACAGGTCTAACCTGAATGGTAGAAAGCTCACTTGGCATGTGCAAAGATCAGGGCTCCATTTCTAGCACCTCAAAATCAAGCCAGAAGAGGGAGATTATTTCAGGTGGACTAATGCTTTGATGAGATTGCACTTATTCCCGCTGTCAATGCTCTATGTACCTCCTGTACTGTTAAGACCCTACTCACTGCTTGCAGATGGGCATGGCCTATCTGACACACTCCTCCACACTGGCAATTGTTCCTATTCAGCTTCTTAGTGATTATTATGCAGCAGCAGAAGGTAATCAATCTCACTGAAGACACGACCAGTATTAAAACAAATTTTTCTCTTGTTCTTGTAATTTGCTGTTATTATCATTATGGAAATCATATTGTCTAATGATGGAAGAAAATTTTCATTTCTGGTGGTTTTAATAAAACAGATTGCATTTAAGGATCCAAATTTTTATTTGAAACTTGGTTTTGAGCTGCACTTGGGTTAAGAAGCTAGAAGGGATGGTCCTAACCTTGAGTAATCTCTCTGGGACTGAAAATGTGGGCACAGCCCAGTCATTTGGTTCCCTCTGTAGAACTGTGGTAAAGACAACAGACAGAACATAAACGTTACCTCCCTGGCTTCATTTTGCCTTCCTCCAAGCCCTTTGCATTAGTTAGCTTTCTCATAGCTGTGACTAAGAACAGTCAAGACAACAAATTAATGGAGGAAGTTTTTTCTGGCTTATAGTTCAGGGGAATCATTCCACCATGGAGGGGAAGGCATGGTGGCTGAAGCAAGAGGCTGGAAGATCACATGGCATTCACACTAGGAGGAAGAAAAAGTTCAGGAAGTGGGGATGGGCTATGCAACCCTAAGGCCTATTCTCAGTGACCCACTTCTTTCAGCAAGCATCTACCTTCTAATGGTCCTGTAGCTTTCTTAAACAGCAACACCATCTTGGAAACACGTATCCAAATACATGAGCCTATGGGGGCGTTATACATGCAAACCACAAGCATCTTGGTGTTACCTTGGTGTACCTCATCCCTTTTGGGTCTTAAAGTCTTAAAATCTTTTCGCCTCCCTGAGCCTTGAAGGGAGAGGATTGATGGAGACACCCCATGTAGGACCGAGTGTTCTAATGTCTCTTACTTTCTGCATATTGTCCAGTTGCGGATCACATCTACTAAAGGAGGATTATGGTTCTCTGATTATGGTTGAGAGAGACGCTGATCTGTGGGTATAGCAGAACATGGTTAGGAGTCATTTTATTGTTATGCTCCTTTGTTGGTTTTCATTTACCCTTCCCTGATGACTAAGAAGGCTGAACATTTCTTTAAGCATTTCTCAACATTTGTGGTCCCTCATTTGAGAATACTCTGTTGAGATCTGAACTCCAGTTTTCAATTGGGTTATATGTTTTATTGGTGTCCAGTTTTTAAAGTTATTTATATATTTTGGATATTAGGCCTCTATTGGATGTACACATGCTAAAATCTTTTCCAATTTTGTATCCTGTTGCTTTGTCTAGATGATGGTGTCCTTTGTCATACAGAAGCTTTTCAGTGTCATGAGGTCCCATTTATTAATTGTGGTTCTTAGAGCCAGTGTTCTGTTTAGTAATTCTTTTCCTGTACCAATGAATTCAAGACTATTTTCCACTTCCTCTTCATCATGTCTGGTCTTATGCTTAGGTACTCGACTGATTTGGAGTTAAGTTTTGTGCAGGGTGGTAAGTATGACTCTATTAGGATTCTACACACAACAGTCCAGTTTGACCAGAAGCATTTGTTGACAATGCTGTAATTTTTTTCAGCAAGTATATCTTTTTTTTATTCAAAAACAGGCTTCTATAGCTGTGTAGATTTATGTTGGTGGTCTTCAATTTGATTTTATTTATCTATCTGCTTTTATGCCAACTCAATGCTATTTTTATTGCTATAGTTCTGTGGTCCAAGTTGAACTTGATGATGATGATACCCTCCAGCAGTCTTTATTATTCAGGATTGATTTTTTTGTTTTGTTTTTGTGTGTTTATGTTCCATAAGAGGATAAAGATTGTCATTTTAGGTTCTGTGAAGAATTCTGTTGGAGTTTTGATGGGGATTGCATTTAATCTGTAGATTGCTTTCGGTAGATGGCCATTTTTATTACATAAATTCTACCAATTCATGGGCATGGGATATCTTTCAATTTCCTGATATCTTTTTTTATTTCTTCAAGTTTTTCTTTTACAAGTCTTTCACATGCTTGGTTAGTTAATTCAAGATATTTTATTTATTTATTCATTTGTTTCCAAGGCTACTGGAAACGATATTATTTCTCTGATTTCTTTCTCAGCCCATTTGTCCTGTATATTCTGCCATCTGTCTTAGTTTTGAAGTAGCGATAGAAAGCAAGAGGGAGTCTGGACAATGGAGAGAAAACACATAAGAAACAGTAAGGAGTTAATTTGAGTCTAGTAACTTTTTTGGTTTGGGATGGTGGAAGAGAAGCTCTCTTTTCTGGGCAGTTGGCTAAGCTGGAAGGTCACCTGATGCAGATTTTCATTCCAGCATCAGACTCCCAAGTCTTTATTGGTAAAATCCTGAGTGAGATTTAGTTTAAAAACGACACTCAGGGGGGCTGTTACAGTTTTGATATGATGTCTGTGCTGGATACTTGGTCCCC
The DNA here is from genome assembly GCA_028555095.1 of Dicrostonyx torquatus. Lineage (NCBI taxonomy): Eukaryota > Metazoa > Chordata > Mammalia > Rodentia > Cricetidae > Dicrostonyx > Dicrostonyx torquatus. The sequence continues at coordinate 3,025,238 of JAQHUG010000227.1, read as the reverse complement.
AGGGTGGTAGTGCTGAGAAATGGTGGAGTAGTTGAGTGAAATGTTCTGGCAATACCTACTGGGTCCATTTGGTTTATGATGTCAGTCAGTTCCAGTATTTTTCTGCTTAGTTTTTGATTGGATATCCTGTCTGTTGGTGAGAGTGGGGTATTGAAGCCATCCAATATCAGGGGGTGAGTGTCAATATGTGATTTTAGCTGTATTAGTGCTTCTTTTATAAACTTGGATACCCTTGTGTTTGGTGTATAGATGAGATGTTTATAATTGCTATGTCCTCTTGGTAGATTTTTCTTTTGATGATAAATAATGCTCTTCTTTATCCCTTTTGATTGATTAGTTTTGATTTGAAGTCTATTTTGTCAGATATTAAAGTGTCTACACTGATTTGTTTCATGGTTCACATTTCTTGGAATATTTCTTCTCATTCTTGTACATTGATGTGATGTCTATCCTTGATGTTAAGGTGTGTTTCTTTATTTCTTGGATACAACAGAAGGGTAGATCCTGTCTTTTTCTTTTAATTCACTGTGTAGTTTGTCTTTTTGTTAAGAATTGAAACTATTGCTGTTGGGGATTATCAGTGAGCAGTGTTTATTGATTCCCATTATTTTATAATTTTGATGTGGGATTACCCCCTCTTTTGAGATTATTTATAAATTATGCTTTCTTGGATATGGCTAACCCTTCAGGTTGAAATTTTCCTTCTAGCACCTTCTCTAGAGCTGAATTTGGTTTTATGATGGAAAGTCTTTCTTTCCCATCTACCATGCTTTAATGTTTTTTCTGGGTATGGTAGATAGTCTGGGCTGGCGTCTTTAGTCTCTTAGAGTCTGTAGAATATCTGCCCAGGTCCTTCTGGCTTTTAGAGTCTCCATTGAAGAGTATAATTCTAGGAGGTCTTCCTTTGTCTGTTACTTGACTATAGAACTGTGGGTGAAACTGGGGAACTGGCATTGGAGAAAGTAAAGGAGAGTGAGGCTTGCCTTCCCAATTCCCTGGCCAGCACAATTCCAAGAAGAGGCTGTCTTGAGTGTTGGGTGGTGGAACTAAGGGATGGGTGGAAAATAAAGACTGTGAAAGAGATCTGTTTAGTCCCTGGGCAGAGAGGAAGGAGAGGCTGAAGCAGGTGGTCTGGGGATAATTCTGGGAAATTGGAATTGGAGGATGAAAAGGAGAGGGAAGAACGTCTCTTTCTTTCCTTTGATCAGTGTGGCTGGCAGCTTTCCAAGAGAGAACTTGTGACACTTTCGAAGATTGAAAATTGTCACAGATGCGTCAGAAACAATGGAAAAGTATGAAATATTGTCATATGGTAGTCAAGCTTGTAAAAGGGGTCTGTTGGTGGGAATGAAGTAGATTTAACTCTATCATTATGATTAAATATCTGTAACGTAGGCGGTAGCCCAGCCCAAGGACATCCACTTGGCTTTTCGCAGTAACACAGGCCATGACCATCAACATAGAATCCAACTGCGGAAAGACCATGGACCTAATCATGGCCCTCTGCGGCAGCCTGGGCCTGGACATCCCCATGGCCTTAGGTGGCAGGACAGGTCATTCAGATTAGTATGGCCCCAGCAGCAGCACGGCCCAAGGATATCAATGGGGCTTCAGGTGGCAGTGCAGCCTCTTCGTGTTCTCCTGTTCCTCACCACCATCACATCTCCAGCTCCACCTCTCTCCAAGCACAGGCACCATTACGTCCATCTCCCCATCACACACCCTAGCTTTCCCATCTCTCCAGTGAATATTTGTTCATCATAGTGGCACCCCCTGCCCTGAGTGCTTGGATGTAGAGGTTTTTTAATTCCTTAATTCATGTGTGTATATGTGTATATGTGTATGTGTGTGTGTGTGTGTGTGTGTGTGTACACATGCACGTTCACATTTGCACATGTATACATATTTCAGGTCAGAAGACAAATTGTGGAGTTTTGTTGAGAACCAACTGTGGAGTTGGTTCTCTTCTTTTCCATGTGGGTCCCAGGCATTAATTCAGGTCCCCAGGTTCTGCAGCAAGCACCAAGACCTACTAAGCATCTCACAGGCTACATTGTTTTCATTGTATACCTTATCCACTGCCAAGAATACCTTGTCCAGCCATTCTGATTGCCTCAAAGCCCCGATGCCTGTTTTGGTGATTGTGCCCACCTGACGTAATAGTGACATTTGCCTTCAACCTGGCCTTAATTCCATCTCCATGGCAATATGAGAGCTAATTTCAATGGTAGTGCTTCTCAACTTTATCTCTGGTCAACAGAGTGCATCCAATATAGTATTTCCAAGGATTTTAGAGTTCCAGTCTCAAAACTGTGATAAAGGAAGAGTCTTGTGGCCCTTCTGGAAAAATGCACTGAAAGCATGGGCAAAGAAGCGCCTCTGATAAGTCCATTCACACGCATGTATTCCTACCTCTTCAGTATAGCCAGTGATTCCTAGCCACTCAGTGTCATTTCATACAGAACACATCACATATGTTTTGCTCATACATATTGCATTTGTGCATACATACACATATGCACGCACACATTATAGGAATGGTCACTACTTCTGGTGGTTGCAGGCTCATCAGACTTTGGAATGAAGTGAGAATAAAGTTATCAAAAAGTGTCAAATGCCTTCATTAAAATTCTAAAAGTACTATGCTTTAACCTAAGGGTTTATAAAACAGAATTTAATCTGTGGAATATCTTGTGTACTACAAGAGCAGCGTGTTTGATTTTAATGGATGTCAGTCACGACCAGAAGACATAAAATATCTATAGAACAGAGACACTATAGCTATTTGAAGTGAATACATAAACATGTCTCCCTTCCTCTCTCCCTTCCTCCCTTTCTTCTTCCCTTTTATCCCCTGCATTCCACATGCTACCCACCATAATCTGTGGTGTTTGCTCTGCAGTCTTTCAGTCTTGCCCTGACTAGGCACATCATTCCTTTGTGCACAGGTGATTGCTTAAATCAACATTTTTGCCTCTGGATTCTACACAATGCCAGTAGTTCATTCTTGAGGGCGACATAGGGATTCGTTAGCTTTAAGACCACAGCTGGCTCAGGAAGCAGATGGCTGACTCCTTTCCTTGAGGCTTCTCAATAGCCTTTTGTATCATATATAGAAGTACAAATCAAACTGTTTGAGGGTTAAATGAAGACTCCTCCATACCTAGTTCAAGCTCAAGAAAATTTAATAATATCTTAGTTATCTCATAATGTTTTCTTGTAGTCAAATTAGGAGAACCAGTGCTTAGGTAAGTCTGGGTTCCAACTCTCAGCTCCAATGCTATATTCCCTCCCCTATTCCTGCTTGTTTTTAGTGCCATTTATCACATGAAATATTATTATACATAATATATATCCATATATAATACACCTATTACCATTTTCTGCTCAGCTTTCACTTCTGCTCACCTTCCATTACTAATGAGGGGGCAATTTCACTTCGTTTCTTTCCTAATGTGTACTTTGAAAAGCATGAGAATTACATTATGTATGTGGCACGCAATAACTTATGTTGTGTAAATGTTTCTCCAGCTCCACCATGGATAATCAACTGCAAAAGGACAAGCCCAGATGCAGGTGGACCACTTATCTGTGTTTGTAGTTTCCTTGGCGGTGGATGATGATGTCTTGAGTGGATGTGGCAGAGATGAAGAGAATTACATTGTTTGACCATGAGCATAATTTTGGGAAGTGTTGTATTTAGTTTACTTATTATTTATTTACTTGCAGTGTCTGTGTGTGTGTGTGTGTGATCACAACTAAACCCTTATAGGGGTTATGTAAATGTTCTGCTACTGAGCCATATTCTCCATTAAAATTTGGTTGGTTTTGAGGCATTAAACAGGAACTGCTATTTTGGTCAGTGTGGTCTGGCTCTCAGGTCTGAGCTAGAGACACAATTTTAGAAGGCAATTATATGCATGTATTCCAATTGGAGATGTTCACATCTTACTTGGGAAATTTTAGTATAGCTAGTAAGCCAAAACAGTCAAGAGTCTCTTTCCCCATGAACAGACGACCTTGGTACAACTTTCATCTTACCATTCCACTTCAGAAACCATGCCCTGCAGTGAGCAAGGTTTTAGAGATATGAATCACTGGTTATTCCTTTAACACAACTTCCAGTGTGAGCATTTCACTATGTTAAATGTGATTATGATATCTAAAATAGTCCACATAGATTTCATACAATATAATACCCGAATCAAGTCAACCTCTGGAAATAATGTAGCTTTCCAATTCCACAACTCTATGCTGAGTTTATTGAAAGATGGCACGCAACTTTTAAGATGGAAAATTTATAAGTATTTTATTTTTGACTGCCACCCACCACAGACTGATATTAGATGCTAATCTTTATGTGAGAAAACCCCATGGCTGCCTTGTGGCAATGAGATCATGGAGACGATATAGAGAACATGCAAAGTCTCTGTGACTAATCCTTGAGATGTTCCAGTAACTTTTATTTCCCACAAATGCGAACGTGTTTGAAAATCAGGTGAAGTGAAAATGGTCGGACAGAAGGCAAACCAAAAGGTGCTTCGTAGAAGTGAGGAAAGCGTAGAGAATGGTGGTGTGGGATGCCAGGTCTCCATGTGGCACAGTAGATATCCTGGGGAGGGAGGTAAAAATGAAAGGCTTCATGTAACAAAAAAAAGCTGTATTGCCTAGTTGAACTATCATGATGGAAATCTTCAAGGGTTGGGAAGAGAAAAAGATCAAAACACTACATGCAAAAGCTAAAACAAGCAACAGTATCCACCTTTCAAAAGCTCCATCCCACGGCCTTGACACAAACCACACTCCTTTCCAGTGTGTTGATTCCTCTGAAGACATGTGAACATACCTTTATGACTGTTACAAAGGTGCTCTGTACAGGCGGCATAAAAATAAGTGAGAGTCAAGGAAAAATCATTTATATTAACCCATGAGTTCTGGGGTGAACTGGAGGAAGCTCAGAGGTGGAACTCCTGGTGCCAGCAGAAACAAAACCAGGTAGAAATCTGACAGTGAGATGTTTCATTATATTCATACACTGGATTGAACTGTAAGATCTTAGATAACTGGTGACCATCTTTCTCTATGTTTGTCTTTCAGAGACTGATATTTGAGTTGATAGATTTCATGAAGCTTATCTGCTCTTAGCAAAGCTTTCTGCAACCTGTAAAGGAAGGGAGGATCTACTCTCTCAGCGTGAGCCACAGTATTCATCTTTCCCTGACCATGGGCTTAGGGTAAAGACAGGGATTTACACCATCAACCCCAGGTCTTGGTTTTGGATGCAGTCTAAATTACACTTCTCGCTTTCCTGGTTTATACTCCGCCCTAGTTAATCAAGAAATTCCTATAACCACCTCCTCTCATCCCACACGTTCCTTTGGCTCTGTTGCCCTGGACAATGCTGAGTAACACAACCACGGTGAACTCCCAAATCATCTAGAAAAAGAGAAACCACAGGAATTCCTGGGGATTTCAGATGATTGAGCTGTTGTCTGAGAGCAGAAGATAAGGATATGTGAAGACAACTGCATATATAGACAACGACTACACGTGTTAGTTTTTATATTGTTGCTGAAAAATTCTCATGAGCATAAATGAGCTAAAACAAGACAAATTTATCCTCTTATAACTCTGGAAATTCAGATGTCAGCTGAATGTGGAGGCTTTGGGGAAAAATATATTTCTTAGGCCTTTCAAGCTTTCAGAGACTATTCCCATTTCTTGTATCATCATGGCCCCTTTCTCGGTCTTCAAGGAACATCAGTTCAACTGCTGGCTCCGTTGCCATGTCTACCTTTTAAAACTGGCTCAGGAGATCCTACATTTCTTAACATCATTGACCATAGCCACCAAGTCCCCTTTGTCACATGAAGCAACTCACATGCAGCTCCCAGAGATTAAGGTTATGCCATTGTGGAAGGCGCCTTCTTTGGCCTGTCATACTACTCATAAATGCTCAGAGACTTAAAAAAGTGGAGTCACACAGGGTAAGAACTCTAACAATATATGAGTAGCCATAAATATTGGAAAAATAAAAACTAAATGTAATTACCAGTTAAAAGTTAGAAATCAAGCTTAAGGGTTAGTGCAAATAACAGTACAGATACAGCTAAGGGGAGAATTAGGGGCTGAAAGACTGAACCAAAGAATGTTTCACACGGCCATATGAAAAGCTGAAACTGGAAATACCTCAGAGTTTTTGATACGTGGAGGAAAAAGTAAGAACATGTGACAGGAGTCAATTAATTCCCCTTGAAGAGAGCATTAAAATGCTTGGGGAAATGCATGTTTGAAGACACAATGTCTGAGAATGGGTGACAGAGATGGAGCCATGAATCCAGAAAGGATGCTTTGATTTTCAGTGCTGGGTGTCACACCTGGAGCCTCTGGCATGCTCTGAACGTGTGTACTACCAGGATCCGTGTCAACCCTCGTGGGAAGGACAATGTTGAAAGCGGTTACAGGGCTGTGTAACTGAGACTGCCAGTGACAAAGAGGCCCACGATACAGATAGGTAAGGAAAACAAAAGAAAGAAAGACAGAAAAAGAAAAAGGAAAAATCTTTCCATTCCCTTAAACATAGGCTATAGAAAAAGGAAAATTCTGTGTATAATATCTGTTTAAGCTGGGTGGTGGTGGCGCACGCCTTTAATCCCAGCACTCGGGAGGCAGAGGCAGGTGGATCTTTGTGAGTTTGAGACCAGCCTGGTCTACAAGAGCTAGTTCCAGCGCAGGCTCCAAAGCCACAGAGAAATCCCGTCTCGAAAAAGCAAAATAAATAAATAAATAAATATCTGTTTAATTTATGAAGCACAATGCCGATATAGGACTGTATTTTTTGAAAGAACAATGAGCACAAAGGTCTCTGCATATAAGTAAGTCAATCTTCACTACATACCAAGAGTGTTATACAACACTCTTAATTACACTCTAAATGCCACTGTTAAAGACAAACAAACCCACAACAGACAAACTTGAAGTGCAAGGCGCACCTCAAGAAGGACATTTATTTCCTAAGGAAAGCCTGAATCCCCAAACCAGATTGTGAACAAGACAATGTGAAAATGTGTGGAGAAATGCGCAATGTGTGTTTGTCATGGCAATGGATAATTTGTCATGACTGAAGGGGGACGCACCAGATGAAGGGAATGCGAATAAAATAATTTCATACTAGCTTCAAATAGGGTGCAATAAAGGGTTCTGGGGTGGGGAACTCACAGATAACACAGGCTTCTGTATGAACCAGGAAGAGGAACGGAATCCAGCATCCAGATGTGAGAGCAGGAAGAGAGAGAGAGAGAGAGAGAGAGAGAGAGAGAGAGAGAGAGAGAGAGAGAGCTAGAGAGAGCACTAGCTTCAGGGCAGGCCCCTGTCTTTTCAGTACCCAAGGCCAAAGCCACACCCAACCTGGTCCAGCCTCTTAAAGGCCGTTGGCTGAAGGAGGTTCCCCATCACAGGACTAGTGAACAGACAACGGAAACCCTGGAGTGCAGAGACATGGAATGCAGGTCAGCAGTAAAAATCTCCCCAGAGATCCTGGATGGGTCAGAATGAGCCAGTGACAGTAGTAGGTAAGGGGAAACTCACACCTTTGGAAATTTGCAATGGACCACATGCAAAGGTATCTCAGAGGTAATCTCAAAATTGTCTCTTGAAGAATGCTTGGTCTTACCATATCCTGTATCTTGAATATGATAATATAGATTAAACTACACTTACGTACTAATTTTATCTCAGGTGATTTTATATTACATAATAAGAAAATCGCAGAGGTAAGAAAACACAAATTATCTGCTTAATATGTGTTTTAAACATTATTTTGACCTCTTATTCTTTACTTATCATTGCTATACATATACGTACCTATGAGTTTAAAAATTCAGCCAGCTGAGTTCATTTAGTCTTGCTCATATGTGCATGTATTTAGGACTGACCACTACTGCTTGCTTGGGATTAACCAATCAGGAAGCTTGTCCCTGGAGAAGACTGATTTTCTCTCTCAGCAACCAGTAATTCCTTTTAGCTCTTCATCTGGGGGCGAGGTCTTATGGAATTTCTTCTATCCATATTGGCATGTCATTTGGTGGTGTCATTTTTTTCAAGTTTTGTGTAGGCAGCTATATTGTTAAGTTTCAAGGGTCCAGCTTCCCTGACATATAGAGAAGATTTTATCTTGTAGTAGATGCCCTGGTCCTCTGGGGTTTTACAGTCTTTCTGCCCCTGCTCCCTTTGATGTTCCCTGAGCCTTAGATATAGGGGTTTTGTTGTAGATGTTTTAACTGAGATTTGGCACCCCATAGTCAGTTTGTATTGTATTTTCATCAGTTGCAAGTTTCTATAATGTTCTCCATCTGCTGCAATAAGAAGTTTATTTTAAAATTTTTATTTATTTACTGACAGGGTTAAGAGCTATACTTATCTATGTGTATAAGAATAAGCACTTAGAACGTAGTTAGAAATAAATTACACCAGTTAGGGAAGTAGCAGTATCTTAGTTAGCTGAGATAAAGTACTGTGACCAAAATCAACTTGGAGAGGAAAGTTCCCCCCTCCCTCGTCCCGCCATCATACAGTTCATAGCTAGTACCGAGGAAAGTCAGGGTTGGAACTCAAGGCAGGAATCTAGAGGCAGGAACTAGTGCAGAGGCCATGGAGAAACACTGCTTACTGGTTTATTCTCCATGACTTTCTTATATACACCAGGACCACCTGCTCAGGAGTGGCCTTGCCCACAATGGGCTGGGCTCTCCCCCAGCAATTATTATTTAATAAAATGCCCCTTGGGCTTGCCTATAGACCAGTCCTGGGGAGGCATTTTCTTAACTGTGGTTCCCTTTTCTCAGACAACTCTAGCTTGTGTCAAGCTGACAAAAACACCACCGCTAGCATCAGCACCAGCACCAGCACCAACAACAATAAGAACAACAAAACACTAGGGAAGGCAGTAATATGCTTTCTTCCAGAGTCCATGACTTCATCAGCTGTGGGCAGTAGGCTAGGTTTACAGTACCAGGCATGCATTCTCTCTTATGAAGTTGGTCTTCGGTCCAATTAGCTGGCGGGATATAAGTGCCAGGATAATATAATATAATATAATATAATATAATATAAGTGCCAGTGTTGGACATTTCAGAATATCTTCCATTCTGGTCATTGCTGTGTTTTGTAGGCAATGCAGCTGTATAGGGTTCTTCATTGCTTTTTCTCTCTTGGGAGCTTGCAAAGCTCCTGCTCATACTTAGAGAACTATTCCCCAGGGAGGAGACTTCTGGTTAGCACTATCTGCGTGCCGCTATGTCTTCTGTCCAAAGTGTGCGGTGTCTTCAACCATAGGGTCCTACTTTGATTTATTGCAGCCAAGGGCAACAGCAAGAGCTTATATTGTTTAGAGGTTTCCTGGTCCCCATCGACTAACAGCTGTGAAGAAAGTTTCCTCTGGCTAGTACTGAGGTTTTGTAAGATAATATGAATGCCCCTCCAAATATATTCCTGACCAAATAGAACAGAACAGACATGACTATTGCAATCTGTGTGTGTGTGTAACTATATTGATTTTAAAATTATCATACACATGAAATGGGCTACAAACAACCAAGGCAATTTACTGAATGACCTATCTCTCAGCTCCTACTTTTGTTTTTGTTATTGAATAATATTTCTTTGTATTATTATACTATATTTTATTTTTTCTCATTACTTTTAGCTATTAGGAATAATTCTGCTATGAATATTTGTTTATGTTTTAAGACTTAAGTGACATTTCTGGGCCTTACGAGATTCTGTACATATTTATCGCTTTAGAAAGTACCAAATGTTTTCCCAAGTGAGCACATCAGTTTTCACTCTCACCAGTAATGGGAAGTTCCAACATCTCAGCGTCTTTTGTCAATACTCATTTTCTGTGCTTTTGAAAAACCATAGTTGTCCAAAATGGTATCAATACCACAGTGTGACTTTTATTTGTGCTTCCTCAGCGACTTGTGATGTAAGGATTCTCTTTCTCTGCTTGGTGGCCATTAGTATATCATCTCTGGAGAAATATCTATTTAGTGCCTTTTCTCATTTTTTATTGAGTAACATTTATTTTGCCACTGAATTATAAGAATTTTGTAAGTAGTCTGAATACAAGACTCCTACATGGATTTTCAAATATTCTCTGCCATTCTGTGCATTGTATTTTCACTCTCTTGATAATATCCTTTGATGAATAAAAGCATTTGACTTGATGACATCAAACATTTTTTTCTTTAGTTGCTTATGCTTTTAGCATCATATCTAAGAAGCAAATCCCAAGTCAAAGTTTCATTCTGACATTTTATTGTAAGAATTTTTTTAGATCTTTGTATTAAACATGATTATCTAGAGAAACATAACCAGGAGAATATGTGTGTATGTGTATAATATATGTGCATGCGATACAAGTACATCATACAGGGGATTCAAGGGAGTGGCTTACATAACAAAGGCTGGGAGCTCCAGCAGTAGTTATGTGCATTCTGGATGGTCTGAGAGCCCAGTAGCTGCTTAGGTCAGGAAGCAGGATTTGTCAGGAGTCCCCATATGCTACTGACACCCTGGAAGGGTCTTGGAGAGTTCCTGATCTTCAAGCCACAGGAGACGATGGGGAAACCTGGAGACTGCTGTCAGGGAGGTGGGACAGCAGAAAGAGCAACAACAGTAGCATCGACACCAACGGTGAGAGATGACCTCACCAGAAAGAAGCAAAGATAGCTAGGTAAAGAAGTCTGATTTTTGCTGAGACCTCTTTGTATCTGGACCACCTGTTGGAAGGCACCACTCATTCTGAGGGAGGGTCTTCTGCCCAAAGTTAATCTTTCCTGGAAATGCCCTCACAGACCCATCCAGAGACATTCAATTGATTCCAGGGTCTTTCAAGTTTATCATAAGTAAACTTTTATAAATCTATCCCTTGTCAACTTGAGACCCAACCACACTTTATGTCATGCTTAGTTTCAAGACTGTAGCAAGGTGATAATTCTACCTCTTGTTAGTGTCCCACGATACCTAGAAATGTGCTTGCTTTTCCTTTTAATATCCCATAGCTTAAATATGATAAGGATTTAATAATACTTAAGAAATGATATTGTCTTAATCACTGTCACACATGGCAAATAAATATTAGAAGAAAATGCAACTTTTTATAGATACATATCCTTAACCAAATACTGCAGAAATAGTCTTGACAATTACAAATTTCATCTCCATAACTGGTCACATGGCCTAAGCTGGCATTAGCAGCCATCTTCTGATTGATACTAGCCACTTCACATTTACTCTCTCAACAAGCTCCTCAGCAGGTGTTGGTTCTTTACCTGATTGGGGTTACCCACATGGTCATTCCTGCAGAGTATGAACCATTTATTGCCTTGTCTAGATTGGGTCGTAGTGGTTTCCTGTTGGCCTTAGTCACTTCCGGACATGGTGACACAGGATCTCCAGTGCTATATATGCACATATGCTTTGTTCCTTCCTTTGTGGAGAAACAGTTCAGCTTCCTCTGGCAGTCATCATCCCTATTAACAGTAGAACCTCTTTCTTAGCCTGTTGCTTCAAAGACATCAGCAGCACAGATTGACCAGGGCAAAGTTTTGTTCTCTGTTTAAATGTAATATTTATTATGCCTCCTGGAAGAAGCACTCCTACTTTGGAACCAAGTCTTCCTGGCCAGCAGAGTGTGAGGTCATAAGAACTAGAAGAAAATATTTGCCAGGAGGTTAGTAGGGGTGATGGGGAGTGGCTGCATTTCTAGTCCTATGCCTTGACTCTTGGATCCCTGCATTCTGTCTATGGCAGAAACAGTACCATATATTGGATGCATATATAGCCTTCTAGAGAATCCTGCCCAGTTCTCTAGGATACTGCCACCTGATTAGCACTGTACCATGTCTTTAAAGGGCCATTTTATCATCCTCTCAAGTTAACTGCTTTAGACGGAGGGAATACACATCAAGATTAGTAAATTCTATCATCACGAGGCTACTGTCTCAGTTCTTTGGCAGTGAAATGAATTTCTTGGGCAGAAGCAATGCTGTGTGGAAGACCAAGATGATGCGTCATGAATAGTAGTTTTGGTAGAAGCATCTTGTGTAGGAAAGGGAAGTCCATATCTTTTCCAATAAGGACAAAGTGTCCATTTCTGTGATGGAAACGGTACAACACAGTACATCTTACATCAGGTTTCTGATTGGTCCCCCTAGAACAATTCTACCATATTGGGGACTCAGTGTTGGTCTCTGTTGCTCACATATTTAGCATTCAGCAACAGTGGTAGATTTAGAAGGTTTTATGAGTGGATATTAGAGCTAGTCGGGATATTAGGCAACTGAGCAACTTCTTTGTGTAACTGATCTGTATCTTCAGGACCTGCTTGGGCCTAATCTCTCTCTCTCTCTTTCTTTCTCTCTCTCTCTCTCTTTTTTTCTCTCTCTCTCTCTTTCTCTCTGTCTCTCTCTCACACACACACACGCGCACACACACACACACACATCACTTCAATTTAGTGTTGGATAGCAGCTGCACATGTCCGACTTTATGGGTTGGTGGCTCAAATAACATCCAGCTCCCAGCTAACGAAGGACGTTCATATTACACGATAACTTGGTAGCCCACTGTTAAGTGATCAGTTTTCATGAAAGCCTTATGGCAATCCAGGAGTTGCCTTTAGATGACAACAACACCTTGTTTTAAATTCCCAGGGGCCTTTGATGTTAAACTATGGAGGGCTACCAGAGGCTCCAAAATCATCTTTACCTGCCACTGCCATTTCTAGTGCCATTGGGTTTCTCAGGTCACATTGCCAGCAGCAATGGAAACAGAGTCACACTCAGCTCTTGCTGGCATGGAAGAGAGTGTAATTTACAGCAAGGTTTATAAGTTAAATAATTTTCTTCTCCAAACAAAGTCCTGGACTGTTTAGATTTAAGGATTAGAGGAGAGTGCTAAAATCTCAAGGCCTTATATCGTGCTGGCTTTATGTTTGACTGGGATGTCTTTGGGAAAACACACATGGTCTCTCTAGACAGCCTTGGCTTTATAGTGGGGTGCAATGTTTCCTGCCTCTGTCAGTAGGAATGGCAAACCATGGATACTGGTTCTCAACCTGTGGGTCACAACCCCTTTGGGGGGGAGGGTTGAACGACCCTTTCACTGGGTTTGCATATCTGATATCCTGCATATCAGATATTTTATTATGATTCATAACTGTAGCAAAATTATAGTTAGGAAGTAGCAATGAAAATAATTTTATGTTTGGGGGTCACCACAACATGGGGTAATGTATTAAAGGGTTGCAGTGTTGGGAATGTTGAGAACCACAGATCTAGAAGAAGGATTTTTTCCCCTTCCCATATTTCCCCCATAATGTCTCATATTTCCCTGTCTTCTAGTCTGTCTCAGTATGGCCCAACTAACAGAGATGTCTCAATATGGCCCAGCTAACAGAGAGGCCTGCCCATCACCTGGACCTGTGGCAGACCCTTCTGTTCTGGGTGTCCCTCAAAGCTAGCAGTTCTGGGTCATCCGGTCTATAGGCTAGAGTAACACGTCCAAGTGAGGAACAAATTGTCTGCAAAATCCAAATAGTCTCCGTAAACATGCTTCTTTCTTGGTGGTAGGAGGGGCCAGGCACACCAACACATTCTTTGTATTAGAAAAAATAGCTCTGTCTTCTTCAGAGGTCTGGAATTTTGTACATTTAATTTTTATCCATTTATTTCATATTTATTTTTATGTGTATGTATGTGGACCACAGGCAGGAGCCCAAAGGAGGTCAGAGGAGGGTATTGAAGGCTGCGAAACTGGAGTGAGCCATGTAATGTTTGGAAACTGAACCCCAGTCTTTGGCTAAATCAGTAAGTGCCTTTAACTCTGGAGCCATTTTAATAGTGTGGAATTTTAATAATGTAGAAATTCCTTAATTTTGGTTGAACTTCCCCCCGTCAGATTCTGAAATGAATGTTTTTTTAGCAAGAAGTCCAGGTGGTAGCTTCTTATCTATTGTAATCAACATAACTCATCAGTGTAGTGGCTGAGTACAGTAACTTGATGAAGACAGGTGAACAAGTTACCTGCAAGCTGAGTTCTGAACCCGGGCTGGGGAATGAACAGGTCTTTGAGGTGGGGCAGGTGTGCTGCTGGCCTTGACAGCCGAAAGCAGATTTAGTCTGGGACTTATTGTGGACCAGGAGAGGTGATAACGTGCTTGTGAGATTAATAGCTGCATATTGGACTCTAGGAGATTTGTTAATCTCTTCAAGCAAAGATACCACATGGCGTATTGGAGTCTACAACTGGAGTCACCACGTGACTGAGCTGGAGATAGTCAACTGTCATTTTCTAAGCTTCATCTGTCTTCTGTATTGGCCAAATATGAGAGGTAAAGTGAAATGTGTTGAGAGCCACTATCCACCCTCCCTTCCCCCGCCTTTTAAGTTCTTAATGGTGGCACTGATCCCGGCAATCCCAGGAGGGATGCACTATTATTTTGGACTCACAATTTTCTCTGATAGAAGCAGCTTTAATGGCTTCAGCTGGCATTTCCAACCATGGTAGTTCTTACTTCACAAATCAAGGAATCAATTCTACTAACTCCCAAGTATATCTATCTCATTTATACATTTTGGGGCTCGCGGAATACCACAAGATGAGTTCAGAGACCCAAGGGGACTCACAGCAAATCAACATTAGCTAAAATTCCATTGATCACCTGACTTCCCGAACCCCTACTTTGACTGGAGGGCCACAAACGCTGCTTGAAATCACTTGGAATCAATGCGAATCCACAGGCCTCAAGCGGTCTGATTACTTCCCTTTCCCCAAGGCATTCCCTATCTTTGTGGAGGGACTGGAGGAAGATTAGCTGTAAAACTTTTTGGCTTTCCAGGCGGCAAGGTCCTTCTTCCAAAGTTCCTGCCCTCCCTTTTTCGAGGGGTTCTGGGTCTCTAAACTAGCTCAGGTCCTCGAACTGTTTGAGGTGCTGTGATTCAAGGTAGCCTTTCATTTATTGCTCTGGAATTTTATGCTAATGGAGTTCGAACAAGAATTAGTAGACTCCCTACCTCTTTCACTCCTGGGAAGGCCTTAATCAGCCAGTACGGAAGCTCTTTAGTGAGCCACACCACTCAATCCCTGCTTTGCCTAAGCTGCCTGTTAAGTAAGGCCGGCACCCTCACATTGTCTTTTTCACTTCAGGGATGCCACTGACCCTTGCGAGTCCCAGTTCCAATTAGGCCCATTGCTTCTAAATTACCCCACTGAGCAGCCTGGATTCCTACTCTCAGGTTGCCCAGAAGAGCCATGGCGGAGCTCTTCAGGGACTTGAGCACGCTTCTCCCACATCTCCTGGAACTCACCACAGTGGGCGAGCAGACTTTACCAGGCAAATTTGCTCCTGCCTCCCAATTCTTTTGAGTCTTTCAATCCTTCCTTTAGCATCAAGTCGCTATCACAGCCATCCCCAGCTCATTCACAGAAGTCCGCTTTTGACCTAGACTTCAGCAATCAAATAAATTGTTAGCACCCGCTTTAACCGTGCGTTGACGCAACGTCCAACCCTGCTTGGACCCATCTTGTTAAAGTCAGCGGATCTAGCTTCATGTTCTCACTATCATTATTCCACACTCTTAAAATCATTTTCCACACAATTGTCCAGTTCCCTGTTCGTATGAATTAAAAACTCAAGCCATTCTTTAGGGAATGTAGAAGACTTCATCATGTGTCACTCTGTACTCTGTCTCTTGGGGAGTCTGTCAAGACTTGAGTCTGGTTATAAGTTGAGAAGTGAAGATGGATGGGAAGGTTGGTCCTTTAGGGGCATCAAGATGGTTTTACTTGACATCTTCTTCAGGGAAGACCACTGCCAATTCCATATATATTGCGCGTGATTAACTCCTTCAAACTACGATGAAGGGGAGGAAATTGCAGGGATGAGAGAGAATGCATCTGCTACTATGGAGGGAGAAACCACTCCATCGGTGAAAACAAACCAATCATAATTTGAGAACTCGTTTTTGGCCTCATCAGGAATATACTCTTACACTCTTTAGCCATTGGTTCCATCACCTGGATTGCCGGTGCTCTTAAACTTGTGCTGTAAAGCAGCCAGTCCTATGATGGAGGCTTGGGTTTGGTTCATGATAATTTCAGCTTTATGAGTGTTGAAGAAGTTCTTCTTTAGAGAACACAAGCCTTCAGAGTGTACACATCTGCAGCAGAGAATTCTCATCTCTGTACTCATTTTTTCCTTTGTTATTTTACCTAGAGATGTTAAAAGCAACATCATTGTAGTCTGATTTTTTACAGAAATGTTCAAGAAAGATTTTTTTTTTAAAAAAATACAGTTAGCAAATATTTTGCTTCTCATGAGAGGTGAATCAGAGTATCAACCATATCTATGTGGCATGTTTCCTTTGACAGTTCACATAATCAATTATTAGTGCTCTCTATAATGCCAGGAGAGTCCTTAGCAATGACACCAAACTTAGGTATAATTGAACTGGAGAGCCAGCTTCATATACCATTTACCCAGTTAGATGAATTTCTCTTTATAATTCTGTTTCTCTAGAACAAATTTTTTTTTAA
>JAQHUG010000227.1:2988766-3005774 GCA_028555095.1 Dicrostonyx torquatus | reverse complement strand
GTTGTCTTATAGCTATTGCTAGAACTTCAAGCACTATATTAAAGAGATATGGAGAGAGTAGACAGCCTTGTCTCGTTCCTGATTTTAGTGGAATTTGAACAACAGTTTTCAACCTTCCTAACACTGAGACCCTTTAATACAGTTCCTCATGTTGTGGTGACCCCAAACCATAAAATTATTTTCCTTGTTACTTCATCACTGTAATTTTTGCTACTATTATGAGTCATAATGTAAATATCTGTGGTTTGTATGGTCTTAGGTGACCCCGGTGAAAGGGTTGTTTGACCCCAAAGGGGTTGTGACTCACGGGTTGAGAACCACTGCTCTAGTACTATCGCTGGTGCACAGTCTGTGCTTAGCAGGGTTCTCTATAGAGGAACAGGATGGATTTCATAGACCACTAGGATGGTTTACATATTGATAATCCAGCAACAGACAGTTGCATGCCAGTGAAGCTGAGAACCTGGACCTGATATCTGCTCTGCCTGCCTAGTTGGCTGCATCAGTAGACTCTAGGTAGGGGGTAGAAAGCCTGAGAAATTCCTGGCTAATGGTTTTACATGTGGGAAGGCCAAAGAAGGTGGAGTGTGATGTAGGCATCATCACTGTCACCATCATCATCCACTATCATCACCATCATCCTCAATATTATCACCATCACTATCATGACCATCACAGTCATTATCATTATCATCATCCCCATCCCCACCACCATCATTACTATCAGTTTCAGCAAAACAGCAAAAGAAAAGAAATGGAAACACTTCTCAGCAGCTAGTGAAAGCAGGCAGATAAGCAACACAGCTTTTTTCCTGGAATACTCTTTTGGAAGGATTCATTCATTCTGAAGGAGGGTATTATCTCCTTAGTTAATTATTTTTTATATTGATTTTTATTGAACTCTACATTTTTCTCTGCTCCCCCTACTGACTCTTCGCTCTCCCCTTCAACCCTCCCCTAAGGTCCCCATGCTCTCAACTTACTCAGGAGATCTTGTCTTTTTCTACTTCCCATGTAGATTAGATCTATGTAAGTCTCTCTTAGTGTCCTCATTGTCTAAGTTCTCTGGGATTGTGGTTTGTAGGTTGGTTTTCTTTGCTTTATGTTTAAAAACCACCTATGAGTGAGTACATGTGATAATTGTCTTTCTGTGTCTGAGTTACCTCACTCAAAATAATGTTTTTTTAGCTCTATCCATTTTCCTGCAGTATTCAAGATGTCGTTATTTTTTTCTGCTATGTAGTAAGTACTCCACTGTGTAAATGTACCACATTTTCCTTATCTATTCTTCAGTCAAGGGCCATTTAGGTTGTTTCCAGGTTCTGGCTATAACAATCAATGCTGCTATGAACATAGTTGAGCACATGTCCTTGTGGCATGATTGAGCATCCTTTGGATATATAGCCAAAAGTGGTATTACTGGGTCTTGAGGAAGGTTGTTTCCTAATTTTTTGAGAAATCACTACACTGACATGCAAAGGGACTGTACCAGCTTGTACTCCCACCAGTAATCTCCTTATTTAATTATTTGTTTTTAGGAATGTCCTCATAGACTTACACAGAGACTTATCTCTTAATTTATCTCAGATCCCATCAAATTGACAGTCAGGGTTAATCTCCACGGTATTCTATCCCATTTGAGTTAGGTTTTGTCTGTAGTCTAAGAGAGAGGTCTTCGTTTCTTCTTTTGTTTGTGAACATGTATGTAACTTAAAAGCATTATTTTAAATTTATTTTATTCATTGTTATTGCACACATTGTGTGTGTGTGTGTGTGTGTGTGTGTGTGTGTGTGTGTGTAAGAGTCAGATCCTTCTACCTTGTTTTTGAGGCAGAGTCTCCTCTTGTTTCTGCCACACTTAGTATTCCTGGCTACCAACCCACAAACTTCCAGGAGATCCCCCTGTCTCTACCTCCCATTTTGCCACAGAGATGCAAGGATTACAGGTGTGTACCATTGCTTCCTGCTTTATACGTAAAACCAGGAAGTGAACTCCCATTGTCTTGTTCAGTAGATGCTTTCACCTGTGCATCCATATCACCAGTCTACCATCATATTTTTTCCAAAGATTATTTTTCTATATTGAATTACATTTCAAGGTAATATAATCAAATGGAAAAAGGTGCTAGTGATCAAATCAGATAAAGACCAAATATAATCTTTGGGTTTTGTAATGAAAACATTGGAATAGTTGGGAAAGGCTATGAAGGGAAGCAGACAGGACAGAAGCCATATTGAAATGTATTTGCAAGCAAGTGGGAAGCTATGGTAGAGACCTAAAATGGTTGCTGTGTTGGGGCCAAGGCCTCAGTTAATAAGCAGCTACACTTTGGCATATGTGAGACACCAAGCATGGCAAGATCTGCTATGAGGCTTCAGTGCAGATTTGACTTTCAATTCAGCATATTATTTGGAGTTGACTTAGTAAGATATAAGCTTCTATTTCTGGGCTAAAATATCTGGTTAGATTGAGTCACTGAATTTTACTTTAATTTTCTAAGGCCAAGTCTTATGCGTCAATAAAGCCATCGTTAGTGATCTAGAGCCCCAGGATTCATTGTCCATTCCAGGGTGCACTTTTTTTTTTGATAAATAGTTGATCTTATCCTCTCGCAGATGCCACTATGGGAAGCTAACTTTCTTTTAACAGTTATTACCAAATAGGAGCTGATGATAGCATTAGGTTTCCCAGGCATTGAAAACAGACTGGAAAGCTAATCCTTTGGAATTATTTCTGTTTTGAACCTTTGGCAGTACAGACAACTGTGCTCCTATGGCATTCGCTTCTACAGGAAGCCACCCCAGTCCCTCTACATACTGCCACTGCAGCTTTCTACAGTGATTCTTCTCTGGAGTTAAAAGATTTCAGTTTGACAGAACAGACCCAAGAAAGTTCCCGATGAGTTTGGAAAGAAGGTCATGGCAGTAAGTCTGTTAATGATATAACCCCCAAAATGGAGCAAAGAAAATATCCCCCTAAGCAGGCACTAGGATTTTTATAAATAATATCTGTGTGTGCCTAAAAATGAAGGTGCTTGGCTCAGTTCAGGCAGTTAGTTTTGTGGGTAAAATTCAAGAAACTTAGGAGCCAGTGGTACCTGCTTTGTTTGTTCCCCTGGGGTTTTTTGAGAAGAATGGAGTAGTACAAAGTGATTTATGCGGTTCCCTGAGCATGAACTCAGACAGACACCATCTAATCAAGTGCCCACCTGCTCCTCCACGAGCCCCTCTCCCCCAGTACTGCTTGGTTGATTTACTTTCTCAGGATTTCTCTTCCTGGAAAAATACAGCCTTGTTAGTCTGATTTCCCTATTCTCAGAAGTTCTCTTTCTCAATCACAATGCATTCCACACCAGAATGAGGATGCTCAGTGTAGAGGAAACCTGGAGTAAGGCTGCTGAGAGTCTAATGGCAATCTAAGAGTCAGGTCTCTCGGCACAGGGTCATCAGGCTGACAGAGCCATAGGAAACACCAGCTGACAAGAGAAGGAGCTTGGCTATAATGTCAACTCACATTCCTTTGTCCTTTCTCATATTTGGCCACAACAAGAAGTGTATGTGCCTTGTGTTAAAAAGGCTGCAAATTGTTTTGAATAGGCCAGGAGAACACAATATTTGTTAAAATCTGCTTTTTATTTATTTATTTATTTATTTTTGGTTTTTCGAGACAGGGTTTCTCTGTGGCTTTGGAGCCTACGCTGGAACTAGCTCTTGTAGACCAGGCTGGCCTTGAACTCATAGAGATCTGCCTACCTCTGCCTCCTGAGTGCTGGGATTAAAGGCGTGCGCCACCACCATTAGACAAAATCTGTTTTTTTAAGGTAAAACATGCTCTATAGAACATAGAATATAAACATTGTAGCTCACACAGATATGTATGAGCATGTCTGTCTGTCTGTCTCTGTGTGTGTGTGTTTGTGTGTGTAGGCCAGTGGTCCACTTTTCTCAGGAGCTATCCATCTCATTTTCTAGGGAAGAGAAAATAATTTCACTAAGTAGGCTAAGTAGAGCTCCGGAGATTTCCCCAGTTCCTGTCTCCCCAGGATTGGGATTACAGAAGATTACTACAACACCTGGTTTTACTGATTGATTTGTTTTTTACATGGATACTAGGTATTGAACTCAGTCCCTCATGTTTGCAGATTACTGACTGAACTATCGCTTCCGCCACCCCTCCCCACCCCTGTGAGTCTGATTGGCTGTATTCAGAAACTTCTCGCTCTATCTGAAAAACTAGTATCTATTATCTTCGGCCAGATGAACAACATTAGATCACGTGGTCAACTGCTGGCATAACTACCACTGGGGAATCACATGCTCCATTGTCAAAGTACTTATGTCTTCCCTCCCACATTGATTCTGATTTGCTTTAGCCAATGGGACATCACAGATGTGACCAGATACAGATTTACCAAGCACTTACATATTGGAGTGGTGAAACAGTTTTTTAATTGTTGTCATGTTGAGAGAGAGAGGAGGAGGGAGAGAGAGAGAGACCAAACAGATAGAGACAGACAGAGACAGAGGCAGGGAGACAACAGAGAGATGCAGAGAGAGAAAGAGAGAGAGCAAATATTTATTAAAGGGTACCACCTGTCTTCATACCTATCAGAGATCTAAACCTCTTGATGAGTCTGGCACAGATGCTTGCTTCTTGTTAGATATGAAAAATTCAAAGCAGTTTTAATCAAATCCTTCTCAATCCTTCCCTAATTACCTTGCTGTTATAACACTGATAATTTCATAGGAAGAAATCACTCAACGTGAAGCAAAATACTTCTTGCCAAATGTCCCATTTGAGTCAGCAGGTGAGCCAGAATTTTTCTACCCAGAGAATGGCGACAGCAGGAATGGAAAGGAGGAAGGCGTGGTTGCTTGTCTGTCAGATGCTCCAGGAGTGCAGTGATGCCTGCCATTGCAAAGAAAGGGGTCCAAGGGGACCACCAGACGTGTGGTTTCTAAGTGATTATCATAAGCACTCTTCATTTCTGCACAGAAATTAAAGTTTACAATCTCCCATCTTCCCGCCTCCTGTCATGGTATACCTCTTGCTTGCCACCTCCCTCCACCTAGCATGTTCTCTGCATATCAAGCTGCAGGACTCAGTAAGCCTAAGGTGAAGGGAGGTGGTTCAACAGACCTTTCAGTGAGCAGGGGTTAAACAATTGTACTTTTGTTTTTAAAGCTGTGCCTCTTGAAGTGTGGTCTGGAGGCAAGTGGTTTAACAGAGGGTAAATAGCACCCAGGGGCAATGCACTGTTTCTACTTGATCTCTTAAGGCCTTGCAAGAATTCTCCTGGGAAAAGAGGTTTCTGTGTTCCTAGGAAAACAAATTTGGAGGTAAATAGCTTAATAAATCTTGCTCTCCTGGCACCTTTGTAGCAGTTCAGCACCCCTGCTCCCTTCTTTCTGCAGATGTACAGCCTCAGAACAACTTACTGAAGTCGCTTATGAAAGCACAGGTATCTAGCACATTTTCTGATCAGCAGGTGCCTGGGATCATGTGTCTTCATCTGCCCATCTCTGCATCCTAACTATTCATTGCTGAGCTTCTATGTGAGAGAGAAATCAGTCTCTACAATGTTTAGGTCGATGTTGTATAACTTGCAGCCAAAATTGTTTCTTGTGCATACCATTTTCATTTTTTAATTATTAGTTTTTGCTTTAGGGGTGTTATGAAAAGTCAATCTCTGATAGTTGAAGATGTTCACAGCCTCAGCATCATGGGTCGGCTCAGAAGTCAACACTTTAGTGGCGACTTGGTATCTATAGGCTGCCAGGTGGGCTTAGGTATTAATTATAGGCATGACTTTGAAAGTTGGATTTTAGCCCAGTAATTAACATTAGTTGATGCAACCTGGGGTCTAGACTATTTATTGGTGGTTCTTTATTATCTGTTGATTTTTAAAAACTAGTCATGTGGCCCAATGGGATAAAGTTTTTCTTGCTTACCCTTGTTATTAGGGTCAGGAGCCGTCCCATTGCTAAGTTCTGAACAGCAGGCTGTAAGTAGAAAAGGCACACATGAGTTAAATGGAGAAGATATGATCTGATTTCTCAGCATCTCTCCTGCGAGTGTGCAGATGTGAAGACTGGCTTTTGAGTCGTCTCTGAGCCTATGATTTAGAACATGCGATAAACAAAACATCACAGCGAAACTTGTGTGAAGCGGTCCTTGTGGCTCTGAGTTGCCTTCACCTAGCTTTCATGTATGTGAGTGAGAGCAAATTTTATTTAATTCCTGCTATTTTACTTTCTATTGTTTTTAGCCCCTTAAAAAATCCAAAGTGAATAACATTACCAAGTGATTTCTCTCTTTAAATGCCAAGTCTGATACAGTTCTGTTTATGTGAATTTTGTTTAGATTAGCTACACATCTGCTTAGTTGAGGCCTGCTATAATGGTTCTACCTTCCTTGCTTGGATCTATAGCTACCACTGATCATTCAGGGATTGAGAGGACATTGTAAGATGCTAACTTTGGCTGGAGCCTGAACGAGAAGCTCTCAGTATTACTATTTTTTGGATAAACAGCATCTTTCTGCATGTTAGTTTTGTGCCTCTGGATTAGGGAAGCACTCCATTATCGACTATGTCCATGATGGTGTTTCCAGAGATGGTTAGATAATGAAGGCTCTGGAGTAATGAAAGACTTTGTTATAAAATTCATCATGAATTTTAAGTTTGGAAAGATTTGAAGTGTGATAGGATGTGAAAGGTAGGATGGGGATGGAGAAAGTAGGTCACTAAGACATGTCCCAGGGCATGTGTCTTGTTCTGGCCCCTTTCCTATTACCAGTTAGCTATGATTCCTGTCCACTATGAGGGAAGCAATTTTCTGTGACATATTCTCTTGTCACTGTGGTTTCTGCCTTCTTATTGGCTCAGAATTGTAAGAGATGGTTGGTACTGATGGTGGATGATCTGAAATCTTTCCTGAGCTTTTCTCTCACAGTAGTGAGAAAGCTTACTACCAAGACTTTCATCTATTTTTTACTATTGTTGGCCAATATTCCTTCATTCCGAAGTCAACTTTCTGGTCTTTTCTGCTGTCTTCCGTATAACTTCAAGTGTTTGGTCAAAATTCCCAGAAATTTTCAGAATTGGAAAGTAGACACATATGCACAGTGAATGGCTTCAATTGGTGTTTTTCCTTCCAAGGTTCATCTATTGACTGAGGACCAGAAAGATCACTGACCAGGGCAACATTCAATGGATTCTCTTTTGCTGCAGCTTCAGATTAAACTAGAGGAACAGGAAACATTATAAGAGGACAGAAAGGAAAGAGGAGAGTTAGGTTCCTTCCTCTCTTGACTGATCATGACATTTGGCTGCTTCCTGATTGGAAGCTTACACCAGTCATCTCCTGCTACACAATGAGCCTTGACCAGTTGAATGACTAAAAGGTAACTGTTTAGCTCACACCTTTGTAGGGTTCAGTTAATTTGCTCTTCTGCTCCGAGTCCTGCTGACTGTCGCCTCTAAAGCTTCACCAAGTTTGTAGGATGGCTGGGTGACTAGCTGGTTAAGGACCATTTCTCTTCAGGATCTTACTGCTGGTAGGTTGTTAGGTGGGGCCAATGACAGTCTTTTGCTATCCAGCAAGATGCTAACTCAGGGTCAATCTCATGGGGTCTGAGCAAGTGTTCAGGAGTGCGGAGCTTCATCTTCACTTCTATTATATTTCTATTGTCTAATACAACACACAAGTATTCTATATTCTTAAGGTGGAGAAAGTAGTCAACATAGATCCTAGCTTTCAATGAGACAAATAATAAAACTGTATCATGGGGAGGACAAATAGAGGAAGAAGTGAAGTAATGCTGCTATATGAGATAAGATGCTATAAGTTCAAGTATTTTGTCCAAAATCTCTTTCCATAGAAAGCTTTCAGTGGGTTCTTTTTTGTACTCTTAGGTACAGTAACAGCTCCATGCTGCCATTAGCTTGAGTGCTATCCTGTCCTTAATGCGTAGCTTTCTGAACAGACTCTTCATGACAATTGCTTCAGTTATCCCACTGGAATTTATTATATGCTTCCTACCAGTGCCTGGACTGATGCTTTGGAATTTCTGTGAAACATGACACATGGAACATCTGTTCCCGACTTGGGTAGCCCTGCTTCTGGGGGAGAATGATTTAAATCCATATGGATAAAGCAAATGCGAGAGAGGAAATGAAGTTCACCCGGCCACACTGTCGAAATGTAAACACTGAGTTATGGAGCAGAGAAACTGGGAAGTGAAGAACCTGGACAGAGCTAAGACAATGGCAGAAAATTCCTGCTGCAAGAGCCCCAGAAAGCCGAGGGAATCCATGTCTCAGGCGCTTTTGAAAGGAGAGACGAAGGGGGAAGTTGGAAGCAGGCATGATGGGACGTCTGGGATGGCCTTTTAAATTCTTGCTGAAATGTATTTCTTTACATAAGTCGTACCTGGCATTTGCTGACTTCTGATTTGGTGGTGAGCAGGACGATTGCCTTTCTAATGGCAGGACAAGGAGCCTAAAGATTAAGCACTAAAAATCTTTGTCTCACAGTTCTGCTTTTGCTTCCAGGCAGGGGCAAGTTGCCTCTACTCTTGAGGGGCAGAATGGCTATTCTCTTCATGGATGTTAAATTATGGGAAAAATTCTCTAAAATTGATGTTTGGGTGTCGTTTTGTTAAAAAGGTCAGGCCAGAACATACGGTAAAGGAAAACACTTGCTGTCAATCCACCGCCACACACAGACTTTCTGTTAACTTTTTAATGTCTTTTGAGATGGAAAACCAGGTCACACTTACAAGACCAAGAACTCTGCTGGACCTGAGTTCTTATAGAGCAGTGGTTCTCAACCTTTCTATTGCTGTGGCTCTTTAACACCGTCCCCCATGTTGTGGTGACCCCCCCCAACCATAAAATTATTTTGCTGCTACTTCATAACAGTAATCTTGCTACTGCCATGAATGGTAATGTAAATATCTGATATCCAGGATACCTAATATGTGGCTCCCAAAGGGGTTGAGACTGCAGCTTGACAACAGCTACTCTCGGGTCTCATAGAACTGTGAAAAGACAGGGCACCAATGTCATCAAATTCCTGAGGTGAATTGTTTCCAAACAAAAGTCTAAGTCTAGTTCCCATATGTTCTCTCTAAGAGAGTCATTCTGAGCTGTGACTGCTACCATATGTAGCAAGAAGAAGGATTTCAGATGCAATTAAGGATCTTCAAATGAGACAATTAGCTGGAATCATCCATGTGGGTCCAGTGTAGTCCCATAGGCCCTTCCAGAAGGAGGCGAGTGAGCCAATCTACAGGGCTGTGTGAAGATAGAGAAGAGCGGCAGGTGGAAGCCGCCAGGCAAAGGTCATGAAAGAGGCCACAGAAACCACCTGATTTCCGGAAGAGGGAATGAGCAAGGAAATGGATTTTTTTTTTCTGGGTCATCTAGTACCAAAGTTCCCTGTTCTGATCTCTTTGGTGTGAGATAAATTTATGTTTCAAAGCACCAGTTTCATGGTAATTTATTACAGCACCAAACGGGAGAAACACATGGTCAAACCTTAATCCAATGTGCAAACCAATGGCAGTTACCACAAACTCACATCTCTTTGATTTTACCCCTGACTCCTGCTAGGGAAGGGATTCGTTCATGCCCAACAACAGAAAGAGTGTGTTGTGGCATGTTAATTTAACTATGTAACGATGTGTTACATTTGTTTGTGTTGCAGAATAATTGCTTAACTAGGCAAAGATGTGATACTTTTGTTTATGGTACATTTGTTTTAACTAGGCTGCTTTTACCATGTGTTGCTGTTTTACCCTGCCTCTCTAATGCACCTGATTGGTCTAATAAAGAGCTAAATGACAAGTAGCTAGGCAATAGCGGAATAGGTGGGACTGATGGGCAGAGAGAGTAAGTAGGAGGAGGAATCTAGGCTTGGGAGAGGAGAAAAGAAGGAACAGGAGGGAGAAAGAGAGGGAGACACCTGGGGTCAGCCAGTCAGTCATGGGGAAAGAGGGAGTAGGACATGCAGAGTGAAAGGCTAAAAAGCCCCATGGCAGAATAAAGTTGAAGAGAAGCAGATTAAATTAAGGTATAAGAGCTACCGGGACAAGCATAAACTAAAGCCCACTATAATCACAACTAATAATGAGTCTCCATGCCATGATTTGGGAGCTGCTTGGAGGGTGTGATGTTCAGGAAAGAAGGGACATGAAAGAGAGTACCGGGATGAGTTCTTGTGACGAGGAAGAAGTCAAGTTCCACACTGATGACCACAGACCGCAAAAATGCAAGTACTCCAGGTTGGTACAGTGCTCCCAGGGAAATCCGAGTGCTCAGTGTGGACACCGCACCAGGCTGGTACAGTGCATGACACAGCAAGAAAGTGTGATGGCCGGTGCACATTTGTTTATACTGGGTGAGGGTTAGGAACTCATCCTCATGACACAGTGTCTGAGTTTCCATCCTCAGCACTTACTAACCATGCAGCTTAATTATTCAACTCAGTTAAGAAAAAAAAAAAAACTAAAAAGAAATAATAGTGCTACCATGCAGGATTGAAGTGAGGGTAGAATTATTTTAATAATACATGCAGTGCATTTTAAATAGTTATGGTACATAAAGGCTCAAGTTTTGTTTTATTTTTACTTATTTATTTCTGCAGTGCTGGGGATCAAACCCAGAGTCTAGCACTTGCCAGGCAAGCACTCCACTCCTGAGTGAAACTTTTCATTTCTAAAGTTGTTTTAGTTTTCAGTTGGAAGAATTGGAGGAGGAATTACTAATAGACACAATATTGAACAAATATTCCTCTCATGAGACAGTTATAAACAGCAGTTCAGCACAAGTCCAGCTGCCAGGTAAATTTAGCATCTCATAATCGTGTAACTATTTACTGTTGGTTCAGTCCACATGAGATTTGTTTAGGGACAGGGTGGATGCCGTGTTTGTGTGGAGAATGAGTTTGATGGGTAGGAAACTAAATGATACAGTGTCAAATTGTAAAGTCAAGATGACCCTTTAACCATATTATTTGAAACAGTTGGAAGAGTTATTATTAACTCAGGATTGTAATATTGGCATGGGGCAAAGCAGACCAGGGAACTATTTATTTCTACCATAAACCCCGGGGCACTGTTTGACTTTTTAAAGTATATATACACATTTTTTGATTAAAATTAAAATAAAAAACTAAGTTAGCATACAAGGTGGGACACAAGGAAAACGAGTAGTCACAGAGACATCATTACCACCAGAGTTAAAATTCTTTTAGCGCTATTGCACAAGTGTGCCAGCTGAAGTTAAATCTAGTGCCTTCAAAATTTCAAATATTCAACATACTGGTATATTATTTGTGTTTAAATAAATAAAGATTGCCTGAAGGTCAGTGTAAAACAGCCACATTAGTCAGCCATACAGGCCAGGCATTGGCTGCGTGCACCTATAATCCCAGCAGCCACACTAGTTAGCTACAGAGGCAGGGCGGTGGTGGTGCACACCTTTAATCCCAGCACTAGAGAGGAATATAAAGCAGGATGAGACAAAAACTTGTATTCTTTCATTCTGAAGATATTTGGGGGATAAGAGCTCCCTAATGGCTGGCTGCTTTGCTTTTCTGATCTTCAGGTTGAACCCCAATATCTGTCTTTGTGTTGTTATTAATCGTGCTACAATTCAATTACATTTAAATCTTGTTTCTAATAGTGTTTTAAAGCCAGGCTGGTTATTCAAAACCTGGGCTAACATGGAGGCTAACTGGGGGCTGTTTAAAAATTTCCAAAGATTTCTTACTTCCATCAAGAGTGAGGGTGTCAGAGTCTTGGAACACCTGTATTTAAAACTCCACAGGTGGCTACAATGCAGAACAAAGCCGGAAAATGGTGTGAAAACTTTAGTGTGGTCCTCAGAGGGGTTGTGTTGGTTGGTTTGGTTGTAAGTAGCACCCACTGTTGTAAGAGCAAATGTGAATTCCGCAGTCATTTGCAGAAGTAAATAGGGAGTGTGTGTGTGTGTGTGTGTGTGTGTGTGTGTGTGTGTGTGTGTGTGCGCTTACAAAATACTGGAATTTTGTTAAGAGCTGTACTTGAACACTGCTGTGGTTAATGTTGTAGAGTAGCTTCACACGCGACTTTAAAGTTACCAAAAACATGAGTCAGACTTGCCAGTCTATTAAAACACAGTGATCTTTGTGAATGTCATGTTTTAAGTAAACTAATGAATAATAACCAAATTGTATCAGGACACCTAGTAGTAAATACTAAGTAATTCATACTATAGTTCATAAATCAGATAAGAAATCAGGCACTTGTAGGAGGAGGGGGCGGCCGCTTGTTTGTCCCGGCTGCCCAGAACCAAAATAACCACATATAAACTATATATACTAAAGCACTGCTTGGCCCATTAGCTTTAACTTCTTATTGGCTGAGTCTTACATCTTAATTTAACACATTTCTATTAATCTGTATAGCACCACGAGATCATGGCCTACCAGTAAAGTTTCAGCATGTCTATCTCTGGCAGCTCCATGGTGTCTCTGCCTTCTTCCTCCCAGCATTCAGTCTAGTCCTTCTCTGCCTACCTAAGTTCTGTCCTATCAACAGTCCAAGGCAGTTTCTTTATTCATTGATGGTAATCACAACCCACAGAGGGGACTCCCACATCAGGTACTTGTAGGACAATAGTATGCAATTACCTTGACCCCACATAGTAATTACAGTTATATATTTTGGTTAACAGTTCACATTATATACAGATTTAGAAAACTGCTATTATTTTGCAACTATAAATTGCATGAAACTGGCTAAACATTCTAACTAGAACTAATTTAAGGATGGATCCACGTATATGATCTTCACTCTAGTTTACAAGTCACAGATATTTTAAGATTTAGTTTGTAACATGCTCAGTGATGGACTAATCGATACTAAAGATACTTAACACATTAAAGTAGATATCTGGCTGAAGAACATGCTGCAAAGTGCTGCTCCTGCCCTTTGGAGATATATAGTCTGAATAGATTCATTGCCATTGACCTTGACTTGGCCAGAATCATTTTTAGAAAGTGGGTAGAATGACTTGTTCAGCTTCCTGCAAGTAGGGGGAGGTGTTTTGTGAATATGTATATGTTTGTGTGTATGTATGTTTGTTTTATGTGTATGGTCATGCATGTGTGTATGTGCATATGTGTGTGTGATTTGTATATGTGTGTATGTATGTTTGCATCTTTGTGTGATGTGTGTGTCTGCGTATGTATACGTGTATAGTTCACATTAATATTCTTTGCTGTTTGCTATTGTTTCTTCCGTTTACATGGCCAGGGGCCTGTCTGCTTCAGGATTGGGGTTTTGGAGGGCACTTAAGATCAGCAGGCTGGAGTTTGGGATGAAGGTCTCAACTCTTGTTTTTAGAGTCAGATTTTGACAGCAGAAACAAATGATAAATGCAGCTTAACAAATTTGTGATTTCTGTTACACAGTATAAACTGAGGAATGAAAGCCAGAGGAGTGGCTCACATGTGTATGTCTCTGTGTGTGTATGTTTGTGTAGGTGTGCATGTTTATGAGTGTATATATATGTGTTTGTGTATGTGTATATATGTATGTGTGTATGTTTGTGTATATGTGTGCGTGTGTATTGTATTTTAGTTTCTGATATTTTAACTTCTTTGGCAGCACCCCCTGCTGAGCAGATAAGGAACACACATCTAGAGGTGTGATGGAATAGAATTGACATTAAATAAGGAAAAATGAAATGTTTTTCTCTCTATTCTGAAAGGAGTTTACTGTTCTTTCTGTCTCCAGGATGATCTACGACAGCTGTACTTTTAGCATAAAACGAATGGGTTTATTAAACATATATCAATCAAAAGTAAAATAATGAATAGCAAGTAGGAGATAGCAACCAGAATCAAATTGAACACTTGCAACATCCAACAGAGATAACCAGAGTAATGCAACTGAGAGAGCAAGTGAAAGTAATATTAAATCAGTACCTATATCATCCAGCAGAAATAACTGGGGAAGCACCATTGGGACAAACAGAGTTCCTGATGAGAGTCTCAGGAGAACCACATCATTTCCCTTGGGTGGGACTTCTAAGCATAAGAACAAGATCAAGTAGCGGGGAGGGAGCAAGACATCAAGTCAAACCCAGCATTCAGCAGAAATAACTGGGGAAGCCCCTCTGACAGGCCTGCTGGAGTTCCGAGTTGAGTGAGTCCCAGTCAGAATGTCCTGTTCACAGACGATCTTCCCCCTCCATGTTACTGCTTCAGGATTTTTTATATCTTGGGAGGAACAACAGTGACCTCATTTAGAAATGACTTGTCTTCTAACTTATCTTATGTAGAATTTTTATGGCTGTCATGAAACTACATGACCAAAACAACTCAGGGAGGAAAGGGTTTATTCAGCGTACACTTCGACATCCCAGTTCACCAGGAAAGAAAGTCAGGGCAGGAATTCAGGCAGGGTAGGAACCTGGAGGCAGGAGCTGAGACGGTGGCTTGCTCTCATGGCTTGCTCAGCCTGCTTTCTTTTATTATTATTATTTTTTTTTAGTTTTTCTTTTATTATTATTATTTTTTTTCAGCCTGCTTTCTTAAAGAACCTAAGACCAGCAACCCTGGGATTGCACTATCCACAATGGGCTGGGCCCTCCCTTATCAAACACCAATTAGGAAAATGCCCTACAGCCTAATCTTATGGAGGATTTTCTCAATAGAGGTACCTCCCCTTAAGTGACTTTAGTTTGTGTCAAGTTGACATAAAACTATCCAGCATACAGCTGTTCCCCAGGGTACAGTGCTTTTTAATACTCTTAGATCTTTACTGTCTTCTCCTTGTCCAAGGGCCAGGGGTCAGTCTGCTCCAGGACAAGGAAGTTTGGAGATACTTGAAATGAACTTGCTGAAATTTGAGGTAAGGGGCTGATCTCTTGTTCTCTGAGTTAGTATTTAAAAAGGGAAGGTCACACAGGGCAAATTAGCAATATGATGATTTATATTATATTTCCAAAATGACTTATATTACGTTGGACGCCAAGGGAGTGGTTCATGGGCAGATTCCCAATGGACCAGTGTAGACAGTGGCTTCAGTGATGGTGAGCTCAATCATGCCGCAGATTTAACCAGACTGGCCAACACTGCTGAGTGGACACAGATGCCATTGCAGTGTCATGACCTTCAGAAAGGAGAGTGCCACTAGCTTCCTGGAAGACAGATCCATCTTCGACAACAGGGATGCAGGAAATATTCAGAACGGCCTATTTTCACAGTAGGGCTCTAGAAACCCACAAGTCCTCAAAGCTGATTGGGGGGACAGTTACACAGAACTCTGTAAAATGAGAAGCTTAAGGTAGGGAACCCTGAGACTTCCCAAGTGTTAAGCCATCCTGTGACTGCATACTCTGAAAACAAGAGTTACAGTGAAAATTGAAGGCTTGGATGAGACGGGAAAATATGAGTATGAATACCACCCCCCCCAACTCCAGAGACTTGGGTTTAGAAACTCATAGCTAAACACTATTACGGGTTGAATCTTAAATATTCCTAAAAGTCCAAGTAAAAGTTTTATCTCTGGCCTTGATTTGAAGATGCTGGAACCTGTAGAAGTAGGGCCTTGTGGGAGGAAGTCAGGCCATATGGATGTGCCCTTGAAGGAGATGAGGGGATATTGAGATCGCAACCCCTGCTTCTGTCCTGGAAACCCACAGGTGAAGGGTCCTCTCTGCTGTGCACTCATACCATGATGTACTGTGCTATCACGAGCCGATAACACTAACAGGGCCGAGTGACCATGGACAGCAATGTCTGAGGCAAGTTAAACCTTTCTATTTAGATCATAGTGATAGAAAGCTAACTAATACAAGGGGGGACATGGAGGATGTTTCTACTTCACTCTGTCTGAGTCAGTGCTTCCTGACTCCTATCTTCCTCTTTTACCCCCTTATATCCATAGAATTATTTAATGAATAATTAAATATTCATTTAATTATTAATGGGGGAATGAAGAACAGAGAACAAGCATTTGTTTTTCCTTTGGTTTTAACCTATGGTAGGTCTTAAAGATTTAACCCCTTTTTCCCCCATCTTGTTATTTAAGGCCTGGCTCACTCCCCTGCTCCTGGTTTGATTCACATCCTGCCAATGCCATTGTTTGCAAAACAACAGACAGTTTAGCTCATCGGTTTCCCACTGAACATGGAACTAGTTAAGGTAGGCAGCAAGTACACAGTGACCAGCCATGGAAGGCAAATCCTTGGTCCTGTTTCAGTTCAACCACTTTACCATGCGTGGACAAGTGTGAGTCAGTCCACCTTGTGTGACAGAGGGAAGGCGCCCCACTTTCCACGACGATGAAGCCTTCTTTATGAGAACATATTATGATTTCCCAAGGCCTCACACAAGGCCCGACACATGGGTGGTTGCTAACATTCTCAGTGAAAAGCAATCATAACTGTGGTATGTAATTAATGGGTTCATTCACAAGTATTCTTATCAGGCTGTTACTGTTTACATCTCAGTGGGAATAATTAACAAATAAAATAAATCCTCAGAAATATATGAATATAAGATGAATTTGAATCTAATTAATTGGAAAGATCAGATTTTAAGAGGAATAATTCAAGGTCTTCCAAGTAGAATATTCTTAGAAACCCACAGGCTAGCTTTTGCTCAGAAATATTTCTTACTGAAATAATTTTGTGTTTTGTCTTTAAAAAGGTTGTGTTCCTGGAATGACCCAGTTTTTCTTCCTGAATGAACTTTCATTTACTACTTCTGATCTTTGTGGCTGTTGAACGTGAAAATGACTCTTTTTCATGCCTTGCTAAAACTTATTTTAAATAAATTTAGAGATGGCTTAAAGCTACATAATAGGATTTATCAAATGACTATAGTATGAAAGTTAAATATGTATGTCCTTCAGCTTGATTGGTGGCTTATACTTATAATCTCAGTACTCAGGAAGCTGAGGCAGGAGGATTAACATGAGTTTGAAAACAGCCTGGGAAACATAGTGAGT
>JAQHUG010000227.1:2959531-2977529 GCA_028555095.1 Dicrostonyx torquatus | reverse complement strand
TCTCCAATATTTTTTTATTCTTCTTGGTTGCGACTATTGGTCAAGCTCTCCACTGAGTTTCTTCAATTTAATTAATGAAATCTTTTTTTTTTTTTGGTTTTTCAAGACAGGGTTTCTCTGTAGCTTTGGAGCCTGTCCTGGAACTAGCTCTTGTAGACCAGGCTGGCCTCAAACTCACAGAGTTCTACCTGCCTCTGCCTCCTGAGTGCTGGGATTAAAGGTGTGTGCCACCACCGCCCGGCTTAATGAAATCTTTTATTAACATTTATGTTTTGCAAAACCTGAATTTACTGGCTAAGTTTTCATCCCACTTTTCTTACTTTTTCATTTGTCTTGCTGATTTTCTTATTCATTTTGCTGACCGTTCTTTCCAGATTCTGGACTGAATCCATCTACTTGTTTGTGTCCTCTTTGACCTACTGTTTGATCTCTTTTGAGATCCCTTTTACTCATAAGCTTCTGTTGTGAGACAAGGCTTCACTCTGCATCCCAAGCGGGACTCATGGCAGCCATCTTTTCTCAGTCTTCCCAATGCTGGGATTGGAGGCAAGAATAACCATGGCCAGGGACTAGGAAATACTTTACTCTTTGGTCAACACTCAACCTATTCAGTATTCTTTATTACAGCCACTGTATTATAAAATTATAGTTTTGAAGAGTCATTTTGACTTGCTTACGTGTTTTTTAGGTTTTGTGTTGAAATGTATTGGTACTCCACAGAATTCTTCTGGTTTTAGCTTATGCTTTCTTCTCGAGCAGGCAGATCTTGAGGCCTTAATTTCCTCGTGTCACTCATGAGGGAGAAAACAAACTGTGGTGCCAGCAGCAGCATTAAGTTACTCAAGAGAGAAAGAAATAAAGCGTGATTAGTTAAAAGTCACTAATATATCCCTAATTACCATCAAATAGAAAATGGCAAAGCTAACGGTACAGAGCGTGCTATGCGGTAAAAATTATTCAGTGGGGCCTGGAAGTGCATAAATGAGTTGGAGAAAGGGGGCGCATGAGGGGAACGACAGCCAGAAGCAAGGTTCAGCTCAAGGTGGGAGGAAGAGTGGAACACTGTGGAGGAGAAAAGACAAAGTTATATAATAGGAGAAGACAGAGCAGGGACAAAGAAAGACTGAAAGCCTAATTAGGTAAGCTTACAAAGGAGAATAAAAGATAAAAGTCCAGGGGTGCTAAACAAATTTAAAAAGCTGGCGTTATCACTAGCAACCAAGATTGTTATATAAAGTATAATGTGAAGAAGAGGGGAGGAAACACAGGGGTCAGAAAAGAGAGCAAACAAAAACAGAAAGTTTGCTCGGAAATGACAAAGTGTAGACAAAATAAGGTGAATGTATAAAGGGAACTAGAAATGAAAACTTAAAAGTGTTTTGTATATAATATTAATACTGTATTTTTATTGTAAATAAAATTTTGATATCATAAAGTGAAAATGTTGTTAAAAATGTAATTCAACGTAGTACCAGGGGGAGTACAAGGGAGTAGAACAAGATTTTACAAAGGAAAAAGAGCAAAGGATGAGTTGCTGCATAGCTTCCTCCTGTGTTTTTGATGGGAGAATATTGGCTACAACTCTGAGTCGAGGCGGTGACAAATGGCTTTAGGGCTTTCTCAGTGTCTTCCAGAGCTGTGCTCATGCCCGTGGCTTCTCTATTTGTGTACCGGCGTCCTTGGCTGGCCACGTTTTGCTTTGCTGCTTGTGGGATGGGCGTGTTCTCCCACCCTTCTGAGAGCCCACCCACTGACTGCAGCCTTGAGCATGGATAACTAACTTGGGAGTTGCTCCCCTGCTGAGGGTGAGAGGAAGCAACAAGGCACTGAGGTCCCTATAGGTGAAGGGCCTCTCTTTGCAGCCCCACCTCCCTACCCTCACTGGAGCTAGGTATTTACCTTGCTCCTGGAGCAACACAGGAGTAGATTTATGGGTGTTAAGTATTCCACTAGAGCCTCGGGACTTCCAGAATCTCCAGTACTTTACTGCTGATAGATGGCTTCAGTTATTTCAGAGTTGATTTGATCTCTGACCAGAGGGATCAGGGCTATCCAGCGTCATGGTTTATGCTCAGTTGCTGATGTCTGTTGCAGAGATCTGCTGCGGAGTCGTCTTTCCGTGTCCATTTCCTGCCTGAGCCGAGACCCTGTCCTCTGAACTGTTCAGCTTGTCAGCCAAGAGCTCCTGTGTTTTCCATGGTCATCGCCAGGGCTGTTTCTCACCCTGGGACTGTGGCAAGTCACATTCAGGCTTCCTGATTTAGGGTCCCTGTTCTCAGCCCCAGAGAAGCTCCGTTTCAACAATGGGCTCTTTCGAGATGGTGCTCAGCCACTGCCCTGTTGGACACAGTGACAAAACGGCATTTCTCTTTATGGCTTCAGGAATCAAGCCCAAACTTGCCAACTACTTTGAAGCTGTGGGGGCCTCTGTCTTTTCTCCAGGCTCTCTGGGCTTAACCTTTGGATACGGCTCCTGCTTCCTCTCTCCTTAGAGCTATGCTCTGGCTGGAGTGGTGTTCCTCTGGCTTTACTTCTCTTCAGTGTGTCGCCCATCTTCTGCTGACATTTTCAAGTTGCTTGGTTATTGTGCATTCCCAAGGCTCCTCCCCTTTGTCTGGTGGGAACAGGGCCTCGACTCTCTATCACTGATACTTTGCCTTAATCAGATCCCTAGAGCAATCTTCTAGTTGGCCATCTTGCCTGGACATCTCAGGATATCACTTTCTCACGGCCAGTTCCTAGAAAGGCTGCCTTCCTTGTTTGTTTTCTGACGCTATGACTTATCACCATGACCAAAACAACTTGGGGAAGAGCGGGTTTATTCGCCTTCCGTTTTATAGTTCCTCATGATGGGAAGCCAAGCTGGAACTGGGAGCAGGAACAGCTGCTTATGGCCCCTTCCCTGGAGGTTGCTCAGCTGTCCTGTGCAGGCCTCCCTGCCCAGAGTTGGTAAGGCCCACAGCAGGTTAGGCTCTTTTACATCAATTAGTGATGGAGACAATGCACCAAAAAACATGCCTACAGGCCCATCTACATAGGCCATTCATCAGTTGAGAGTCCCTCTTCCCAAGTAGGTGCAGGTTTATGTCAAGTTGACAGCAACTAACAATGACAGCATTGTGTTTATAAATATGCCAAGCCACAAACCAAGATTTCAAAGTGTCACAACAGACTGTTCCGGAGACATTCTATATGAACACTGTGTTCTTTTCCCCCTAGGGAATATCCTTACATACAAAATGAAGTTGCCTCTCTGGTAAAACTCTCTGGTAAAAGTAGCCAGCCAAAGACAGTGGAGGTGAAACCCAAAGGTAATTAGTCAAAACCCAACTTTAAATGCTCAGAGAACTTACCATCCTAATTATGTTTATAATGCTTCATCTCCAGTATAAAATTCAACACATTTTAATAGTGTTTAAAGTTGATTTAGTAATCTCTTAATTAAGAAAGCAACATTTATAATATGCAACATTATTATGATAAAGGCTTAATTGAAGGAAAAGAGTCGCCCGACACAGCACCAACTCTCTTCAAAGTTGCTGTAAATAAATTATGTAATCTTCCAGAGAGCAATTTGGCAGTCTGAATGAAACAACATTTAATGTACATTTTTGTCAATACAGTAACTCTCACTATAGGCATTTGCTACAAAGAAATAATGTTGTACGCATAAAGATAAGTGTACCAAGGACATTCAGCACAGCCTGGATCATCCTACCAAAAAAAAAAAATTGGAACCAAATTAAGTGTTCAGCAACAGAGACCTGGTGGCATAAATTAGCACCTGTCAAAAGTGATGATGCCTATCCATCTATGTAAAGAACGCATTGCTAAGGGAAAAGCAGTTTCAACACAAAAGGCAAGGGATGAAACCATTTTCCCTGCCAAAAGAATAAGAAAGCTTCAAGTGTGAAACACTTGGCAGGCTATTAATTAGTTTCACCTGTGGTTATATTCAACTGATAGAATTAGGGTATGTCTTTTATTTGGATCTTCCGATTTTTTTTTTCCTATAAAGAACTTGAATTACATATGTAATCATTAAACCTAGAATTTGTATAAAATCTATGGTTATAAATTAATTATGTTACTAATATTTGTTATACAACAATGCTTGGGAACTACGTGGAACTTTTGAATAGACAATATTAAGATTTTATTTGTTTGCATAGTGCCACTGCGTACCAGGTCTTGCTTTCTTTCCGCTCCTTTTCTCACTTTAGCTTCCTCCTTTACGTCCCACCCACTCTTCAACCCTTCCTTCCATTCTTCCTTCATTAGTTTCTTCTTCTCTCCCATTTTGTGCATTTTTAGATCGTGGTAATATGTAGTATTTTTGGTACAGAGGTGTATGAATTTTTAAACACCTTGCGTATGATAGTGTCCCACCAGCACACTCAAAGCATGGAACAGCTCAGAGGGCCACATTTCCTCGTGTCAGTGCCCAGGGGCCGGCTGTGCTCGAGCCCATGGTAATGCTGAGTGGCCTTTCTCCTGGCTGTACCTTTCCCAGAAGTCGTATCATTGCAATGGCAGAGTACAAAGCTGTTAGCGTCTGGATGCTTTTCCTCGGTACAATGCATCTGAGATTCATTTTTGTTGCTGAGTTTGTCAATAGTTTGCCGCTCTTTAGTGCTGAACAAACAGTTTTCAATTCTATGAATCTACTACAGTTTGTTTATCCATTCACCAACTGAAGGGCATTTGATTTGCCTCCAGTTTGGGGCAATAATGAATAAAGTAGGAGGGTTTTTTTTAATGGGGACATATGTTTTCATTTCTCAAGGGCCAATTTTGTGGCGATGAGATTGCCGGTTAGTGTGTGTTTAACTTTTCAAAAGCTACCAGTGTGTTTACCAAAGTGGTTGCATTGTTTAACCATCCTACTAGCAATTCGGGAGAACCAGAGCTCCTCGGCCTCCTTGGGGGTCACTAAGTTATTCTGTTGATTTATCATACATGCATATGATGCATTTTGATTAAATCAGCCTCACTGCCCCCTCCAACTTCTCTCATATCTCCCTAACATCCCCCTCCCAACATCATATCTTCTCCCCCCTCTGCCTTAATAATCCACAGAGTCCAGTTAGCAATATCTATATGCTCACAGGAGTGAGCATAGGAAACCTATAAGAGGCCATACTCCTGAAGAAAATGGACTTTTCCTCCCCAATCAACTACAAACAGCTCTCAACTAGAGTTGGGGCCTCCAGAGCTTTTCCTTGCCCTTGCTGGAATATTGATGAACTTGATTTTGCTCAGGTCTTGTACAGGCAGCTAGTACTGCACAGTGTTCCTGAGTGTAGCAGCCCTGTAATGCCCATGAGACATGGTGTCCTTGACCTCTGGATCTGACAGTCTTTGTACCCCCTCTTCCACAATGTTGCCTGAGTCTGGGAAGGAGGTGGTGTGATACAGATGTCCTATTTAGGGTTGAGCATTCCACAGACAGCTATTCTCTGCACTCTGACCTGTTGTGACTCTCTGTGTTGACTGATGGCCCAACAACCACCTGCAGTTAGCAGTTTCTCTGCTAAGGAGTGAGATCTGTGCTAACCTGTATGTAGAAGGGTAAGTATTCAGAAGGTATTTTGATATTAAGTCCATGTAGCAAACAAAACAGTAGTAGGTGATCTCCTAGGGCGTATAACCGTCACCCATCAGAGGTTCTTAGCCAGTTTCACAATACTGGGTATGAGCTCTGTCTTGTGGAGTGGGCCTGCAATCCAACCTGAAAAACTGTTGGTTACCCTCAGCTTTTATATAGCACTATTGAGAATATCTTCCCAGGGTTGTCATATATGGTGAACATCACACCTGGATGAGTCTACTGATTTCTATCCCCTCCCCCAGGAGCCTGTGTAACAGTTCCCAGCACTGTGAAAGCTAGCCAGCAAGGAAGGAGTTTGCAGGTCAGTTTCAGCTGGATCTGTTCAAGTCCTATGACTAGAGTTAGTCTTATTTTCAAGTTGGAGTTGCTGATGTAAGCGTTTTAAAATAGTAATTCACAACTCTATGAAGAGTAATCTTAGCTTAATTAACATTATGAAATGAAGAGTAGTCTTACCTTAATTAACTTAACTCTATGAAATGAAGGGTAGCATTACTTTAGTTTTACTGAAAACATAAAAGAAACATCAGGATACTATTTCAAGTCACAGAGCAAGCAAGTGCCAGCTCTGGATTTGGACCCGTACATTCTAACTTCATATTATGTACTCCTTTTGTTTGTTTGCTTTGGTTTTGTTTTTTTCGAGACAGGGTTTCTCTGTGTAACAGTTCTAGCTGTCCTGGAACTCACTTTGTAGACCAGGCTGGCCTTGAATTCAGGGAGATCTGCCTATCTCTGCCTCTCTAGTGGTGGGATTAAGGGCGTGCACCACCACGGCCCAAACCCAGAAACCGAATCTGGGTATCTCACAGAAAACCTAACTCAGCCATGCTGTAGGACTTGGAATAGAAAGTTCATGAGATATTGATGTGTTAAACCTAATGGAAATTTATTAATTGAAGGGGATAAATGCTCCTTTTACTTGACAGCACATTTTCTCCCAGTAGAAAAATGACATGGGAATCAAGTGATAATAATCAGTTTCTAGGTTGCCTAGAAACATAAGGAGGCTATCCTGACCTTAATAGGCGCAAGCTTTTAGACACTCACCATATAATGAAGTCCTAGTATTTTGTGTGAAAATATCCCGGAAGCCACTGAGGAAGACTGAGCCCCTCCTTTCCATCACAGCAGCTCCCTTCTACCCAATTTTCCTTTGATGTCTTTGTTACTTAGACACGAAACTTCAACCTCATTAAAATAAACTCTTATTCATCTTCATTAGCTGAGTGTTTGTTGGCAATCACTCAGATGTCAATACTTCTAGGGTATGGATGCTGCTCATTTCATTTTATCTTTCAAGAATTTTCAGATTCTCTCTGCAGATTCATCTTGTGTTGTGAAAGCTTATGACTGTCCCAGGACAATCTGGCTCATCAGAATACCTTTCTGTCCCTCTCGGG
The DNA here is from genome assembly GCA_028555095.1 of Dicrostonyx torquatus. NCBI lineage: Eukaryota > Metazoa > Chordata > Mammalia > Rodentia > Cricetidae > Dicrostonyx > Dicrostonyx torquatus. Next base: position 2,970,515 of record JAQHUG010000227.1, on the reverse strand, counting down.
ACTGTCTTAGAATATCCATTCTATGGATTTGTGTAATTTCTTTCACTTGCCTCTCTGTAGAACCCCTGCTTTAACTCAAACTAACCTATAGATGCTTTTAAGTCTAAGGCTTCTCTGCGATACATTTTCTTTCTTGAGCTAAATCCATGGATTTCACATGGCTAAATAAAGTTGAACATTCTGGTAGCCTCTCAAATTCACTGTGACTCAGATATCATCTGACATTTTCCTCCGGCCAGCCAGCTTTCCCTTTTCCATTTAGGCATTATTTTACAGTAATGTAGTAAGCGTCGATATAGCAGCTCCATACTTTCATCTCCCTATTCTCGTTTTTCCTATACACAATTGATAAGTTGTATAAGATTATGTTACAGCAGGGCATGGTGATGTATGTCTATAATTCCATCATTGGGAGACTATAGCGGAAAAATTGACCAGAATTGACCATGGATTTGAGACTGACCTAGGCTAATAGTGGATGCCCGGCCAGTCATGGTGATGCAGCAAGACCCTGTTTCAAACAAAACCAAGACAAAACACAGCAAAACAATAAGGAAGAGAGAATACCTTATAAGCCTCGCTCTTTCTTTCACACAACTGCACATTTCCTGTCACTGTTGTTTTTGTCTGGAGAAGGCTTTTCTTCCCTCTGGACACTAAAGAAATCAGCAACAGAGCTGAGCAAGTTCGCTCTGCTTTCCCCTTTTCTGTCTCTATGGGGCGTGCCACCATGTTAGGCAACACGCTTGTGTGCCGTGAGCCTCTCAAGGCTTCCTATTCCTCCTCCCTCTTCTTTCTTTGGCTACCTCAATTCCCAAGTGCTCCATGCTGCCTCATTGCCGCTTGCGATAGACTGGTTGATTTTGAATCCCCAAACTCACACACTGAAATCTTAACAACCAAGGTTTTGGTGTAAGGAGATGGGACACTTGGAGGTGACTTCTACTTGTTTGAAAAGATCCAAAAGGGGCTTTCCATCCCATTTGCTGTGTGACATTGCAGGAACATGGGTACCTATGAACTGAGTCCTCATTCCTAGGCTAATCTCTGACACTGAGAAACATATTTATGTTCTTTCTGAAGCCCACCCTTCCGTGGTGTTTTGTTATAGCAGCCTGAAGAGACTGTCTCATATCTTTGGAATGTTGATTTCCTATGATGTTTTTCTCTGGGGCTGTCACCTTCCTTTGGACTTAATCTTTTGGAACATTTCTTAAGTATCAACCCTACTATTTTACTTTTTAAGAAAAAAATCAGTTTATTGTATTTTTCATGTCATTAGAGTCAAAACATTTAATGGCTGTGTAAAATGAGGTAATATGGGATGTTGTTCAGACAGGCAAAAGACACCCATGGGGCAGCCTGGGTTCTCACAGTCTGGGCTGCCTGAAGGCATCTACGGGCCTGTGGGTGCCAATATGATCAGCGAGTATATGGTGGAGAAATGGGAGAGAAAGAGGGGAGGAGTGGTTTGAGTGCTGTGGTAAAAGGCAGATCTGAGTAAGCAAGGGCAACGAGGAATGGCTGATATTAGTGGCCTGCTTGCTACACATAACCAGGGTGATATCTGGGCCTGGGCTGCTGCCTAGGGCCATGTTTGAGTCCAAGGTCTTGCAGTAGCTGAAGTCTGTGTTGATGCCCATGACCCATGTTGCCACCATGGCCATGGGATGTCCAGAGTCTGGGCTATCACCTGTGGCCATTTTAAGTGTTTGAGGGCTTTACAGCTATTGCCAGGACCATGTCGATCTGAGTGTCCTGTGTTGCCACCAGGGGCCATTCTGACATCTGTGCCCTCACTTCTACTGAGGGCTCTGTCTGGGTCTGTTGCCCTATAGCAGCCAGGGTCTGTGCTGATGTCCATGGCTTCAGTAACCACTGAGGACCATGCAGATGACTGGGGTCTGGTTAGATACCTGAGTTAGATACATGTTGGTGTCTGAGGGCACACACACAGACATATACACCTATTAAAAGCTATAATATACCAGAAAAAAGCAGTTAGATCAAAAAAATGACCAAACAAATCAATATGAGATGAAGAAATAATCTACAAAGCCACAATTGAGTTCATTTGTGTTGGCCATCTACTTCTGGGCATGGAACCTGCCCGTAAGTGGGGTTTATATAACCAGTGAGACTTCACTGGAGAAAACCAAGCTTTTCTTTGAAAGCAGTTGTCAATTGGAGACAGCATTTTGGTTGAGGATGGGAGAACATGTCCATTTTTCTGTCTTGGTGGTAGGACCTTGCCTAGTTTGGACTTGTGAGGTCAAGTCTACTAATTTTAGAGATACTGTCACCTAGAGTTTTCTTCTTGTATCTCCAAATAACCCAACATTATTTCTACCCTTTTATTCCTCAAATCCTCTCTTATCTTTCCCCCATCTCTCTCTCTATACACACACACACACACACACACACACACACACGTATATTTCAGTGGAAAAATGCTCTTGTACATTGTAAAGATTTCTCACTCATATTGGTTTGATGAAATGCTGATTGGTCAGTAGTCAGACAGGAAGTATAGGCAGGGCAATCAGACTGGGAGAATTCTGGGAAGAGGATATGCAGAGATGCAGTCATTAGCCAGACACAGAAAGAATGCAAGAATACCTTACTGAGAAAAGGTATTAAGCCACATGACTAAACATAGATAAGAATTATGGGTTAATTTAAGTTGTAAGAGCTAGTTAGCAATAATCCTGAGCTAAGAGGCCAAAGAGTTTGTAATTAATATCATCCACTGTGTGTTTCTTTGCGACTGAATGATTGCAGGACCAGGCAGGACAGAAACTTCTGTCTATATGTATTTATATATTATATATATATATATATATATAGCATTTATTTTTTAAGAGATGGGGAGTCTCATTATGTAGTGAAGGCTGGTCTTGAACTCATGATTCCTTTGCCCCAGCCTCCAAAGAGGAATTACAAACATATGCCATCTTTCACCCTACTTTCCCTTCCCCTCTTTCTGTACCATTCATTCATTCCCATCTGGTCCTTGTCTTTCTCTCTCTCTGCTTGTTTGAAGCACGATGCCATGACACTTCTGCTCAGAGCCTTCTACTCCCAGCAGAAACAAATACTTCTTGTCAAAATATATGATGATTCACTAAATTAGACAGGGCTATGCTCTATGATTTAGTTTTCAGGATTTTTCTACAGAGAACCTTGTTGCATTTCAAGCAGGGCTTTCCTTTTCTCCTAGTGTACCCTAACATGGAACATACCCTAATCTATGTTTCATGGTGGCTGCTACATGGAGAATGTATTGTGCTTCCTTGATCTATAGGGTTTCTTCTTAAAAATCAAAATTTCTTTTTAAGTCTTTCTTCTAAAAATGTTTTATTAATTCTTTGATAATTTTGTACAGTGCATTTTGATCATATTTACCCTACCACCCCACCTCCATACTCACCCAACTTTATGCTCTCTTTTTTTTTATTTAGACCTGTTGAGTTTAATTTGTGTTGCCTAACTACTTGCTGGTGTGAGACCTACCTTAGAGTGCGGTTGACCTATAGTGGTATCCCCAAATCCCAGCATGGTGAAAGGAGGTAGGCATGAAATCCTACCCCTAGCTGAAGACCAGGAGAATCAGTTTCCTTTTAAGTGCTTTTCTTCACTCCCAGCCACATCAGGAAAGTCTACCCTGCAGCATTATGAGAGAAAGAATGTATTGTTGTGCACAGGAGGTGTTTGTATCCTTCCTACTCTATCAGACTTCTACTGTAGGTGGAACCTGGGTGTGTTACCATTCAGGGACTGTCACAACTGAGCTGCTTCTCTGCTGCTTAACTAGATAAATGGCTTGGATCTACTGAATCAAGGAATGACAGGGTAAGTCCCAGCAGTCTTCAACAAGAGTCTCCAATTTCATTTGTTCTCCCTTCATGCCACAGCTTCATTCTGCAATTTTCTCTTTAGACTTATACATGTACATGGATCAATATACTCCGACAAATCCAGATGCTGTTCTCTTTGATCACCTCACAGCTTCATCAGACTACACAGCCCTGATGGTGCCTCATTCCCCTGGATTCCTATTTTTTTTTTTTTTGAATCCAGTCCCACATATGCAGGCAGGCAGTAGCCTTTCTACTCTCCATTTACTGTGTAGGAAATTCCTGATATAATAGCCTGTCCTGAAATGTCACTAAGGCAGAGTGGTGCTGGCTCCCAGCCCAATGCAAACAGCAGGGAGAAACAACAGCCCTCTGCTCAATACTTCACCAGTTAAGCCGTCCTTAAAAGGGAAACACCTGCTACCTAGAGAGTCTTTGTATTTCACTTGACCACAGGTCTCTACTCTGGACTTGGCAACTGATTGCTTTGGAGCTAAGTTGGGGCGATAAAAATGCATCCTCTCTGCGTGCTACTATCAAGTACGTTAGGAAATTTGCTCTGTATGATTAGGCCTATCTACAAAACAGGCCCACAGAGGATAGAGATGCACATGCTAGACTTTAGAAAAGATACAGCATGTACAGTTGTTATATGGATAAGCAAAAGGGAGCAGACAACATCTTTGTGTGGCAGAAATACTGAAGACAGTGGGAGCCTCTGCTCCCCACAGCAGCTTTCTCTGTTATTGCAGAATTATTTGCAGCAGCTTGAAATACAGCAGCATAGGGGAAGATGCTAAAGAAACGTAGGGAGGGAGCCGCTTTGCTCCGAAATAATAACACAGAAATGGTATTAATTAAATCACTGCTTGGCGCATTAGCTCTAGCTTCTTATTGGCTAACTCTTATATTAATTTAACCCATTTCTATTAACCCATTTTTATTAATCTGTAGACGGCCATGTGGCTGTGGCTTACCAGGTAAAGTTCCCAGTGTCTGTCTACAGTGGCTCCATGGCTTCTCTCTGACTTTGCCCTTCTTTCTCCCAGCATACAGCCTAGTTTTCCCCACCTAGTTTTATTCTTCCCTGCCATAGGCTCAAAGCAGTTCTTTATTCATTCACCAATAAAAGCAACACAGATAGAAGGACCTCCCACACTAAAAGAAGGGCAACTCTGTCTTTCCTGTTTTCCTCTCGGGGAGAGGCAGGTTCTGTCTCTCTCCCCACTTCTCCCCCCCAACTTCTGTTTGTCTCTTCTGTATCTCCTCTCTTTCTCCTTCTCTCTCTGTCTCTCTTCTTCTCCCCTTTCCCCTCCATAACCCTAATAAACGTTTAACTTTAAAGAAAAAAAGGGCAACTCTGATTCCCTGTTGGTAGGACTATAAACTGTTACATCCCATTATGGAAAATAGCAGAGTGATTACTTGATATACTAAAGCATATACTAGTAAATTCACTACTGGATGATACCCCAAAGAAATAAAATTGACAAAGTAAACAGACATTAGAACCTCCATGTTTATTTCAGCATGATTCACAACAGCTATGATGTACAATCAAACTAAATACCATCAAAAGGTGAATAGATGAAGAAAACGTGGTGCATGTAATACAATAGAATACTATTCTGCCAGAATAAGCACAGAATCCTGTCATAAGCAACTTGGATAAACCCAAGGTTTTTATGCCAGGCAAAATAAGCCGGAAACAGAAAGACAAACACTGTGTAATCCCCTCATATGTGGAATCTAAAAAGTCTGATCTCACAGAAACTAAGAATGGAATTATGGCAATCATGACCTAGAGAGAGTCAGGAAGGCATGGAAAGCATACAAAGGACTATTTGTCAATGGGTAGAATATTCTAGTGTTCTATGATACATCAGGATAAAGATACTTAAAAATCAAGAAAAGATTTTGAATGTACTCACCATAAAGAAATGATAAAGGCTAAGATAATGGATGCTGATTACCCTGAGTTGATCACTCCCATATATATAAATATGTATATATATATATTAAAATAAACCACCGTGCATTGCAGATCTGTACAGATAAAAAATAGTACAAAGTGTAATCTTCTGCATATAAACAACTTGGACAACAGAAAGCATGTGCGTTCAGGTCTCCACTTCCTGTCTTATGGTTTGACTCAGGGTCGCAATGTCAATATCCTGGAGTGATTCCCTCATTTTCAGATGGGAACCTGGACTTTGTGATGTCAGAATTTGAGGGCATGGTTCCAGAAGTCTAGTGGTGAATACTTGTGACTCTAGTTGCCCTCTTAGGTAGAATTCATGCTCTCCCCATGCTAGGCCCATGCAACCTGAAGCACCAGTCAGTGCACTTTATGAGGCAGAGCATTTCCTTGGATTTATGTGAGATCTCCCTGGTTTGTGCTCAGAGAATAGGGTAGCGAGTACATTGAATTATGGCACACTTTTTCAGAAATGCCATTTTTTATTACTTTCAAATGGGCATAGTAAATATGCTAGGCTAACAAAATGTTACCAGGATGTTTTGCCAAATATAGATCTTTGTGTGAATGTATCAGGATGATATGTAATTAACTTTTATTGTCCATACATCAATGTGTGTTTCGAAAGTGCTTAAATACAATTTATTCCCTTAAATAGCTTTATGACTACATCTATTGCCATGATGCCCTATGTGACGGTTAATTTTGCATATGAACTTGACTGGTGCCTTAGTTAGGGTTTCTGTTGCTGTGAGCACACACACTGACCAGGGTAGCATTTATAAAGGAACATATTTAATTGGGGCTGCCTTACACTTAAGAGGTTTAGCTCATGGTGGAAAAGATGGCGATATGCAAGCGTGCATGGTGCTGACAAGGTAGCAGAGAGTTCTATATCAGCAGACAGCAGGAAGAGACTGTGAGCCACTAGGCCTGGGTTGAGTTTCTGAGACCTCAAAGTCTGCCCCCAATGACACACTTGCTCCAACAAAGTCACATCTACTCCAGCAAGGTCACCCCTCTCAATAGTGTCAGTCTCTGTGAGCCTATGAGGCCATTTTCATTCCAATTATCACAGCTGGGCTAAGGAATGCCAAAATATCTAGTAAAACATCATTTCTAGGTATGTTGGGGAAGGTATTTGTAAAAAGAATATTTGAGTCAGATCTGCCTTCAGCAGTGTGGGCTGACATCATCTCTCTGAGGAGCTCACTAGCCCAGAAAGATGTGGGAAAGGCACATTCGGTGTGTTTGAAAGGGCTGTGTAGTGTCAAGCGACCTCACACATCAGTGATCTTGGTTTTGACCCTTTATGCCCTGGGCTGAACTACAATGTCCATTTTTTTGGTTCTCTATATTGTTCATGGTCTTCCTGCAAGTCAATTCCAATGATAAAATCTCTTATCTACATACAGTTGTTTATGTTTCTTTGGGAAACTGAAATTTACTGGTGCCAGGTAAAGTTTAACTCATTGTCTTATGATTAAAGTCAAAGGTAAATGGTGTTTATGATTCTTAATGATGAACTGATAGTGTAATATTGCCTCAAATACACTTGTTTTCTATGTAAGCATCATTACTAAGCTGTATCTTGAGGTCCCTACAGTAAGCGTCAGTTACTAAGCCAGATCCTAAATTCCTGCAGGCTTTATCTTCACACGTAGACCACTGTGTGGTCTTTATCCCACTGTAACTCGAAGTACAATCTCATGTTGAAATGTAAAGAGATTCTTGGAGTTGGATCTCTTGGACACAGTGGGTCATGAGGCAACTCTCCTCTCCTTTACCCTTCAGGTTGCCATTTTCTTGACATCTAAATATACCTTAGGCTACTCATGTCTTATTCTCCCAGAGATTCCAACTTCAAGGCTTTTCAGTTGTTCTCAGGAAATGCCCATCTCTATAGGGTAAACAGTTGCAACTTAGGAAATAATTGATGGCACCGACGAACAGGGCTTCCAGCAAAGCTTCTGATTTTTTCATTAAGTCCCTAACTCTTTATTGAATAGAGAACAAAGGATAAAACAAGGATACAAAGGATAAAAAAACTGATAACATTTAATGAAAAAAGTGGGAGTGGGAGCTAAAAGGGAAGAAAACCAATGGGTTACTTTTAAAATACTGACAGCTCTAGGCTGGGGAGAATGTATTGAAGGCAGACAAGACCATGACTTTTGTTGTTTCTTTTTTATTTCTCTTGACCAAGAATGACAGCTGAGGTTACTCAGTATGGGACAGACACCTGTGCTGAAAATTCTGGTGGTTTTGCTATGAACTAAACCAAGCTCTGAGAGATTCTACTGGGGGGATAAATGTAAGTTTCTATGGGATATGTGGTTCTTGGTTTTTCTCCATCAGAACCGTGCATATGAGAGTTGCTAGCTTACAGATCCCTCCAGCTGCCTCTCTTCCTCTCCCAGATGTCAAGCTATGCTCCTCCGTCTGTACTGTTCTCTCCCTCCCACTTGGAGCTGTGAGCAAGCCCTGTACCACCTTCCTCCCATCCCTAGTCAAAGGACAACCTTGAGTTATTGCTGATCTTCATCATGATTTCTAGCATGAAGGCTTGACCAGCCTAGATCACGAAGGAGGGAGCATCCCTACCACCCTATGCAAATCTGTAAGAGTCAGAAATCTGCTTGTTTGCTGGAACAGAAAGGGCCGTCATCTTTCCCATCTCTTCCACCAGGGCTTTTCCATCAGGGTTCTATTACCCCATGTATAGAGCCCCAACTTCCCTAGTATTGTAGGATTTGAATGGAAGGTTTTCTAACCCTTTAAGACACCACCCCGCTGTCTCTGGTATGACTTCTATCCTAATGCTGTCCCACTTCAAAGCCCAGTCATAGCTACTCACTCTCGTGCTGTTCTCCCTCCTGAATAAACTTAGAGGAAGGGTACTGTTGGGTCAGTTCCTTTCTATAAAGCTGCTTTCTCTTTAATTTTTTTTTTTTTTTGAGACAGGGTTTCTCTGTGTAACAGTCCTGGTTGTCTTGTAGACCAGGCTGGTCTTGAGCTCACAGAGATCCACCCATCTCTGCCTACAGAGTGCTGGGATTTAAAGGTGTGTGCCACCACCACCCGGTTCTCTTTAAATTTCTAACAAGAGGTAATGTAAGTGGGTGTGGTCTAGACAATTACCTGCCTTGTTCCTAACTGGACATATATACATAGTCCCTAACTGCTCATATTTTATAAAAGCAAAACAAAGGTAGAGTCCGAGACCCGGATTCTCTGTGCATCATTATCTTAGAAATAAAGTTTAATTTCACAACAAGGCACTATACTCTCCCATACTGCTTGAACAGAACCTCATAGGCAGGGGAGTTGATCCAGGGTTGCTTCGGAAAGCCCTTCCGGAGCTCTCTGTACCTGCTGAGTCATCCTTCATGCAAAGCCTGCCTGTGAGGCCCCTAGGGTATGCCCAGCCCTGCCCTGAGCTGGGCAGCAGTCATCTAGTAAAGGCAGAAGCTGGGATTTTAATATAACAAGTGGAGCCAATTTACAGAAGTAATATGATTTTCTAAATCATTGGAATTAGCTAGTCAAGCTTGAGCGTTACAATTACTCAGAGGCTTGCAAGCCCTAATAACATCTGGCGAACTCCAACTGGGGCAGAAGGAGAAAGAAAGCTGTACACGCCTGCACGACGGCAAGCAGATAAACAAACCACGAACCCCGAAGCAGCCGCATCCATTTTTATTATGACATCCTTAAGGTCACCATGTCAAGGGATGGAAGGAAATTAAAAGGCAGCTTCTCAGAGGACACCGTTTACAAGGATTCCTTTACTTAGAGCTTGTTAATTTCCACAGTACAGTTGCCCTGGGTTGTGAATTAAAGAAACAGATGAAAAAAATACGAAGCCTTTAACTGTACCGGAGGCCCCTGCATACCCCGTGCCTTTTGATGAGAAACATTAAACATTTTTAATTTAGCACATCAATTTGAAAATCTAATTTTTTTTTAATGCTTTGTCGCAGCCGACGCGTTCACGGCGCTGTCACGACCATAGAAGAATTATGAGAGACTTGAACCGCGAAAAGTAAATTAGAAAAATCTCATTTCAGTTACTCTAAAAAGAGGGGAAATTAGATTTTGATTAAAATCACTCACACATACAATTTTAGGTAAACTAATTTAGCAAGACTGACTATATAATTTTTTTTTCCTGGCAGTATGTCCTTTTAATATGGGCTGCGAGGTATTTGTACCCATAACCTTTCTTACAACCAATGGGTGACAAAAAGAAAGCCTAACAAAGTAGCCTCTTGACCAGAGTGAGAGGCCTGGCAGGGAGAGATTAAAGTGGTGTATTTGTCAATAGAACAGGCAGAAGCTGGGAATGAATTAAAACTCCTATATAAGTCGCTTCCGGTTGCTACTCAGCTTTGCCTTTCAACTATTTTAAGGTTTTTCCACTTAGAGATTTTTTCCTTTAAGGAGTGATGTGTCATCCAGTGCAGGAGATCAATGGCATCATTAGCGATGCTTAAAGTAGAGTCCACAGCCAGAGGCTCCAGTCTGGGTTAGGCAAAGGTTGCTGCCTGCAAGGTGAGATGTGAGCCGAGTGCTCAGAGCAATGAAAGGCACTCATGCCCTCCACAGAGGTGTCGCTACTAAAGCTGAAGTGACACTCGTGGATGTCGCTGGAGACTGGAGTTGTCCGTCTTTTTCTGGCATCTGAGTCAATGAGTGTCATGTGGTATCTGAACTCATCTCTCTAGCATCCCAGCAGAGAATCTAGGCTTTAAAGATACATATCATACCAGCCTCAATTCGGAAATTGCATTGCTAATGGTTAGAAATATTTAAACTAAGGTTGAGGGTGGATAACTAATTTTTTGTAGGACAGGAATGAACGGTATCCAAAGCGGACATTGTAATGGAAAAATTAAAAATGCTGCAGGATCTCTGGTGGCAGTAGGTAGCAGAAATGGTGCAGGTCCCCAAGTGGTGGTAGCGGGCCATGTGGCAGCAGGCAGCAGGCCCTGAGAGCAGCCAGTCCCCAAGCAGTGGCTGGTCCAGGACAGGGAGAAATGTGGCAGGTGGTCAAGAGACAGAGACATGGATAGGCACGCCATTCAGAGTGAGGTTGGATATTTATTCAGGGGGTTATGGAGAGGGAAGGGAGAAGGGGAGAAAAGCA
>JAQHUG010000227.1:2912430-2946097 GCA_028555095.1 Dicrostonyx torquatus | reverse complement strand
CACACACACACACACACAGTACTTTGATTATATTCCCCCATTATGGTCTCTTATCCCTTACCCCCTTCCACTTAACCACTTAACTCCCTCCTTTCCACTTAACCATTTAACTCCTTCTATGTCTTTGTGTATTTTCTTGAGTTTAGTTGAGGTTGACTGTATTAGCCTGGGTGGGTTTTTATTTTTTACTTGGGCAGAAACAACACACAGTGGGTATATCATCCTAGACTGTGATTCTCCCTTCCCTCAGTAACCATTAACTGTCCATCAGTCCTTAAGGGAGGTATCTTATAAACTCCTTTCTCCAAAGATAATGAAGTATCGGTGTGCCCTGTCCTGGGCAGGTACCGAGTGCTTGTGAGTCCTCGGGTGCATCATCCATGCCAGGTCCAGACGAAAGCATTTCATGTTTTCTGTTTTAATGGAGTCCAGCTTTTCATTTTCCTTTACACATGTAATTCTCTGTTCTTTCTTACCATGGCTGATGTGAATCCTCTCTTATGTGAACACTGTTGTTGGACTTACAATGCAGTTACACCCACTAGGCATGCTTCTGTGCATTTTCTCTGAGGTGTAGAAGTCAGCGTCTTGTTCATATGGATAATCCATTGACTCAGCATATTGATTTAAACAGATATTTTCTTCCTCCATTCATCAGTGCTGTTTTTTGGAATGAGCTATGGATCTTTCTTTATGTGTGTCTGAACTCTCTCTTGCCCCATTCATCTACGTTTCACTCTTATACTAACAATACACTACTTCGAAAGCTCTCCAGTTGATTTTTTTTTCTATTTTGACATTGCCTTGGCTGCTTGTAATTTTTTGTATGTTTATTTAATTTTAAAATCAGCATGGTAAGTAGAATACACACATACACACAAACATTCATACACATGCTCACAGACATACACACTCACACACATGCACAGCCCCCTCACACACATATAATGGGAGGGGAATTCTTGCAAAGATTTATAGAGATTATTTTCAATAAATGATTTGAAAATTGTCATCTTCATAGTATCTGAACTTTTAAAGTTCATCTTTAAATTTCATTTTACATTCCACCCACAGTTCTCTCTCCCACCCTTCCTCCCCCTTCTTCCCCAAGTCCACCCCCCATCCATTCCTCTCAATGGGTAAGGGCTCCCATGGGAAATCAACTGGCACTTTAAGTTGGGACAGGACCAAGCTCATCCCCCCAGTATTAAGGCTGAGCATGGATGGCATCCTACCATTGAGAATGGGCTCTAATAGGTCATGCACCAGGGATAAATCCTGTCCCTACTGCCAGGTACCTCACAGATAGTCCAAGGTTCACCACCATCTCCCACATATAGAGGGCCCAGTTTGGTCTCATGGAGGCTCCACAGATGTTAGTCTACAGTTCCTGGGTTTCCATGAGCTTGGTTCTGTTGTAAGGAGGCCACTTGTTCATTTCCCGGCTGCTCAGCCCCTGAAATAATCTTACAGAAACTATATTAATTAAAGCACTGCTTGGCCAATCACTTATGTGTTTTTCTTTCTAGCTCTTACATCTAGTATTAACCCATTTCCAGTATTTTATATTTTACCATGAGGTATGTGGTCTACCAGCAAGGTTCCTGCATCTGTCTCCGGTGGGGCTACATGGCTTCTCTTAACTCCACCTTCTTCCTCCCAGTTTAGTTTTCCCCACCTAGCTCTGGTCTACCCTACCAGGCCAGCCATTTTCTTTATTAACCAATGGTATTCACAGCATACAGAGGGGAATCCCACATCATGGTTTTGCTATAGAACCTTCATCAAACAACTGACAGGAGCAGATACAGAAATCCACATCCAAGTATCTGTACTTTTAATCTATAAACATTTACCTGAGTATTTTTAATTTTTTAAATGTTGTTTTCTGGTTCTCAGTGTAGACAACTTAGGCATGTTTCATTAAATGTATTCTTTGGCATTAGTATTTTCGATGAAATTATAAATGCTTAATGCTACTGGTTTCAAAATTCATTTTCTATCAGGGCACTTGGTTTAGGATAATGACTGGCATATGATTGAAAAGATTGTTTAACTACTTAGGAATCCTAACTGTGGTTTTTTTGGGCATGTTCTATTGTATAATCATGTGTCTACCAATGATCAGTCTATTTTTTAAACACCTTTGCACTTTAAAGTTTTTGTCTTGTTATCTTGGCTAAAACATCAGCATACAAATTAAGGCAAAGGATGTTGATAGACATCTATGTCTTAGTCAATATCAAAATGTGAAAGTTTCTAGCACTTATGATCAAATTTAAATTTTCTATAGATTTTTGCAGAGGTCCTTTATCAGGCTGAGGAGAAAGTTATTTCCCCTTTCTAGTTTTCTAATAGCTTTTAAATATCATAAATTTATATAAAATTTTATTAAATGTACTTCCCAGATCCACTGAGACAGCAATAGAGATCTTATAAAAGTTATTGTGCTAAGGTATTAATTATATTAATTGAATGTGGGATTGATCCCACTTGGTACTAATGAATTCTTATTTTATACATCACATATTGGCTTGATAATATTTTGTAATATTTTCTTCTTGGAATTCATGTTATGCTGGGCATACATAATTAGCAATCTTGTGTTTAAAAAGTCTTTCGAATGAATTTCTATAAACCTTACCTGGAGGTCTTGAAATGCATTCTTTTATAACTACATACATACATACATACATACATACATACATACTTTATACTTTGGTTATGTCCCTCCATTTTTAATCTACTCTTATTTCCCTCAGTCCTCCAACTGAATCTCTTCTCTGTAGGAAGAGGCCACTTGTTCATCCCGGCTGACCAAAACCAAAATAACCACACAGAAACTTTATTATTTAAATCACTACTTGGCCCATTAGCTCTAGCTTTTTATTGCTTAACTCTTACATCTTAATTTAACCCATCTTCATTAATCTGTGCATCACCATGAGGTCATGGCCTACCAGCAAAGTTTTAGCATGTCTGTCTCTAGATTTGTTGGGGGAGGGGGAGGCCACTAGTTAGTTCCTGGCTGCTTAGGCCCAAAATAATCACACAGAAACTGTATTGATTAAATCACTACTTGCTCCATTAGCTCTAGCTTCTTATTGGCTAACTCTTAAATATTAATTTAACCCATTTCTAGTAATCTGTGTATCACCATGTGGCTGTGGCTTACCGGGTAAAGTTCCAACATCTATCTCCAGTGGAACTACATGGCTTCTCTCTGACTCCTCCTTCTTTCTCCCAGCATTCTGTTTAGTTTTCCCCTCCTACTTCTATTCTCCAATAGCTCTACTATAGGCCCAAAGCAGTTCCTTTATTAATCAATGATATTTACAGTATCCCACATCACTTCTCTTACAACAAATACCTTCAACTACCTTAAAGTCACTACCTTTTTGAGTGTTATCCATTAGATTTAATTAGGTTTTCTTGCATAAGCATAGGTGGGAAGAGATTATTTTTCTGAACAATTTACCAATGGCTACCCACACTGAGAAATAGAACCTCATCCCTTCAGTTATCCCTTACCACCTAATGCTCCTTAGGGATGTCTGGGGCTTCATGAACTCCTTGATATTTGATGAATTATTGACATGATGGTCTTAGGCAGGGTTTTTGCAGATAACCATCACTGCACTGAATTCATGCAAATAGTCATGTCATGTCCAGATGTACCTCTTCCCTTCCAAGCAACCCTCCACATCTCCAGCTCTTTTGTTCCTCCCACCCTTTATTCTCCAAGCCTTGGTGGGGTGATGGATATGTGCAGATTAGAGCTGAGTAGTCACTTCAGAACTCACTTATTATCAACATGTAGACTAGTTATGACTGTCTGCCATCACTGCCACTCACTGCAAAAAGTCTCCCCCCTCTTCTTTCTGGAGAAGGAGAGAGGTTTGAAATTGTGGAGTCAGTTTCTGGATAATAAAAGGTATAATCATATTCCATATTGCCTGTCAGTTTTAATGAGTTACATTTTCTATGACAGTGTCCATTTAAACCCAATCGGCCTAAAGCTGTTTATTTTGTATCATTTTGTGTCTGTAGAATTCAAAGAATTGTCTCCTCCCAACAATCCACATAGCCTACTCCTCTCTTTCTTTTGATCTTTGTAGGAAGGTGGGTTCTTTTCAAGAGAGCAATCTTTGATTTTGCTGATCCACTTTGCAGGATTACTCAACATTCTATTAGAGACTGGAAATCTGTGAAATGCTTATTACTGATCTGCAAAGTGGTAGCTATTGGAAAGTGAAAATGCTCATGGAAACACTATGGTACGTGAAACATTTTATGTAATTTGATGTTGCTATGGCATCCAAGCACATGATTATTCCTAAAGTGCTTCTATTTTATACAATTATTTACAAGAAAATTTCAAAACAATTTGAAGTTTTGCAACACTCACAGCCTGTGCCTTGTATATTCCTATATATATAAATACACATTGATATTGCCTATACACGTATATCTTTGGTTTTAAAAGTACAAGTTTAATGATATGTACAGTTGATATCATGTAAAGGTCAATAATGTGTTTTAGATTGTGAGACTTATCCGTAGAATGATAAAAAATAGAGTTCCTAGAAGAACACATTAGAGGAAATAAAGATGATCTTGGATTTGCCAATAACTTTTAAGATATTACAAAATCATTACTTAGTCTCTTAAAAAACCCAATAAGTTAGCTCACGAAAACTAAAAACTTTAGTTTTACAAAAGATTTAGGTAAGAGGATGAGAAGACAAACTACACATTTGTTTATTTATTTATTTTGTGCGTGTATGTGTGTATGTATGTATATATGTATGTATGTAGTATGTATGCATGTATGTATGTATGTGTGTGTGTGTCTGTATGGACTTCACATGCCAAGGTGAGTGTGTAGAGAGAGGGTCAGAGGACAAAGTTGGTTTCCCCCTCCACTATGTTTGGTTCAGGTATTGAATTCTGATTATTTGTATTGGTGGCAGATGCCTTTACCTACACAGCCATTGTGCCAGCATACTTTTCAGAAACAGTAATCAGTCTTAAAAAAGTAACATTCTAAATATTTGTCGACTTTTCTGTTTTTAGTTTTAAATTCCATTTTTAGAAGAATATTATATATGAATACTGAGTTTACATCATTACTAGTCCTCTCCCTCTTCCCTCCAACTCTTCCTGTGTTCTCCTACCTCCTCTTAAATCCATGCTTTTTCAATTATGTGCCACGTCCATTTAGTGTTGCTTGTATATACATGTGTTTAGGGCAGATCCTTTGGTACTACATAACCAAAGGCTCGAAACTGGGGAAGATTGATCCTCCCTCTCTTAGTAGTAGGGAAGTAACTGCACAATAGCACATATGCTGCTACAACAATGGATTGCTAAGCTCTCCAAACACATAGAAGCTTCAACATATGTTCCTAAGTGAAAGATACTAATCAGAAACAGGTACAACTTAAGATGTG
The DNA here is from genome assembly GCA_028555095.1 of Dicrostonyx torquatus. Taxonomy (NCBI): domain Eukaryota; kingdom Metazoa; phylum Chordata; class Mammalia; order Rodentia; family Cricetidae; genus Dicrostonyx; species Dicrostonyx torquatus. The sequence goes on along the minus strand of JAQHUG010000227.1, from coordinate 2,940,644 downwards.
AGCAATGTTACTCCAGGTTGTAAAAGGTAAAACTATGGGGACATTCAAGGATCATAGCTTTCCAGAAAGAGAAACTGAATAATTAGAGTGCAGGACAGTGGAACAGCTCTATAAAATAATAGCAATATTATAATATTAATATAATAGTAATAGTGGAACTATATCATATGTTATTCAAACCTATAGAGCATGCAACCCCATGAGTGGACACTATTGTAAACAGTACAGTAAGCTGATACTATTGCAGTTTAGATTTATGACTGGTAACAAATTGGGTGTTGCATGGGTGTTTGTGGGTACAGGGAGGGGATGTACAGGACATCTCTGTGCTTTTCATTCAGCTGTGTTGTGACTCTACAACCTCCTTAGAGTAACTAAGTTCTACTTTGAAAGACTTGCATACATAGGTTCATGGGACTACATCTGAGATTAGCTAGGCAGTTAAGATAAATAGGAAATTTGAAAATACACCTTTTTTTTCTTTACCTGGATGTCCTTAGAGAGGCAGAGTGTACTCTGTATCAAATACATTTGCTGAATCTCAGCTCTGTTATTTGCAAACACCATGACCTGTGAATCAGAAGCACTATGACTTATGACGTAAACTGTTTCATGGCCACCCCATGTGGAATCTATACCCTGTATATCTTCATAGCAATTTCTTGTATTATTGGTGAGATCAAATGACCTAACATACCCAATTAATATGGAGCAGAATGCATTATTAATTCCCAGTGAATTGTTGCAGTCATGATTATAGCTGTATAGTGACCTTTACAATAGTCACTGGTACCAATACTCTCGATTCTGTTTATGAATAGATGTAGAATGTTCTGTTTGTGGAGAATACACTACGTTTATAAAGAAGTTTGTAGACAAAATGCTTCAAACATAAAGTTTGTAGACAAAATGTTTCAAGCATAGTAACTTTCATTTTTGGTATTTATGACACTTTTCATGAATTAGATGGAGAAATAGAGAGATATTGCAATGATTACTTCCTGTGACAGATGAGAAAATAAATAGAGTTTTCTTAACCCAGCAACTTCCTAAGATCATACAGCCAATGTATCTCTGTTTAAGACGGGACATAAAAAGAATGCTCTCAATGAAAAATATTCCAATAAAAAGAAATAAAAGTTGAGAGATAAAGGAGAAAGCAAACATAATCCATGAGTGCAAAGTGCGGGATGACATTGAAGATAACCAGAATGGGAAGTTGTGATGGCAGTAAATAGATCGATGTTTCTAAAGTGCAGTGATGCCCAAGAAAAGCCCCATCAAACCAAATGGAAAGGAATCCAGTGGTAAGAACTTGAGAAAACAGACACATTAAGTTGAAATAAATATGTTCATAATATTTTTAATGAGAAAATGTCCTAATAAATCTTTCTAAAGATCTATTGTTGCAAGAAACTCAATTTTTAAAATATTTATTTATTTCATTTGAGCAATTTTTCTTCACTCCCTTCCCACCCTCCCCTTTTCCCTTCTGTTCTCTCCTGTGTCTCCCATGCTCCCAATTTACTCAGGAGGTCTTGTATTTTTCTCCTTTCTATGTAGATCCATGTGTGTCATCATTTTTAATTCTGTGTGTATGTACGTGTCTGTGTGTTTGTGTGTGCACAAGAGTACAGAAGCTAGCCAAGGAGAAAAGAGGGGGGCAGAGATGGAGTTTTAGGTGGTTGTGAGCTGCCTAATATAGATGCTGAGACCAAATTCTAGTTTTCTACAGTAAAGTACATCCTCTTAACTGCCGAGCCATCTATCTAGTCCTCACAGTTTTAATTAAAAAACAATATGGAACAATCAATCTTGAGGTGGAATCTAATTAATTTCACAAATATCAAGTGAAAGAGAAATCCTACAGAGAAGGAGCTGTGTGAGACTGACCAGTTTATTTCACCATTTGATTTTACAATAAGGTGGACAGATGTCTATAGCTTTCCACAGGATTAAAAGTAACACATCTGTTATCCCATACAAGTTTGTCTTTCATATAAAAAGAAAGACATGTTGTCATTTGTTTTCTGAGGCTGTGATAAAACATCCTGACCAAAAGCAACTAAGGGAAGGAAAATTTACTTGTTTGCCACTGAGGTCAAGTCCATCACTGAGGGAAGTCAAGGTAAGGACACAGGACTTGGCTTCAGAAATCATGGACAAATGTTTCTAGTAGGCTTTGTCACAGTCTCAACCACAGCTCACCTATCTTATACAGCCCAGATCCACATGACTAGGGGTGGTGCTTCCCAGCGTGAACCATTCTGTACCATTTCATAATAAAGACAATGCCGCTAGACATGCCCACAGTCCAACCTGATTGAGGAAATTTCTCAATCAAGCCTTTTCAGATGACTTGAAGCTGTTAAGTTTACAGTTAAAGCTACCTTAGGACAGCATCCTGGTGCGAGTGTGTGTGTGTGTGTGTGTGTGGTGCCTGTACAGATATGTACATACATTTTCATGTGCTTGGGAACACATATAAGTATGGGTGGGCATGGGAATGTGTGTGCAGGTGTATTGTCAGATATTGGCATTAGGTGTCATCCTTAATGGTTTTCCAACTTATGTAACAGGGTTTTTTACTGACCTCAGAGGTCACTGGTTTTGGTAGTGCAGCTAGGTAGCTTGTTTGAGATATCCCTTGACTTTGTCTCTTGAGGCTGGGATTACAGGTAAGCCACCACACCTGCCTGGCCTTCATGTGGGGGTTAGGGATACCGACGCCCATCCTTCTGCAACAAGCACTTTCCTCCTGAGCCCTCTCCCCAACTCAAGCAAGGCAATTCTGAAACTCTCAAGTTTGCGAGGGGTGAAGTAATTAGACAATGCCTCTGAAGCAACGTCTTGATGATGAAATCTATCAGCCAGCTAAATGAAACAAAGTAAATATGTCAGGGATGGAAAGCAGCGGCATAAAAGTTCTGGAGTAAGCCATGAATCTGTTTAAATATGAGTAAGTAAAGAAAACTATGGGGGTTTTCGCTTCAGGGAAAATATAACTGACTGACATAAATCTAAAAGTGTAAAATGATAAACATAAAACTGATGCCTCTGCAAATAGACGCCAAGGGTGGAGCAGAAACTTAGGAAGAATAGTTACAACCTTATTGTTCTTAGGTTGGGGGTTGAAAGGTACCACCCCAGGCTAGAGTCAGGTAGAAGCATATAATTTAGAGTTAATACAAAACCTCAGGACTTGACAATAACTTATTTAAGTTGTCAGAATGCAAAATGAAATTAACACTAAGAAAATAAAAACCTCAAAAAACAAATCAAACATGTATATAAAAACAGAAGCGGTGTTAAGCAAGATAAAACACTATGACCCATTTTTAAATTTATTTTTCAAATACATATTAATTAAAATATAATTGCATCACTTCCCCTTTTCCCATTCTTCTCTTCTGCCCCCTCCCATGTTCCTTTTCCTCAACTCTTCTATTTACCCACCCCTATTCTCAAGTTGATAGCTCTTTATTATTGTTATTATAGACACACACATACCTATATAAATACAACCACCTGAGTCTCTCCCCGCCGCCCTGTGTGTGTGTGTGTGTGTGTGTGTGTGTGTGTGTGTGTGGTTTCAGGGCTGACTACCTTGTATTGGATAACCAGTGAGGGTTCTTAATCCCTGGGAGAGGCTAATTCTCCCTCTATCAGCAGTCATTAGTTCTTTGTTAAGGGGCAGTGTCCCAAATGATTTCCTGCCTCTGCATTAACATGTCTATTGATGCTACTATGATTTAGGTCTTGTTTATGCAGCAGTTTCTAAGAAAGACAGTTTCATAGCAGATTTTTCTGGCATTCTGGTTCTTGCAATCTTCTTTCTTCCTTAATTTTCCCTGAGCCATAGATGCAGGAGCTGCATTGAAGATGTACCCACTGGGGCTATGATCTGTAGATTTCTGCACTGTGCCCAGTTGTGGGCTGTGGGAACTTCTTCAGCCAATAGCCTTTAAGATATCAGCCCAATTGGGTGTGGTCTCTTATACTATAATTGCAGCCATAAAGCTTGCATGCTTTCCTTCTCCCAGCCCCTGGATTCAGTTCGTGTTTCCTGTTCATGTAAAGGATGTGATCTGTGAATCTACCCCTAAATAAATAACCCTTTATTATACTCAATTCCGAGTTAGTGTGAGATTACTTTATAGAATCCATCTTTATCTGGTGCCCATGTGAATCCCAATTCCACGTCTATTGGGATAGACCAAAATGGTCTGTGACCCAGAAGGTCTCCCACTCCCACCTGCCTGGATTGATTTCACCTCATAAGTCTACTAAGTGGTTTTTTTCTTTTCCCTGTGAAACCCCACCACAGTGGAGCTACCATGTGGTGACTTGGCAATTTCCCGGGCTCACGCATGCTTTTCCCTCCTGCTGCTTTCCCTGCCATGTGGTAACTTACACAGGTTTTGGGGTTTGTGTTCCCTGCTAGCAAGCTCTGGGCTCCTTGATATTTCAGCCAAAAAAAAACCCTCTCTGTGTATGGAATTAATTTAATTGCTCTAAATTTGTCAAGCAAAGAATGTTTGTCAGTATTTAACTAGGCACTAATACGTGGGACCAAAGGTGTGCAGGACTATTCCCACTGCTGCTGGCTGTATCTCTCTGCCACACCACTACAACTGCGACACTTGCTGACCAATAAAGATTATTACACCTACAGTGATTTACTGAAATCTAATGGAAGTAAGTAAATTAATAAATTTGAAAGTTATACGATTGCAGGCAATATTACCATTCAGGAATTTAATAACCATTTTGCTTATATTATAGATGGTTTTTCTGATACATCTTTTTATTGGATTTTGGGACTTAGTTTTGGTTTTCATATTGCATACTTAAGAAAATGGTTTGATAACAAAGCCAAGAATGAGGCACTTTTAGAAATGATACAGTCTTTACAGACTTATAATGAAAAGCTAGCTGACAGGATTAATACCATTGAAAATCAGAAGTTAGCTGAAAAAAATTAAAACAGTTGAAAAGGATAACATTAATTTGACAAACAAAATTCAATCCATGTCAAAGGGTACTGAGAAATTATCTGAAAGAATTTATACTGTTGAATTTAATGATCAAAATTTGTTAAAAATTTATGATAGGCTAAGAGATAGAGTATCTCTCCAGGGAGGCAATATGCATATTATCCAAATAATGTCCAAGGATGAGATGTTACCTTGAAAGGAAAAACTTCATACCTTGTAATCACATGTGCAGAATGAAGACTAAAGGCTAGGTATGTCAATGTGATCCCTAGAAATAAATACAGGCCAAGAGATTACAAAAGACAGCAATAAAAAGATTTAAAACAATGAGGAAATTATTGGAGCTGATGAGCAGGAAGAGAAGGTACAAGGACAAGATTTAACATTACCAATACCTGTCAGAGGTGACTTACCCAGGGTTCTAAATGTCAAAAGGATCCAAAGAATGTAGATAGAAACTTAGAGGTATGAATGATCTAAAAGAAATTAAGCAATAAGGCTCGTCCACATGATTTGCTTCAGTAAGTTTCAGCGACCCTGGAAGATGGGCCACAGCTACTGTGGAAATGCTATTTGTGAGAAGATGCAAAAATTTTAGAACAAGGAAAATCAAAAGGATTTGAAGCTTCCCAAGATCAAATTCTTGGGAAGGGCACTTACACTGATCTACAAGATCAACCTCTTTATGATGAACAAATCTTGTCCCTATGCCACACAGTAGCCTTAAATGTTTGAAACAGGATTCAAGAACTGGGAAAACAAATCATATACCAGGGTTAAACAGGGTCAGAGAGAACCCTTTAGTGACTTTTTTATTTTTACAAAGATTAACTAAGACTGTACAGATAGGAGTAAGAGACCCAGAAAAGAGACAAGCATTTATTGAATCTCTGGGTTTTGAAAATGCAAACTTAGAATGCAAAAGGATACTTGGACCTTTAAAGGTTAGATCAGTACCAATGGGTGAATGGATCCTGCATACAATGAATGCCTAAATAGGGATTACAAGTTGCTCCTGAAAAAAAATACAAAGAGGAGATTCTGTCAATTACCTAGGTAATAAAATAGGTTACAGAAAACTAGAACACAAAAGGTACAAATTAGGAGAGACCAATTGTGGACTCTTAATGACTTTCAAAGATTATAAGGAGACATTTCCAGTCTACAACCAGCTGTTGGGATAACACCTGATCTAATAATTCATTTAAACAAAACCTTAGATGGTAACAAAGACTTAAATAGTTCCAGAATTAACATCTGAAGCTGAGAAAGAATTAATTGTCATTGAAGAGAAATTGGCTGGATTGGGTGAAACCAAATCTTTACTGTATTCTAGTCATATTGCCTTCTAGAATTTCCCCTACAGGAATTTTAATGCAAAGGGAAGATATTATCTTAGAATGAATCTTTTTTACCACATAAACCAAGCAAAAATTTAAATACTTATATAGAAAAGGTCTCTGAATTAATTATAAAAGGGAAATTAAGAGTTTGTCAATTAGCAGGAATAGCCCTGTAGAGACTGTAGTGCCTTTTACTACTGATGAAATAGAAAAATTATGGGAGGACAATTAATCCTGGCAAAGAGCTTACACTAGTTTTTTAGGTGAGATTAATAGCAATTATCCCAAAAGCAATAGAATTAACCTTATAAAAAGAATGATTTGGGTTCTTCCCTGAATTGTATGTGACACACAAATAACTGGAACCTTCTATTCTATACTGATGCAAATAAATCAGAAAAGGCAGTTACAAATCAGAAGATTTAAGTAAGGTGGAACAAAGCCCTTATAATTCCGAAAAAAAGCAGACTTATATGCTATTCTCATGGTACTAAGGGATTTTAAAGAACCTCTCAATATAGTTACTGATTTGTAATATGTGGAAAGAGTTATTTTGCATATTGAAACTGCTGAATTTATATCAGATGATACAGAATTGACTTAATTATTCATTAAGTTTCTAGATATAACCAGGAATAGGCTTTGTCCCATATACATAACACACATCTGATTCCATACTGATCTGCCAGGTCCTCTAGCACAAAGTAATACAGAAATTGGTGGATTATTGATTTCAAATGTGCTGAAGGACTCAGGATTTCATAAAAAATGTCATGTCAATTGCAAAGGTTTAAAGAAAGAGTTCTCTATTACATGGCAACAAACTAAGGAGATTATAAAGTGACGTCCTACTTGCTCTACTGCAGGGAGTAACCAAAGGGTACTCAAAGAAATAAAATCTAGCAGATGGATGTGTTATACATTTCAGATTTTGGAAAATTAAAATATATACACCACATCATTGACACTTATTCAGGTTTTCAATGGATAACTGCTTTGAGCTAAGAAAAGGCTGATTCAGCAATCATGCATTTATTAGAAGTTATGGCCATTATGAGTATACCTGCACAAATAATGACAGATAATGGTTCAACATTTATGTCTAAGAATAATGAAACAGCTTTTTGCTTATAATATAAATCATATTACAGGTATACCAAACAATCCTACAGGTCAGCAGTTAAAGAAAGATCAAATCAAACTATAAAGGATATGTTAAACAAACAGAAAAATATGGAAAATACCCCCAGAAATAGGTTGTATAATGCTTTATTAACCTTGGATTTTCTTAATGTTAATGAGAAAGGAACAATGGCAGCAGAGAGACACTGGATAATAGAAAAACTTCTGAATTAAATCAGCTGGTTTATTTCAAGGATGTACTGACCTCACAATGAAAACCAGGAGAGGTGCTATGTTGGGGAAGGGGTTTTACTGTTGTTTCCACAAGAGAAGAAAAGTTATGGATACCATAAAAATTAATAAAGATTTGGTTTGAAAAAGGGGAACCTCTTGAGAAAGAGAAATGACAGATCACCCACAGAGATGACAACCATATAGGTGGTAAGGAAACCTGATAAGGGCTGGGGCAGAGGTCTGTTCTTGTCTTTGCAGGAAAATATTCATCTTCAAAAAGTCAAGAGACCTTGGACATCTAGATGCCAAAAGAAGAAAACATAGCTATCCAGAAAAAATCACCAAGCAAAGAGAAATCTGACTTATGATGCTATATCATCTTCACAGTAAAATTTGATTACCTGAACATGTATCTATCTCTACTTAAAAATCAAACCTGGCTTTGGAGTTGGACAATGGCTATCATTCTCTAAATTCAAGCATGTTGTTAAAAGAAAAATTCAGAATTTCTCTCTCATATCAGGAGCCATCTAGTGTGGGACAGAAAGAAGAGAGAATTTAGGAAAATTTTCTGTTCTCCATACCTATTTTTTTATCCATCATACCCTTCATTGAATATATATGTCTATATAAATAATGTTTAAGTTTTCTACAATGAACAATGAATTTTCCTTCAGTAATATTTGAAGTTTCTGGGAAGAAGATGTGGCCCCAGAACAATGACTCTACCTGGTTGATATGAGATCATGATGTTGAAAGTGCTACTTTAAGAGTGGTTTTGCGTATCAGCTGCTCAAGATGGTTATAACTTGATTAGCTGAAATGGTACCCCTTCTTACTATGTTCTGGCCAGAACTTCAAATAGAAACCTCAGAAAAACCCTATTGACTACTCAGAGACTATTTGCAATTATACCAGACAGTAATCTTGGAACTTAACCATCATTTTCCTTCTACAGGATCTCATAGAAAGAACATTGCCCCCATGACAGCTATAAGTAATTCTAGAAGATGATGTCCCCTCTTTCAACAAAGTTTGTCCTCAGGGTTAGGGACATAAATGAGGGATTAGTTATAACTGGTATAGGGTTGGGAGTTGGGGTGGAAATTATGTAGACTCAGGGATTTCTTTGAAAAAAAAGGGAAATTGGATGGGATAATGATGTTGGATTCCCTTCTGTATGCTGTGAACACCATTGGTTAATAAAGAACTGTCTTGGCCTGTGATAGGGCAAAAGAGTAGATCTAGGTGGGGAAAACAAAACTGAGTGCTGGGAAGCAGAAGGCAGAGTTAGTGAGAAGCCATGGAGCTGCCAGCAGAGTCAGACACGTTGAAACTTTGCTGGTAGGCCATGACCTCATGTTGATGCACAGATGAATGGAAATGGGTTAAATTAAATTAAGATGTAAAAGGTAGCCAATAAGAAATTAGAGCTAATAGGCCAATCAGTGATTTATTCAGTATAGTTTCTGTGTGGTTATTTCGGGAGTCTGGACGGCCAGGAAACAAACAAGTGGCCTCCTACAACAGCCCCATTTATATCCTATGAGGGGTGACATAAATAAAAATGATACATATCATATTGGTTCTGCACAAAATAAACCACAAGGGTGGATCACACACCATTTTACAAAACATTTTTATCCCTCAAGTTGATGAAGTAATTAAAAGTTGACCTTACTTTGTCTTATGAAAATAAAAGCAGCAACATACAGACGCTCCTATCTTTAATGTGGACACATTTCCCTAAAACCATATGATTTCATGAGCAAGAGATTGAAAAGGACAAGTTAAGGAACGTGAGTTTTATTATTGACAGGCAACATGAAAAGGTTTCCTTTTATTATCAAACTACTCTTCTCATTGATATTTGAGAGAAAACTGTTCTGTCTGAGCAGCTGTTAGCAATAGCCAGCTCTACCATTTTCTGGTAAAGGAATGAATGATAGCCTGTACTTTGTGGTGATTTCTTAAATATATATATATGTCTATAATTAATAAATAAGTAATAATTGTATATTAATCAATTAAATGTATATTTTTGATATATCTTAAATATTTATTTCTCTAATAATATATAAAATGTATATTTGTGTGTGTATGTGTAACAATATAATCAAAGAAAGAGGCTAGCAACTTGAGAGCAGGAGGCATAGCAGAAGTTTGAGAGATGTATTTGGGAGGGACTAGAGAAAAGGGAAGGGGAAATGATATACTTTTATTTCAACTAAAATATTTTTAAAAATTATTCAAATAATAAAAACATTTGAATTGCAAAAACCTATAGCTACTGCAGACCAGCTGGTATACACTTAAACAAGATACTGTGTGCTTTCCCTATGACACACCTAGTTAGCTAAGACTCACATTTGTAGACAAAGACATTTTTATCTAAGTTATTAACAGAGAGTTGAGCTGTTACTCCAGAAATTTAGTCTTAGCTTCTTTTGAGTGACATTGCTTTTCTCTTCACACATGAAACTGAGGGCGTTGGACAGCTTTCTCTTGGATTTATTATAACAAGAAATAATATATTTAGTTGGTTTTCTGACCATCACCCTAACTTTCCATTTTTTTTCTGTGCTGCCTTGAGTGTTGATTGTGTAAAATGGATTTAATTGGCTCATTCTCTGTTGGGTGTCACTTTAGGTGACAGAAGATGACTGACGCGTAGCAAGGTCACACGCACACACAGCTTCCCATGTCAGGAGGTCTCTGTTCAGTCTTTGGCCACACTGAACAATCTATTCCGTCTCTGCTGGCTTTTCGATGTTACTCTGTTTCTGGAACTCCACAGGAGTTGCCAGGTGCACAGGTGTTTTGGAGAAAGGATAAATTATGAAAGTTATTAAGTTCATCCTTTAAAAGTGAGAACATAACAAACTTCGCTTTCTAGAAAGCCATCCATAGAAATACAGAAAGGGCCCTCAATGCAGGAGGGGATGTGGCTCCTCTACCATGACATGGGTGTTTCACCAGTCCCTCAAGTGAAAGTTTTATCCCTGAGATAACAGTTTTGTCCCTAGAAGCGTCTCCCGAGATGGTCTCAGTTCAGGAAGGTCTGAGCAAACCTTTCCAGAAGTTACAGTGAGGAAGTGGCCCTTAATCTTTGAATCCTTCTAGTGTGGTAACATGTAAGGGAGAATGACCATGGCTTGTCTTTGCAAGTTGCTAGACTGTATTTACCTTTATCCTGGCAGTTAGAGAGAGGTCCACAGCAGAAGCGCAGAGTTGAAAGCACACAACTGCATGCAGCCTCAGCCACAGATGAGGACAATCCTTCCACATTCACCAGAGCGTGTGACATGCAAGAATGTCTTTGATCATGCAAGCCTTCAGTCAGTCAGAGGAATCTGCTCCTACAGGTCATCCTGGCAGCTCCCGTTATACATAGAGCACGCTGACTTTTCACCTAAGCCTAAGAGAACTTCCAGTACACAGCTTTCCTTAACTGCTTGCGGGATGCTCTTTGCCTTCCCAAGGGGGACTTTTGGAGGAGGCAGAAGGTGTGATTGACCTGGGTTTTCCATAATCCCTTCAGGGGACTGAAAGGCAGGGTCTTCAAACAGATTCACACATTGAAAGCAGAGTCATGACCACGTGATAAAAAGCAATGCCCAGGTTCATCTAAGTTAGCAAATAGCAGGTAAAATGGTGGCCATGGGATAGTGCTTTCCTCCTCCATCACCTGAGGGTTCTTTTTCTTATATTAGCAGATGTACATCAGCCAACCACTGTGAAACACTTTATTAGTGTGAAAATGAGAGCCATATCTGAGGCCTCTTGATTGACCCTCTCCCCAGTTACAGATGAATGCATCTCAACTTTGCTGATCTACAACACTTGGCCTAAAATTCCGTGGTGATACCTTATCCTAAAAGGACACTATCGGGTATTTTAGACAGAACCAATCAGTCCTATTGGTGTGCAGGAGGCTTGGAGACACAGCACTCATGAAACCTCTGAGCATCAGGCCATGTGAAACCCACAATGTCACCCCAGTAAGAAGAGAGGGACTGTAGCCCTGGACAGATGCACTAGAGAGATCATGCTCCTCGGTCTAAGGAAAGGAGTTACTGTTTTGTTATGATTCTCCATGAGGAGGACAATGTGAACAAGAAGCTAGAAGAAAGAGAACTCTGTGCTGGAGATTCTATGCCCAGTTTGAAGTGACTGTGCCCCATGCCATAGCTCATTTCCAGATCCATGTTACAGGTGAGGTCTAGGAGTTGAGGGCTTGCACCTAATGCATACTGGCAGTCCTCTAGAACATGATATGGACAGTGAGGATCCTGCTCTTAGAAAAGTGATGGAGGGCTGCAAATTTATAATGCAGCCTGGGTCATTATGTCATCTTCATCAACATCTTAATCCATCAATGTGTTGTTGGACAAACGGTGGCCACCCTGGATATATTCCATGAGGTTGTTGATGTAGTTGGGGTCTTCCAGGGGACGTGGAGGCACACATCTGTGAAAGCACATATTTGGTATTTGTGCTGTGAGATATGCAGTGTCTATAAGCCTTTTCTCATCTGCATTCTCCAGTAGAGTCAAACAAAGGTGCACCAGTGTGGGTCATTTCTCCACTGGAGGGATGTGTCCTCAGAGCTGAGTTTCATACCTTATATGATGTAATTCAGGAATTTGGAACATAATGCCATGTGAATCTGGAACTTAGGAAGAAATTGTTATGGAAGACATGGCAAGATGTCTCTGCGCTCTTGTTATGTGCCTCTGAAGTGCCACAGTTCTGACACCAAGTGCCAGAGGGCTGCAACATACTCCACAGACAGGCTTCTGGGGCTTCAGACCCTCCTGCAGGCATGCAAAGCAAAGGCTATGTCCACAGGGTGCCTGTACTGGCTTCTCATACTTTTCCAGGCACACAGGATACGTGAATCTGCCGAGGAGCTCAGTCCTTTGTCCTGTGCTGCACAGGACTTTGTGGCTCACTCACATTTGTAGCATGCATCATGGGGACAACTGCTCTTGACATTCTTGTGTCTGCATGCTCCTGTCAGTCACATCTGAGCAGGTGTTTAATAGACTCAGATTAGTTTCTTGCACAGAAATTATCAGCTGAAACTTTCTTAAAGTGTATTCAAAAGGCTCTGTGATGAAAAAAAATCTTGTTTTGTTTATTGTTGTTCTGGAAACCTTTTCTGGGACACTTTGCCCATGGAGTAAGCTGTCCTCAAGCCTCTGGGCAGGAGATTAACACAAATAAAGAAAGGGGACTCATTGGTATCCTAAAAAATCCACCATTTTGAGAAGGAAAGGGTGTTTGTTAATTATCTCATTGCTGGACCCAAAATAAACTAAAGAAGGGAGGGCTTATTTTGGCTACCGGTTCGAGGGTAGAGTTCATTACGGCTGTGGAAGTGTGGTGTCAGGGGCAGGAAGTCACATCACATTGCATTAGCCACCAGGAAGCAGAGGATCTTGAATTCTGCTGCTTGACCAGGGAGTGGTGACAGAAACACTAGGGTGCGTCTTCATTTCTTAGTTAATCTCATTTAGATAACCCCTCACAGACATATCCTGTTTCATGGTGATTGAAATTACATCAAGTGGACAACCACAATTAGCCACCACAAAAAAAAAAAAAAACTTCATCTGTATCAAGACTGTAAGTTAAGGTCAGTGCTGTAACAGCTGGTACAAGGATGTGATAATTAATATTAAAAAATAGTTAATGTTTTTAATACTGAAAATCTTTCCATGTTAAAACCAGCTGAGAAGACCTCCCAGGAAGGTGAATTTGTTAGCACAGCATGCTGTCAATCATTTCTCATCTTTCCCTTCGGTGGCTCTTTCTAAATTTAATTTATAGCAACAAAATATTTAAAGCTGGATTAATTAAGCTTTGTGTTTTAGGGAAATCTACACTGAGATAATAATTCATCTCAGACTCACAGAAGCAATTTTAAAAGTTCAAGAGAGGTGTTGACTATAATCTGAGTTACTTAATAGGATCAGGAACAAATATCCATGTAATGCCTTTTCATCTTCTGTAATTCTATTACACGTATTATTGACCAGAGTTCTGTAGCACGAATAACAAAAACCCAGAGACAGATATGGAGGTTCTACCTGAAGATCAGAAAAGCAAAGCGGCCAGCCACTGACTTTACCTCTACCTCAGTCTCAAATGGTGATCCTGCCTCCAAGAATCCTCAGAATGAGACTGAGCTGAGGCCTGTGTCCTCCCGTTTTGTACTCCTCTCTCGGGCTGGGATTAAAGGCGTGCACCACTACTGCCTGGCTTCTCTGGTGAACTAGTGTGGCTACTGGGATTAAAGGTGTGTGTTACCACTGCCTGGTCTGTCAGGCTGACCAGTGGGGTTGTTTTACTCCTGATTTTCAGGCAAGTTTTATTCATTAAAATACAAATGAAATATCACTACAGAGTTTGTTGACAAACGCACTGTGCAAAGTACTATGGACATTCAGGAGTAAAAGAAGCAGTGACTACATTGTCATCCAGGTCAGAGTATGACTTGTACATGCGTGAGCTTAATACTAGATAGGAGAGGAGAGAGGTACAGTCTACTAATGGGTGGGGAGGGATGTGGAGAGGGACGGAGATGGGGAAGAGAGAACATTGAGATCCCAGAGCCAGCAGAGGTTACTCTGTTTGGAGAACCAAGAAAGACAATGTTTGAAGTGAACTTGGGAAATAGCCAAGATTTAATACACAGAGACATGCAGTGGAACAGCATTGCCCTCCAAGTTCTAGAAACTTCTAATTATCCTCCTTAGGTCCTTACTTGAGTGCTAACTCCATTCCCAATTAGAGGCTCCATTCTGGTCAATAACAGTTCTGATCTCTGTATTTGGGGTCTGCACGGTGCTACAGTTCCCATGGAAGATGTAGATGAAAGAAGTGACCTTCTCAAGACCAAAGGCTGATGGATCACTGAATACATGTGACTCAGAGCATGGACCCCATCTGTCCTTCTGTGACTCTGGCTGAACGTTCTCTCAGCCACCTGCTCCTGCCAGCTGTCCATTACATTATATTATATCTTCTTGTAAAGATGTTAGTTACACAAGTACTGAATTAATTGTTTCATTTCTTAAGAGCATTGGGGTGCCAATTGAGGGCCTGTAATGTGTGTGTATTACTTATTGTATAAATATATATGTATATATACACATACACTAAACAAAAACAGTTACTTCGTGGTGTTCTACTATTCACTGATTTTAGTGAAGCTGATTTACATCTCTCTGGATTCAGTTTTTCAACTTGAAAAGTGGGAATATTGGCCCTGGATTTTTCCCTGTCATGTAAAACAATTGAGAGACAAAATGAATCTGAAGGTGTTGTATTAAATTTGGCATTGTTTGCATACACAAAATGGATGTATCTCAATCTTTGAACAAGATTTGGTTCTATAAATTGAGTTATGGGATATTTCAGCAAACTAAAATAAGAAGTGTTTTCTATATTTTTATTCAAGCAAGATGTATTTGCAGAGGGCAGAACCTCAGGACCCCAAATCATAAGTGAATGAACTTTCAGAATTTCATAACTAAATTATGGGTTTGATAACTCTCTATTATCAAAGCTTGAAATATGATACACAATAGTAGAATTTACTTGAATCAAAGTATCCTATATTATCTCTGAACTATTACTTAGAATTAATCTCACATGAGAAGACAACAGGCTTTCTGGGTGGCCTGTTATTTAAAAATAATGCATTTCTGTTTTAGTAAGGGCCTGGAAGTTATTTTAGCTATAGCAAGCATTTAATATTCTTGGTCACCCTTCTTCATGGATCACAGGCCTGTAAACTGGCAGAAACCTCTTGGAGAATAAATTGGCAAATATATTACAAAGACCTTAAATACATTTATATTTTTGACCTCACAATCCCATGGCTGGGAATTTATCTTAAGGCAATCATCAGAGATGGGGTTAAAGATTTATATCTGGTGATTTTTATCACAGAATATTTACAAAAGCCTGCAATGAAAACACTGTAAATGTCAGATCATAGGGAGTTGGTTAAACAAATTAGGGTGCATTTGTATTCAGAATACTATGTGGTCATTAAAAATAATGTTCTCAGTGATGCTTGCTAAGGCTGTGGGTTAACACTTAAGTTGATAGTGAAGAAGAAGCACCTGCAGAGCAGGTCCAAATCTGCTGTAGCGACAAGATAATTGATATGTACCATAATGATGATTATGCTTGGTAGAAAAAGTGATTATATTTTTCCTTTAGCTTTTGGTTTTATGAGACAAAGAATCAATACACAGCCCAGGATAGGTCTGGAACTCACTGTACTGCTCAGGATGGCCTCAAACTTAGCCTCCTCCTTCTTCAGTGTCTTGCTGAGTGCTAGGATTATAGGCATGTACTGTCATGCACAACTATTTTCTTTTTATACCATTTTCAATGTTACCTACATGCTACTAATATCTTCAGAAATAGCTCCTTCTCTTTTGTGGACATACAGCATCACCCACAACTACCTGCTAATTCTTACAACTTCCCTAAGGCTTGCTTTATGGTGGTTGATTGTCAGTATTCCACAAGGTCAGAAACTTCATCCTTCTTCTGTTTTTGGAAGGTAACCTAACTCATGGAGTGTGTTTTCACCTCCGTTTCTGTAAACTGTAAACCTCTGAACTATAAGGGAGCCACTACAATGAAATGTTTGCCTTTGTAAGAGTTGCCGTGGCCACGGTGTCTCTTCACAGTAGTAGGAACCCTAACTAAGGCAACCATCAAGGTAATCCTTCACAGCCTTTCTCATAGGCCAAACTAGATGATCTTCAGTTAAAACATCTGGATGATTGCTCGGTTAAAACTCTTTCCCCAGGTGGTTCTAGGTTGTGCTAAGTTGGCAATGAAAACCAACCAACACTTTCACATTTCCCAGATATATCGAGATCTGCTTGTGGACCTTGTTTACTGTGAAACGGTTCTTCTTTTGCATGGAGACAGATGTCTTTTACCTGAATCCCATATGAGCTTCTGAACTGCTGAAGTAGTTTAAATACTATGGTATTTTGTTCATAATACTTTTAGGGAAGTCCTCATTCAAAACCACCAGAGAGAGCAGTGTATCTGTGTTGTGCTACTGAAATCCCATGTTCTATTATTTTTGTTTTTGTTTTCTAAAAGCTATGTCCCTGTCTCCTATTTATTTCTTGCGTAGTTATTTTTGCATTATGCATTGTCTATGTCAAGTATTTTTTTTTATGTACTTGCAGTCTATCATTACTGAAAGCAATTTCATATGATTTTGAGAGCAAGCTAGCAGGGGATGATATGAATGCCATAACATAGGGAAATAAAGCAAATGCTTCCTGACTCCCCTCCCTTTCTCTATGAGCATTTCATTTCAATATCTGGGGTCTACAGCAAGTGGGCAAGAGAGGACGAGTGCATGGGGGATTGAGCATAGATAAAATCAGTACAACTGTACTACATTTTCCTATTAGATTCCAAACATCACCTGGAGATAATTTGGAAGGTGTAGGAGCAGAAAATTAATCCCTGTAAGTGCTGTCTGGAAAATTAAAGGACATAATTGGTTGTATTAGCTTATTTAAATTCATCTAATTACAAGGGTTAGGATTTGTTTTGTATAACTTTTCAACTTGCTCAGCCAAGTTTACACGGACAACAAGCAGGTAAGAGAAGTTGCCAAATGACTCTTAGAAAGTGTAACTGCCATGTGCAATTTCAGTTGATATTCTTTTTGATGACAGACTTTCTAATACAGAACATAAGAAAAATAATAAATTCACTGGTCCCCAGCTGATCAGCATACTTTCCCAGTAAGTTATTCTTCAGTAGAGGGGGCTAAGACAATGGAAAAGCACGTAGAACTTTCTTGCTTCGATAAAAATGATTATTTTTTTATTTGCGAATTTTATCACTGATGTTTAAAGTCCAAAAATTTACCAATGGAATTTTTAAAATGTCTTATCTTTTTTAATTTTTTACTTTTGAATTATAATTAGGCATTTTCCTTCCATTTCCTTTCTTCAAACCTCCAATATATCCCTTCCTGATCTTATTCGAATTCATGGCCTCAGTTTTTACTAATTGTTATTGCATGCATACATGTTTTATATAATATGTATGTATATGCAAATATATTCCCAAATACAATCTTTATATGTCCAATATTTAAAAACAGAACATAAAAATCCATATAATGCTACTTGAATATATATTTTCATGTCTGTCCACTTGGCACTGGACAACCAATTGGTGTGCTTCTCCTTGGGGGAGACCTTCTCCCAGATTCCCTCCATTGCCTAGAGTTCTGTGTAGGGTTGACTTTTCTCTGTCTAGTTTGGCATATTTGTTGGTGTCATCCTTGTTCAGCTCATGTTTGGGTCATCATGTGGGTGAGACTTTAGGGCTGTTACTTCTTATGTTACCAGGAGACAGAATCTCAGTGATCCTCTGACTCGTACACTCCTTCCACCCTCTCTTCTGCAATGTTCACTGAGCTTTAGATGCAACACTCTTTTGTATCCAGTGGAACTGGACTCCATGAGTCCGCATTTTGACTGGTCTCCATTTGTTGCAAAGAGAGGTTTCTTTGATGAGTATTATTATTTTAAAAAGTATATTTGTTTTTGGGAATTTTGTATAAGTTTTTTTTCAGATTCACTTCTCTCTCTCAACTCCTCCAAGATCCACACTCTTTCCCTATCCACCCAACTTTGTGTTTATTTCTTTAATCCTTCAAGCCCAATTTGTGTTTTCCAAATATTCTTGGGCATGTAGTCTTCCATTGAAGTGTAGTCAACTCAGCAGGAGCTACCGTCTTTCAGAAAAACTGCCTCTTCTTCTCTCACCAGCTAACAATTGCTAATAGCTCCATGGCTAGGGGTGGGATCCAGTGTATCCAACTCCATATCCATGTTGGGATTATGTCTGAATTGGTCTTCCATAGGGTTTGCACATGCTATCACTATTGCTGTGAGTTTGTATGTTGAGATTCCCTGCAGTGGAATATTGTTTCCTTGTGTCACTCACCCTCTGGCTCCTATACTCTTTTGTTCTGATCTTCGGTCTTCTGCAATAATCCCTGAGTCTTGGGAGGAAGAACATGACATACATATTCCATTTAGGATCAAGCATTCTGTATTCTCATATTCCTTGCATTTGGTCAGTTGTGGGTCTCTGGGAGAATTGTCATCTACTGCAAATAGAAGATTCTCAGTTGAAGATTTTCATAAAATTCTTAATCACAAATGCAAATTAGGTGGAGCTAAAGACTGGTTAAGTGAGGGTTCACAGATGTTCTTAACCACAATGAGATGGCATTTGTTTTCTGAATGTTTATGTTTATTTTATTGAACCAATGTGTGTTTGTTATGTGGTTCTTAATGCATGTAAGGTTCTAGAAGCTCCAGGGGAATTGAAGAGAGTAGAAGTCGAAAGTTTAGTCTTCAAGGAGTACACAGTATTCAGTGAGATAGCCTGTGCTTACTTTAAGAAGGATAAAAATGAGTCAGTTATTTTGTTATATGTCTTGCTACATTGTAAATACAGAGAAGGCAAGGGCACAGAATTCATGCAGGCCAAGCCAGGCTTGCTTTCTGTAGTTGTTCAGGGTTTGTGCCAAGAGATACTCAAGAACACAACATGTTCACCTATTGTAAACTTTTAAATTCCAACTAATGATATTCTCTCTGTTCTTTTCCATCTGGATAGAGAAGATATAAAGCGCTCACTAACATGATTCCCCTGGTCCACCAGCTTTATCTGGACTGCCTTTTATTGGAAGATTGGAACATGGAAAGACCACACCAAAAGAGTGTTGATGTGTTCTCCTACATCCTCTTGTATTTGTATGCTGAGTTTGTCACCAGGCTTGCTTAATTCAGATGAACTTGGGAATATAAAAGAGTTTCAAAAAACATAAATAATAATAATAACAACTGGCATTTAATTTTTTCTTTTTTTAATTGATTTTTATTGAGCTCTACATTTTCTCTGCTCCCCTCCCTGCCTCTCCCCTTCCCTTCAACCTTCTCTCAAGATCCCCATGCTCCCAATTTACTCAGGAGACCTTGTCTTTTTCCACTTACAGCTGGCATTTATACGTGTTGTGTACCAGGCACTTGGTAAGCATTTTGTTCACATATTTTAATTCTTATGACAATTTTATAAAGTATAGCGCAACTTTTAGTGTCAGTGTTTTGCACACAGGGCAGATGGCTTTAAGAGGGTAAGCTGCTCTTCCAGTCTTGCTTAAGTGACTTCTAGTCAAGCAGTGATGTAAGTCTTGACTGGCAGTGTTCTGTCCATTCCCTGAGAATCCCTCCCATTGCTTTTCATTGAGTATTTTATTACCTTACCCCAAAGGGTGGTGATGGTAACTCATATGTATGTATAGAAGTATTTCACCTTGTGCCAGCTGTTATTGTGATCTCTTATAATCCCGTGTTGGAACCAGCAGAGGCACGAGTTGTTTTATGCTTTAGTGATTGAGGCTAGACCTTTTCACACTTGGCTCAGGACTGCATGTTTGGGCCCAAGGCAGAGGACAATAGGAGTCATACTGGTCATACTGGCAGTTGTTTTCACCTGGTCTGGGGTACTGGGAATAGGAGGGGAGTGCAGCCATCAGTGGTGGTGGTCAGAGCATAGACTTCCTAGACTGAGTATGAAGCACATGGAGGCAAAGCTTTGAGCTTTGCTTGTACTAAAGACTTTGCCACCTAATATTCCTGGGCCCAAGTCATCTGTGGGAAATGGAAGCCTTGCTTTAATGTGCTGGGTTCCTGAAGGCTGGCCTTGCCTGCTCAGTTGCTCACTGCCTCTTAGGTGTGGGAAGACTTCCTTGCCTCCCAAATTCCTATTCTCTTCTTTTACTTTATTTTCTTTTGTTATCCCCAAATAATTGAAAACAGGCAACTCATAAAACATCATTTACTTAGGTCATGGTTGTGGAGTCTTGGAGGTCCAAGAACATGTTATCGACCCCTGTTCTGCATCTAGGGACTGTGTTGCGCCATTCCCACAACATGACAGGTCAAGCCTCCTAGTTCAGGCTTCTCTTCCTCTTCTACTTACCCTCTGAGGCCAGCCAAGGAGTGGGACACTCACACCCTTACGGAATCCCAAAAGCCCACCTAGAAAACCGCTAGCATAGAATTTGGGGGTTGAGTTTGCAGTATAGGAGTGTCTGGGGCACACATTCCAACTGTAGCCTCAGTCTTTGACAGAGTGCTACCTGGCGAAGGCTTCCTAAGCAGATACACACTTGCTGTGTAGCTTACCGGTAGAAAGCGCCTTGTGCAAGTTGTTGAGAACCTCTAAGCTTCAGTTCTCTTAATAGCTAGAATTTCTTGGTAGTCCTGATACATTTTGGTGGTTGTGAGAATCAGTTCTTGTCAAAAAATTTAATGGAATTTTCCTTCTCTGAGTGATTGAATTTTAGCTTTTTTTCTACTAGCGTGCAAGGACAATCATTTGGGGAAACTGTCCTGAAGGAGGGAAGCAGATGTCTGATACCTTGCCTGTCTAGCGTATTTGGACCTGGTCCAGATACTTCTACTAGTCAGTAGAAAAGGTGGTCCTTCCGGAGTGAGGCTGAGAGTTGTGACCAGAGAGATCCCAAGCCGGCTGCTCTCGAAGCTGCAGTGACTGGGTTGCCCTGGGTACCACTGAGAGTATCGTCATCCTCAAGCTTCTGTTCCTTCACTCTGTGCTTACTGAGAGCCCACTTCAGTTGCCTCCCAAAGCCACCTTTTATTCCCCTGAATTTTCTTTTATTGAAAAGAGATTTTTTTTCTACAATATATCCTGATTACAGGTTCTCCTCCATCAACTTTCCCCAGATCCTCCCAGCCTCCCCTCCCACCCGAATCCACACCCTTTCTATCGCTCCTTAGAAAATCTTTTACCATCATTGCTTGCCTTGAACACACTTGTCGCTGCGACCCGCTCACCTCTCACCTTCACTATAGGAAGCCATCACTTTCCAGGAAGTACACAGCAGCCAGGACCAGCTGTGGCTGCAACGCACTCCTATTCCCGGTGCTGCTGGGCCAGAGACAGCAGCTGCCAGGATAGGACTGTCCCGAGTTCTGCCTTGGGCCTTACCTTTCAGCAGGGCCTTGTTCCTGGTAGTTAGCCTCACTTCCGGTATGCCCCACCTTACCGAGTCCCAGCTTCACAAAGCGCCTGCCTCCTTATGGGACCTGAGTGTAAGAGCAGCTCCTTTTCTAGGGACCCAGGCCAGGCTGTCTTCCACAGTCACACATGGAGGATTGTCTTTATTAGGACTGAGCAAAATAAATTTCTGTGCCTCACTAGTGATAAGGAGTCAAGACACATTAATTAAGGCCCCACTGATTCAGAATTTAAGATAATTTGTTCCCAGGCCCAGCTAAAATTTACGTTTGTACTGTCTGTGGGGGGAAAAAAGGTTCATTAAGTAAATCAATAAAGTCAGGGAGATTGTAGGAAGCCTGTTTAATCCAATTAAGAAAACAAACTATTTTCAAGCTCTTCATAATCCCATTGACATATAAACAATGCGCTCACTACAAATGACTTTTATATGTTCATTAAAGTAGAGCGAGGAAGACTTATGTGTGACACCTTTTCTCTCCCTGAGCAAGCACGTCAAATAAATTATTCAACGGGAGATAAGGAAACAGCTTCTAGGAGTAGTCAGCAGTCTCAGTTTGGCCTTTCCCCAAAGTGAACGCATCACACTGGGAGGGCTTGGTCAAGGCAGAACAGATGTGAGAGTCAGCTGAGAGCTCTCTTGGCTCTGCTAGAGAACTTGACCAAAGCCTTTTCTCCCTAAGAGCTGTGATTTCCTTTCCTCAAAGAGGTTTTGAGAGGAAGAAATGAAATTAGACAAGTAAACAGCTGTTTTGTGCATCAGAATCCACAGCCCAAAGCTTTTGCTTTGGCTGACCCATAAGCAGAAGCCAAGAAAGGTGTTATGATTCTCATTTTACACATGAGAAAACATGGGCTTAGAAATGGGGAGTAACTTCTCCAGGGAGGAAGTGGAGGAAGTGTGCCCAAAACAGGACAGTGAGGCTCTGCCTAGTCTCCCGCCTTATTCTGATCTCTTTGGTACCAGTCCATAGGGTAATTTCTGTCTAGCGTACCCCAAGGGGAGACCTATCGTTTCTGCCAGTTGCACTGGGTCCTTGTGTGGTGAAACTCAGGTATGGTTTATATGTTTTTATCTCAATTATAGGACAATAGACAAAAAAACCCCACCTATTTTCTGTTGTTATTTATTTTATTTTTAAGTTTTGGGGAAAATTAACTTGGCAGAGGGAGATAAGGCAAAGTTAAGAGCCTCTGAAATGGGGCTTCTGAAAGATGCTGGAAATTCCTATTGTTTCAGGAAAAGAAAAGGAGAGAAAAATCAACCTCACTGTATGGAAAGTCCCAGGCAGATTCCATCTGCATGCAAAATCGCGTAGAAAAATAGGCCCAAGTGCTGCTGTGCTCAGTGCCAAAACCAGCTTCCAAAATGATGGAAATCTATTGTTGACATGAAGGAAGAAATATGGATTAAACCTATAACTGTGTTGGAGCATCAGGGAATGAATTAGCCTAATTGGAATATTAGTCTCAGTTACAGAGAGTAATCACTACAGGCTTCCTCTGTTTTCATTAGAAATTTAATTAAGTTTATCAATGTTTGGCTTCTCCAGCCTTCGTCTTCCAGACACTCCATGGACAGCTCCATTGCTGAAGGGGGACTTTCTTTCATTTGGTTCCTGGGAAGGGGTCTAGGCTGATACTCCAAAAGAACCCGACTATTGGAAGGAGAATGAGAGAGGTATGAGTGTGGCTCATGGTAACTCATGAGCATCTGTCCCCACTCTGAGATGGGTTGGTTGATATTGCTGGTGAGGCATCAAGTCTCCCCTGCATGGGTGGCATGGCCAGCGCAGTCTCCCCGGAGTGCATACGGTCTAAATCAGAGATCTGGCCATTTTCTGTGGGAAAGCGCTAGAGTACACCGTGGGATGCTTGCAGTAAAAGCACAGAGACAGCTCTCAATAATTTGGTAATTGGAGTTTTGACAGGTAAGTCTCCTCCAGGAAAATAGATGATTTTTATCTCATCTCACAGTGCCTGTGGCCACTATTTATAGAGAGAACTGTGTGCACAGTGCAGGTGCTTATGAGAAAAAGGCTTTCGGCTCAGCAGAGTACACTCCTCCACTCCTTTCCTTCCTCCCTCCATCCCTCCCTGTCTCCCTCCCTCCTTCCTTCCCTCCCTTCCTCTCCTATCTCTCCCTGTCTTCCTCCTTCCCTCCTTCCTTCCTTTTTCTTCTTTCTCTCCCTCCTTCCTTTCTTCCTTCTCTCTCTCCCTCCTTCCCCTATCTCTCCCCTCCCTTCTTCCTTTCCTTCTTCCTTCTCTCTCCCTCCCTCCTTCCTTCCTTTCTTCCTTATCTCTCTCTTCCTTCCTCCCCATCTCTCCCCTCCCTCCCTCCTTCTTTCCTTTCTTTCTTCTCTCTCCCTCCCTCCTTCCTTCTCTCTCTCTCTTCCTCCCTCCCCTATCTTTTCTCTCCCTCCCTCCCTCCCTCCCTCCCTCCCTCCCTCCCTCCCTCCCTCCCTCCCTTCCTTCCTACCTTTCTCCCCATATTCCTCTCTCCCATCTTATCCTACGCTCCACCTCTTTTGGGATGAACAAAGATACCTAATAGATGACTCCCCATTTAGTAGTTCTTTCACGAATACCAACTACTTCCAAGGTTTACTTATTTCCACATTTATAGTTCATTAGTTTTTCCATATTTGTTTCTTCCATTGTTCAATAGGTGTATATGTATGTACATATAGAATGTGTACTTTGTTTTTTTTTCTGGACACATTTGTGAAGGTGTATATGTGTGTAGTGTGTGTATATGTGTCTATGGGTATGCATGTGTGTGTATGCCAGGCAGAGGTTGACACTGGTAATCATGTGGGTTTTTTTGTTCAGTTTGTTTATATGGTGGATTACATTGACATATTTTCATACATTGAACCATTCCTGCATCTCTGGGATGAAGCCTACTTGGTCATGGTGGATAATTGTTCTGATGTGTTCTTGGATTTGGTTTGCCAGTACTTTATTGGATATTTTTGCCTCTAGTTCCAGAAATACCACTTCTGGGCATATATCCAAAGGATGCTCAATCATACCACAGGGTCATGTGCTCAACTATGTTCATAGCAGCATTATATGTCATATGTAAATACCCATCAACTGAAGAATGGGTAAGAAAAATATGGTACATTTACACAATGGAGTACTACACAGTAGAAAAAATAACGACATCTTGAATTTTGCAGGCAAATGAATGGATCTAGAAAACACCATATTGAGTGAGGTAACCCAGACCCAGAAAGAAAAATATCATATGTACTCATTCATAAGTGGCTTTTAGACATAAAACAGAAAAACCAGCCTATAATTCATAACCCCAGAGAACCTAGACAACAAAAAGGACCCTAAGAGAGACATACATGGATCTAATCTACATGGGAATTAGAAAAAGACAAGATCTCCTGAGTAAATTGGGAGCATGGGGACCATGGGAGAGGATAGAAGGGGAGGGGAGAGAAAACGAGGGGAATGAATAAAAATATATAGCTTATTAAAAATAAAAAATTCAAGTCAAAACAAGATATTTCAAGTGCTAATATTAATGTTAATATTCAGGAAAATGAAACCATTTTAAGTAGGAATCCAGTGCATTTTACAGATTTGTACATTTGTATATCTACCACCCAAGCCAACATGGAACACTTCCTCTCCCTCGGAATGTTCTCTAGGGCTACTCTGTCATAAATCCCTGTGATGAAGCCTTAACGTCAACTTGGGATCCCTCCTTGCTGGACTGAGAAGGACCCTGGAGATTGGCCAAGCATACCTTTGTTGAATCTGTGAGTACGTTTTCAGAAGAGATTAAACAGATAGAAAGACCAGCCCTGTGTGAATGTGGCTACCTCCCATAGGCTGGGGAGCCACATAGTATAAAGGGGAAAAATGAGAATACTTACTGAAAGATACAACTCTTTCTCTGGTTCTTAGCCACCGTGAGAAGGGAGCATATTACAGGATCCTGCTGCCATGACTTTCTGTCTTATCTCAGATCCCCAAACAATGGATTCATCGTGTACAATCTTCTATCACACACCTTATGGTGCAGTCCTCCAGCTAGCAGTACCTCCCACTTTTCTGCTGCCTGAAAAATATCTTAATATTTCTGAGCATGTTGGTTGGATATGTCAAATTGATGGGATCATTTATTTTTACCCTCTCTGTGATTCAATGACACTTTGAGTTGTGTTTTTTTTTTTCCCAACAGGAACTCAGTAGTAGATCCTACTGTATTTCCTGCCATCTAGTACCCACCCACCTTTTAGGGGTCCTCATTCTTTTATTATATTTCTGTTTTTCAGATGTGCATATGTATGGATGTTTATCTTGCACACATGTTACAGTACATGTGTAGATGTCAGAGGACCACTGTGATAGTCAGTTCTCTTCCTTAACTATGGGTGACTGAACCCAGATCTTCTGACTCGGCAATAGTTGCCTTTACCCATTGTGTCATGCTCTGACCAGGTTTTCTCTTTATATGGGTTTTAGTTACTGAGAGTGATATTCTCAGGCATGGGGTTTATTCATGCCTATCTGTTCAGAATCGAATGTCTTGAAAATTTTCCATTAAATATAGTATTCCTGAAACTCACAAAACACTGGAATTATTATGGTTGCTTCAGCCTCTCCTTCTGTTTTTCTTCTTATTTTCCAGCTTCACTGCTGAACAGCAAGCAGTGTCTACAGTGAGAAAAATTACATAGAATATGGGCAGTTTTCTTTTAAAAATCAGCTTAATTAACATATAATTTCCTATAACAAAGTACATCTATTTGAAGTGTAAAACAAAAGGTATATATAGAAAACCTATTCTACATAATGTATAGTGTAAATCGTATAATTTCTATATAATGTATAATAAATGTATAATCAAAATGATATGCTTTTGTTTCTGCAATCATCTTTTTTTTCTGTTTTGTCCTTAATCGTTTTAACAACTTTTTAAAAGTTATTGTTTATTGAAATCATTACCACTGTTATTTCTAAATCTGTTTTATTATTAGTCTTTATTCTGTTATGGATCAAAATTTATTTTTTCTGTTTTTGCATTTAGAGTTTTATTGGCTTTTGGTATTTTATGACGTTGAGAGTCTGTATTTTTGCCTTTTTAAAAATCCCTTATGTTTGCTCTGGTATGAAGGAAAAGCATTTGCATACTGCCCTATATGGGTATTTGTAAGTTTTGTTAAGGGCTGCAGTGGTTTCATCCCACTAGGCACACCGCGTCCCAGCTGCGGACTTTACTGATGTTGAGTGTTCAAGGACACCTTGTTGGCTCCTGTGCACACATGGCCTAGTATTGTAGTATTAGCAGCAGTCCCTTGAGGAGCCTCAGGCAGTTTTCTGGGTCTCTGACTTGGTGTCACTCTTTGTGTGACACTGCCATATCTCACAGATTTCAGCAGCCTCAGTCTGGCTGAACTCCTGTCTCTTCAGCCCCATGGAGCTGTCCTTCTAGTCTGGGTTCCTGAGATTGGACAGTGCCTTTTGGGAGACAGGTTTCAAGGCTTTCCTTATTTTCTTGTCTGGAGGGTCACCAGTCAATGCTGCCTGTTTTCAGGATCTGAAATCTATTGTTTTATGAACCACCCTGTTTCCTAGGTTATAGCAAGAGTGGGAAAGTCACCGCTACTCCTTCATGGCCAGTATTCCTGATCATTGTTTATCTCTGTATTCCACCACCTGCAGACTTAACTGTGCATTATTAGACTTTTGAACCAGCAAAACACCACTTACTCATTCATTTTCACAAAATGATAAAAAACCAACTGTGTTCTAAATATGATATAACTTTTTGAAGAAAGAAGCAAAGTTGGTGTTGTACATTTCTCTGCATTTGAGTCCTTTTTTCCTGACTTTCACACACACATACACACACACACTTTTTCCTAGTGACTTATCAGGATTTATGTCTATATTTCTGTATCAACATCTAGATCTTATTTTATCTTAATTTCCACATCTAAATTTCATTCCTATCTATGTAGGAATCTGTGCATATCTGTTTTTCTCAATCGACTTTTTTCCTGACTCCTTCACATCTGTATCAATATTGATAAAGATACAGATGTTAAATGCAGACATTTAAAAGTGTAGATTTGGGATTTCAGGCTCTCTCTAAGGATTATATATCTTTGGAGAACTTGTCTAGTGCTTATATGTCTGAGTTTCTTCACATACAAGGTGAAGATGCTATCAGCATCTACCTTGTAAATTTATAGTGAGGAATAAGTGAGTCAAAGTCAGTAAAAACTAGACAATAATACACACACACACACACACACACACACACACATATATATATATCAGGTGCTGGGAAAATTATGTCAACCACATCAGGCCATAGAGGAGCTTGCTGAATTCTTGGGACTACATTACTAGCATTGCTTTT
>JAQHUG010000227.1:2878264-2912260 GCA_028555095.1 Dicrostonyx torquatus | reverse complement strand
GTGGCCTTGTTGGAGAAGGCATGTCACTGGGTATGGGTTTTGATACTTTGGAAGCCTCCCACTGCCAGCATTTAGCTCTCTCTGCCTCCTAACTTGAGATAAAGATATAAGATCTAAGGCAATGCTCCACACCATGCATGCTCATCTGCTGTCTTTTCCCCCACCATGGTGGTCATAGATTATAACTTTCTGCAACTATGAGCCCCACTAATTTTTTAAATTATAAGTTTCCTTGGTCATGATGCCTCTTCACGACAAGAGTAAAAATGTAACTAAGACACAGTGGAGGGTGGTGGGGTAGTGATGAGAAATCCACGTGACTGAGCATTTCTCTTTATATCATGCATATCTTCTCAAAAGCTTTCCTTGGTGAGCAGCTGGCTGCCTGAGAAGAGTCTTGCCAGAGGGGATCTCAGAACACCTGGGAGGTCTTTGCCTTTGGCTTAGTGTTTGGGAAGCCCTTCTGCTCATAACCACCTGGGTTTCAGCTGCCCCTTCCTCAAGCTTCCTCTCTTTCTCCACACACAGCCTTTATTTACACTTTTATACTAGGCCACTGTGGTCTTAGTGATCACTTGGCAGGATCTTCTCCATGGCTTATCAATTTATTAGAATTTGCTTATGCAGAACAATATCTTTTGCTGGCCCCCTTCTATGTCCTCATGTGCATTTTCTTCCTTATCACATCCCTGGAGGGGGGAGGGCAGAGTCTCCTTTACTACATAGAACTAACTGCTTTCAAGATCAGAGAGGGTTATTCATAAATAGAAAGAGGTTTGCTTTTGTTTTGTAATATCAGTGTCACCCTATCAGGAATGATAAAACTAGGAAGGACAGTTATCCCTTAAGGAACAAAGAAAAATAGATTATACAAATGACCCGTATTCCAGCTGACTTGACTCCTGATTTAAGCACCTGAGTGAGAGAGATAACTTCCTGCTATTCTAATAAATCTGAAATGACCAATTTGTGGTGGTTTGAATAAGAAAGGCCCATGAAGGCTGATGTAGTTGAATGGTTAGTCACTAGGGAGTGGAACTCTTTAATAGGATTAGAGGGTTTAGGAGGTGTGGCCTTGTTGGAGGAAGTGTGTTATTTGGAGGTTTCAAAAGCCCATGCAGGCTTAGTGTCTTTCTGCTTATGGTTCAGGATATAGAACCCTCAGTTACTTCTCCCACACCCTGTCTGTCTGCTTCTTACCATGTTCCCTGTCATAATAGACTGAACCTCTGAAACTGTAAGTCAGCCCTAATTCAGTGCTTTCTTTCATAAGAGTTGCTGTGATCATGGTGTCTCTTCATAGCAAAAGAACAGTGGCCAAGACACAACTTACACAGGGATGAGGTTTACTTTGGCTTATGGGTTCAGAGTTTTTAGTCTATTGGCTCTGCTGCTTTAGGACTGTGCATCGTTACTGGAAACAGGAAACAGAGTAAAAGCAGGCTCTTCATAGGAGGATAGGAACAAATGATCCAAGACTTTAAGGGAGCCCCCTCCCTCCCCTGCCCGCTAATGACTAAAGTCTGCCACTAGGTTCTGCCTCCTAAAGATTTTACCAGCTGGAAATAGCAAAACTCTGGAGAATAAACGTCCAACACAATGGTCTTTGGACATCAAGATGGAAGAATGGAAGAACCCAAGCAGAGCAGTGTCTGCTAGAGGTTCCCGCCGCAGACAGACAGAGGTCTCATCTTCTTTTCTCTTGGTTACAGCAGGAATCTATCATTCTATCTTTTTTTCTCCTGAGTCATCAGACAGGATTGTGAGGACACGAGACCCCACTTCTGATTAAGGCTGCATGATGCTCAGCAAAGTGGTTGTTTCCTTCTGTGTCTTTAACTTAAGATGCTTTTCTCTTCGTTGATCCCTGTAGAAGAGAATAAGGGGATGTGGGAAAATGGTAGAAATATTTCAATTACCTACAGGCACCTAGATCATTGAGTGTTTATTCCACGTCACTCTGAGGGCTTAAATGACAGATGTCTTCTTCTCTTTCTGTGGTTGGTGCACACCTGGGTTGGAATCGGGCTATTTTCAATGTGCCATGCTCTTGACCTATGGGGAGAGCTTTGCTTTATGGAGTCATAAAGGAAGGTACGAAACAACTAGACCCTGGACTTGTTCCAAACAGAAGAAAGGTAATTGCTGAGATCTGACAGGTTCACGGATGCTTTCTAATTCAGTCCATGACATGGCTTATTGTATGGGCTTGCAAGTGAAGACAATTAAATAATAGCTAACATTTTCCTATTTAAAAAAAAAAACAAACTCCAGAGCTCATGATTGATTGTCCTGGGCCTGACTTCAGCCCTGCTGAGGACTAGAGAAGGAATTAATGTGGGTTGCGTTTAGTGTTTGTCAGATGCGGCAAGCTGGGCTTGGCTTAAAAGGTAGAGGTGTGTGGCTCTTTTATAGTAAATACCTTTCGGTAATCAGATATTAAAAGATGACACCGTTGATAGATCTACCTGATCCTCTAGCAGTAGGACACAGGCGTCTCTGGGATCCATCTTGTTAATGTACAGGTTTCTAGGATGACACCATACTTTATCATCGCACCTGGCAAGCCCAATACATATGCGCAATGTGGAGCATTACTTAGCATTCGTCATGAGAGCAAAAGGGTCCAGCAGCAGCTCCATACCCTGATGCATTGTCTAAATTAATCCATTGAGGAATATCAAATCACTTCATCACAACACAGACTTGCTGCCTTGGTAGGCACGCTCTCCCTTCATTAGATTTAATATATTTCTCATTATACAAATCTGCTGCTGTGACGATAAGTCTTGTTCATAAATCAGTTTGCCCTTTTGCTTTGCAGATGTGGAGAACTTTCATCAAACAAGACATAAATGGGGCTGGTTAGACAGGAGGTCAGAGCAGCCACTGCCAGATATTAATATCTATTCATTAAGGTGATTTTTAATTGCATATCTTCATGGGTAGCAGTAAAACAATTATGATTCTAACTTTTTGTTTTCATTGTAAACAAGAGAGAGAAAACACAGTCAGGAAGAGCACTCAGAATTCCTAAGGTATGTCCCCAAACTTCTCGTCTTTCCTTCTGATGTAAAGCAAATGTTTGGGGAATCAAAAAGCACAGCAGTGTCTCCCTCATTACCTCCAATAACTGGTATAAGCACCAGGGCTTAGGGAATGCAGGACACACAAAGTTTTTAAAGTGCTTGGAAATAGATTTGGGGTAACAAAGCTAAACCTATGCTTATTGACCTCAGAAAATTTAGTTTTGCTTCTCTGGTAGGATAGTAGCTGTAGACTAAACTGAACAGTATTTCCTTAAGTCAAAACCTGATTCATGGTGTATTTAACACACATTCTGGCATGGTATTGACTCTTTTTTATTTTACTGATCATATACTCCAAAGAATTGTCTCTGTTATTGATCTTTTCAAAGAACAAGCTTCTCTTTTACATTGATCATCTCAACTGTTTTCATCATGTTATTGCTTTATTTCATTAATGTCTATTTTTATCTTTGTTAATCTTTCTTCCTCTCATTCCTTGGCTACTGTTGTTTTATTAGCTTTCGTGTGCTGAAGTTTTATTTTGGTTTGTCTTCTCTACATCTGAGATACGTTGAAGTGCCTCAGCAACAGTCTCTGGCTTCTTACATACCAATTTATCTGATTATTTATTTTATTAAAAAGCTTATGAAGATAGCATCCCAAGCCAAATGATGAACTTTGCAGTGTCTGCATCTAGCCAAGAGGCCTCATTACCTCATCTGCCTCCCACCCTCTGCTTGAGATGTAAATCAAGCAAATATTAAGAGTTAGTTTACATGATCTTGCTATAGGCATATATATACACATATATATGTATATATACACATATATACAAAGCTGTGTCTTTAGCCATTTCATATTTCATGACAGGAGCACTATGCTTAATGTAATATCTTGGGAACTTTTATTTATTTTCTTCATGTGGGAATATATTCTACAACTGTCTGAATATTGTGTTCTTCATATATCAAACTCATGACGTATAGACTATTTTTACATTTCTCTGTTTTACACTATACCTCCAGAGAGGAAGAGAGGTGTAAAATCTGTCTCCCAGACTGTGGCCATGTCTACTTCACTTGTTTTTCTTACTTTATATACTTTTAAGCTGTGTTGTAATAAAAACACAAATTTAAATTTATCATAGTTCTCATGGTAAAATGGACCTTTTTTCCCCAAGCATGGCTGTGCAATACTTTAATTGCCATGTTTTAGAGACAGGCAGAAACTGGCCAGTGGGGTCTAAAATGGACTTATTAGCATTAAGAAACAGCATTTTTATCCCTCTGATGATGCTTTTGTCATGAAGTATACACAGCCTGACATTTATATAGCAATATTAACTAGGTAAAAGACATAAGACATGATGAATAAAAGAACAAAAGAGACAAAAGGCATTTTACAGGAAAAACAAGGCAAAGAGCCTTTACACCTACGATAGGCTCTTAACCTCACTCATGAGAGTAATACTTACTGAAATTCCCCTGAGATGCCATTTCTCATCTATGACATCTAAATAATTCAAACTCTTGCAAAATCTAGTGTGTTGGCAAGACCCTGGAGAAACAGGCTTTCCTACATGGGAGCTGGCCATCTGCAGAGGAACATATCCTGTACGAAGGATTTCCCCAGTCCAACACAATTCATTGTAGTCTTTGATCAGAGTCTGTCAGTTTATCTCGAGGAGAATCCTTAGGGAAGATAATGGAAATCCACCCAGATACTCAGTGTGGTTTGATTTGCAATATCGAGGCTGTGGAAGCAACCAGGGCACTTCAGCAGTAATTGCTTGAGTAAACTCTAGGACATCACCAAACTGAAGCTCCGTGTAGCTCCAAGATGGGCATGTAGTCATGCTGGTGGACTGAGGCTAGTTTCTAGGGCATACAATAAAGAGGGAAAGCAACTCCTGGAGCACAGTGTACTGGAACTTTCTTTTGTGAGAAAAGAGAATTTAGATCAAGTATTTGAATACTCTTTCAAAAAGAAACACAAAGAGGATCAATAGCAGCTAATGAAAATGGTTACCAACAGTTGTGTGCATGAATGTGTGTGAGTGACTCTGTGTGTGTGTGTGTGTGTGTGTGTGTGTGTGTGCTTGGGTGTGTGACGGGGATGGGGAGAGAAGTGGCCTTGGATGCCTCTGAGAAGGCAGTTTTGACTATAACCATGTGTATTTGACACATTCCAAAACTTTGAATTCGAACATAAATAGAAAAAGAAATTCTATATCAAACTGACACTGGGGGACAATGATTTCCAAGTCCTGCTTTGTCCATATTTAGTAAGATGTATTTTAAGGGAAAAAAACCGTCTGCAACAAAGTCTTAAATTTCATCAAGTAGTTTATTGGTAGCAGTGAAAACTGTAGATTAGAAATAAATCTATGAAATACATTACAGGCTAAAGTAAATAAGTTAATACATTCAGTTCTTTTCCTAAGAGAAAGTTAAAAAAAAGTACTACAATCTGAATTCAAGTTAGAAATACCAACGTGGATATTGCTTTTGAAATATGGACACTTGAAGGACAATGGGTACGCTGAGAGGCCTCGTCGTACTAGAACCATCTTTCCCCTGGAAAAGACAGCCAGAGCATCTCCGAGAAATGACTGATGTCATGTGGGCTGGGACAGCACAAGACAGTTTCTTGTGGATAGTTTGTGTCATGAAATAAAGTGCTCAAAGACTAATGAGATTTTCTGTGAGGGACAGAAAAGTCAGTTTGAAGAGCTGTCACTGAGTCCATTTGGGGCAGTCTGAGGATCAAAAAATAATGACGATAGTCTATTACAGTGTGCGGCATGAACAAAATGTCAGGTCGGGCCCGACTTTAGTGCAGAGCAACGTTAGCTAATAAATGTAGAAGAATGATAGAATCCGCAGTCACCCTTTTAACTCACGAGGACTAGCGGCCTCTTTAATTCAGGTGAGCATCAGCAGTCAGTGCTAATGCTGTTTGATGGACTGTTTGGAAGTAGAACACTCACAAAAGGCAAGTGCATCACCTTACAGAGTAGTTATTAAAAGGGAAAATGTATTCTCCAACAGAGAAATCTGCTAGGTATTATTGTAACCCAGTGGACGTCGAGTTACCGACAGTGGGATGTGCTAACTCCGTGATCTTCTTAAGATGATGCAATGCAAAGCAAAGAATCACACTTGTGAGCTAGATTTGACCAAAGGAACTAAATAGGAATCCATCCCCAGATCAAGGCGTAGTTCTGCAAAGAGGTGTATATCAGCAATATCCCAGCACTTTGGAGGCCCAAGAAAGAGGACTCCGGTGGGCTTGACACCAGTTGAGCTGCATAGTGATTCCAGGCCATCCTTAGCTATAGTATGAGACCCTGTCTCCGAAGAAATGTATCTAGACAAAGTATTCATTTGAAGGCAATGTTCAATAAAAACATGAGGAATGATTGATGTAGATGATGAGATGACCTCAAAAATTATTGGTTTGGTTAAAATAATATTACTGTCATAGAAGAATAAATATGAAGAGAAAGAAGAGGAAGAAGATGAAGAAAAGCTGAGAGCCAGCCAGTCAGAGACAGGTAGAGCCAGACAGACAGATGCATGCAGACAGACACAGAGAGAAAGGCAGGAAGAACGATACACACAGACAAACACAGAGAGAAGGATGGGGGTAGTGACTTAAGGGACTGTTTAACAGTTAAAGCAATTCCTAAACGATGACACGTCATCCTTTCAAAGTAGTTAAAAGAAACAGCAATGGCACAATTCAGGGCACCTGATAATGCACGCGCTCTTAGTTAATGTACAGAACTGGAATTACTGTATATTTTCTGAAGTGCATTAATTGCATTGAAAATAATTTTATCCTTGGAAGATACAAGATGAAATATTTATGGGTGAAGAATCACAGTATCCTCAGCTTCATGTGGCCGGAGAAGAAAGGCCCATACTTATAGGGGCAGAGGGAATGAGGAATAAGGCAGAGGGCAAGGAGAGCAGAGACGATGTGTGTGCATGCCTGTGTGTGCACGTGCGCATGTGCGGTTGCGATGGGGCAGCAGAGAGGAATGAAGGAGGGAGAAATGAAGGCAGGGATTGGGGCTGGTGAGAATTAAACACCAACAATTCTGGCTTCTAGTTGATGAGGACACAGGTAACTTGCATTACTCTTTAGCCTGCCTCACGTTCAGAGTCAAATGGAGAAAACCAATGAGTTTAGCTGAGGAGAAAAACACACCCACACAGACGTCCTGAAAACAGCACCCATGTATCTGAATTGCACACCAGATGTTAGCTCTGGAACCTTTGCACACAAAGGATGTTCCGAGAGTAGGCGGCTCAGTGGTGCCTTGAGGCTCATAGGAAATGCAGTATCAGCAGTCATTCCATAGGGTCTGAGTCAGAACCAGGACATTAACCCAATCACCAGGTAATTCTTTTTTTTCCCCACTAGGCTTTAAGAAACACTGGTCAAAAAACAAAAACACTTGCATGGATACAAATGCTTTCTTCCTGTGCAGTTGTAACTGTGAGAATGTACAGTTTGTGTAACTGAAATGACCACAGAACATATGCTTGGGTCACTTCCACATCTGTAGGGACATAGGCTAATCAGCTCCACAATTACATATTTCAGGGTGGGGAGCCTGTGAGTCAATACAGAAGGAGACTCTAAGCAAAGACTCGGATGGGCTTGTGCCCAGCGGTTTCTGTATCTCCTTTTTTATCAATTCCAGAAACATAAAGTGGCTCAGTAGAGGGAGAAACCAAGTGTCTGAAGATTCTGCTCTGGCTTTCCTCTGGCTCAGGGTTTTCAGACTTCATTTGAACAGCTTTCTGCTTTCACCAGGGAGACGGCTGACCCGCAGAAGGGAATTGTCAACCAGTAAAGCCCCTTCTTCAGAAACTGAAAATCAATGGTGGCTGTAGAAATGCAGGATCCGGGGAAGATTTCCCAAAACTCTGTGTGAGCACCTCTAATCCTGATGTTGTTCAACCTCCTTGAGAGGGCCATCTTAGCATCTCTCTCTTCCTGATCCTTTTGCCCTGAGATGTCTAGGGAAGGTTTTCTATGTCTATAAACCCTCTCATGCGGAAAAAGTTCTACATTAATTCAAGAACCCTGCAACAATGCTATCATCTTTTTCCTATCATTTCTTATATATGTGTGCATTTAATTAATGCACTTTGCTGCATCACTCCCCATTTTCCTGTTAAGGCTTAGTAAGAAGTCTCTCCTCCCCCACATTGCGTGTGTGTGTGTGTGTGTGTGTGTGTGTGTAAGGGGTTCATCCCCTCTCTCCCAAGATTACGGTTCCCCTTCTAATGTTTCTGCATCTTCCACATTCATATAAACCACCTAGGCTACCCAAGAGAGGCACATAACACCTGGGCGGAGCAGGTAATAAGGCTGACAAACAGCTCCCTTTTTCTGACACCGTTAGATGCAATTAGGAGGTGATAGCCTATGTGAGATGGGCTAATGCTTGGCAGTTAGATGGTGAACAAACTCTTGGCACTTTGATTCCCACTGCTTCTTTATTCGCAGCTCCTGTTCCTGATCTGGTTTTGGGATCTTCAGCAGCGATTTCTGCTCGATTTCCTCTGTAAAGAGAAATGGACCCCGTGAGACCTGAGGCCTTTTCTCTGAGAACCGCTTTGGAGCAGCTTTGCCTCATCATCCCTAGTTAATAATACAGACAAGCGCCAGCTCTGTTTTCCCTGGGAAAAAGGCAGCAAGGGTTAGGTCCCTGCTGCCAGGTTTTCATTCTCATTCTTCCGCAATGACTACTGATTTGCTGACCTTGTGGACTGCCCCCTACCAACTGGAAGTCTCTGTCATCTCTCGGAAGCTTAAACAATTGTTGCATTCTTGTGAAGGTTACAAATGGGGGCTATAGATTAAAAATGGAATTTCTTACCATCCTTGTGAATTTTAGAAAATCTTTTTTTCTGGGGAGCCCTGATTTTCTAATTTTTATGTTTAAATTGTGTGTGTGTGTGTGTGTGTGTGTGTGTGCGCGCGCGCGCGTGCACCTCTGCCACAGTAGGCATGTAGATGTCAGAGGACAGAAAACAACTTTCAGTAGTCTGCTCTATCATCTTGTAGATTTTGGGTATTTAATTCAGGTCATCAGACTTGGGAGCAAGCACCTTATTCGCTGAGCCATCTCAACCAGCCCAGTTTTCTCTTTTTGAAACTGGGCTTTTGAATGTATTTTCCTGGTTTATTTCCCAAGGACAACTTGAGGAGCCAATATGCACTTGATGTCAGCCCACTTTTTGTTTTGAGATAATTACAGATTCACATGAAGTTAAATTTTGTGTATTCCCAACCTCCAGGTTCCAATGGTAATGCTTGTGCAATTACAGTGGGGCACTATAGTCCACTCACCGATGGTGTTCAGATATGCCAGTTCCACGTGCATTTATTTGCACATGTGTGTACATCTAGTTCTCTTTTAATTTCGCCAGGCTGCTATAACAAGGTACCACAAACCACCTGGCTTACAACAGAACACTTTCTTTTCTTTGTGATGGAGACTAGACTTCCAAATATCAAGGTGTTTCTGGGGTTGAGATTCCTCCCCAGCCTCCAGGGGAGGATGTTTCATGTCTCTTCCAGCTGTCACTAATTTCTTGAAATAGCACCCCATTTTCTGTTGCCGAAAATACGATATCATAAACCATGGAAGTAATAATGAAACAGGTTATTTGAGTTTAGTTTGGGTCCACGATCATTGAGGAATTGAGGGTGTGGAGGAATGAGGGGCTGAGGGATCAGGACTTTAAGAGCTTAAAAGCTTGGGGCCCACCACTGGTCATGGCTTTCAGGTTGGTGGAGTCCTATCCTGGAGCAGCACAGGTAGTAAGAAATGAAGCATCGACACTATGTAGTACAGAGCATATGTGATATCTACCTTTCTGGGTCTGACTTATTTTGCTAAACATGATGACCTCTGATTCTATTTTTCTGAAAATTACATATTTTTTACTACAATTTATGTTAGTTGTCCTTATGTTGCTGCAGTAAGATATGACAGTCAAAAGCAACTCAATGAAGACTTTAGTTTTGGTCTTGGTTTCAGAGGGACAGAATTTTTATGGGGGGAATGCTCAGCATGGGGGCAAGCCTGACCTCAGGAGCAGGAAGCTGACTGATCACATTTCACTCATTCATAGGAAGAAGAGAGGGGCAAGAAGTGGGGGAGAGCTTCTAAACCAGCAAAAACTACCCCCAGCAACAAACTTTCTTCCACAAGGCTGCACATCTCGAAGACTCCATAACCTCTTCAAGCAGCACCACCAACTTGAGACCAAGTGTTCAAATACATGAGTCTATGTGAGGCATTCCTCATTCAAATCACTCCACAGCTGAAAAGTAACTGACTGTGTGCATATACCACATTTTATCAGTTCATCCACTGATGCACATACAGGCTGGTTCCACAACATGGATATGGTACATAAAGATAATGAGACTATGAGTATGAATATGTTAGTTATTTGGAAATGTGGAAACTATTCTTTCCATTTTCCTCCTTTTATTGAAAATGCATTTGCGTGGGTAGAGGGAATAAACATTTATTGCAATACACTCAGTCATTCTTCAGATTTCATAATTGATATCTTATGAAAAAGTTACATGTCCTTTATGTCTTAAGTATTGGGGATGAGGACTTCAATGCATTGTTATTATTATTGTTATAATTATTATAATTATTTATTATTATTATTATTATTTTGGTGGATCCAATTTAGTGGGTGGGCCCAAATTGCAAAAGAAATCTTATACAATTTTGACACACAGTAGATTTGTACGGTACCTTTCCACTGGACAAAATGACCAGTTCTGTTTCAATAAGGATCATTTTATAGTCATGGGTACTCCTTTTCCTTCTTTTCCTCAAGTTCATAATCTATCTATCTATCTATCTATCTATCTATCTATCTATCTATCTATCTAATCTATCATCTTTATACCTCATTATTGATACGTGACACAGTGCAGTTTCCATGCAGAAAATTTTGTTTAAGCAAATCTCTATAATTACAGCCTTTGAAGACTATTATACAAATGTGATTATACAGATCATTTCCTGTCCAAAAGTCTTGCCCTTACACACACACACACACACACACACACACACACACACACACACACACACGCGTGTGTGTGTGTGTGTGTGTATGAAGCATATAATGAGATGTTCCTGTGGATTTTCTATGGTAAGAAATAGCAAGAGTTTTATAGAGTGTTCTTTTCAACTCTCTTCTTATTTTGGCTTGAGTAGTATGATGGTCAGTACTTTATTCTTTCTTATCTTTTTTTAAATAGAGAGGATTTAGAGTCATGAGAAATATTTGTTGACTGATGAGAAGATAGAGACCCTGCTTCTATCCTGATCCTTTACTGTACCTTTATTTATTTTCAATGTGAACAATTGTAATTCTTTTATTTATTTATTTATTATGTATACAATATTCTGTCTGTGTGTAAATGCCTGCAGGCCAGAAGAGGGCAGCAGATTTCATTACAGATGGTTGTGAGCCACCATGTGGTTGCTGGGAATTGAACTCAGGGCCTTTGGAAGAGCAGGCAATGCTCTTAACCACTGAGCCATCTCTCAGCCCCGAATAATTGTAATTCTTAATGAAACGTCATAAAACTCCTAAGGACTATTGACAGAAGAAATGCACACTACACCAGCCATTGAGTTATATAATATGTGGATTATATGGAAATATGAAAACCATTCTAAACCTCCTGATACTTATGAACCATGATCACACATGAATACAGGGAAGAAAACACATTCTGTTGGAACCCACTAACAGGATTTTGAGATTTTATATATATAGTTGGGAGAGAGGCATTGTCTGAAAAGGCTAAACGCTTGTTT
Organism: Dicrostonyx torquatus; assembly: GCA_028555095.1. Lineage (NCBI taxonomy): Eukaryota > Metazoa > Chordata > Mammalia > Rodentia > Cricetidae > Dicrostonyx > Dicrostonyx torquatus. The sequence goes on along the minus strand of JAQHUG010000227.1, from coordinate 2,900,350 downwards.
ATGCAGGATCATTAATATCAGTGTTGCACATTCACCAATTTGCTTAAACCAACTGTATCTTGTTCGTTGTATGTACTCTAGGTTCATTCTCTAAGCCTAAGTTATCAAATTATATTTATAAAAAGAACCAAACTTGTATCTGAATGTCTCTAAATGAAGCTAAATACTGATCACTCACTGAGATCCAGAATTCCCAAGCCATTTTCATTCAAGAGAGTAAGTGGGACCTCTCCCACACGCTTCTTCATTGTCTGACACTGCAGCTATTTTTGTCCCCTACAAGTGTTGTAGCAATTTAACAATCTATAGACTTGACTTTTCCCCCATAAACATGCTTCCTGTTACATGCATAATTCAAATTCTTACACAAATTCAGAGATGTTTGCTTATCAAGAGCTATAATTTAAATGTAACCTCTGTAGAAAGCCATTCAGCGGTGCCTGTGTATAAAGTGTAATTTAGTCTGCAGAAGCAATCTTTTCCCTCTACCTTCTCATATGTGAGCTTGTTTGCTAAATAATCATTGTAGCATTTTGCTCAAAGCAGTAGTTTTATGTATTTTTCCCCACCACTCATAAATGTTGCCAAGGTAAATGAGAGTTCTTTGGAAACTGCCACTGCCACGAAGTTTTCATTCAGAAATGTCACAATAAAGCTGTACCCTTTGATGCCAAGATGCATGGAATGTTGGCACATGATAAACACAGCACCTAAACACATAACATAATGAATGGCCCAACTTTCTTTAAAATGAGAGGCTTTTTGTTGCTTTTATTTTAAAAGGTCTGGATGGGGGACAGAGATGGGAGTAATGTAGAATTTATACAAAGCCACAAAGCTCGGAGGTTAGAGAAAATTATTATTATTTGCAGCTTGGTCCAAATGGAAAGGAAGAGAAATTCAGGAGAATAAAAATGTACTTCAAATAAGTGAAATGGAGATTACAGTCCAAAAATATGCCATTATCATCAAATTACAAAAGTCTTTTCCAGAAACCAGAAGGCGGCAGGGTAAAAGCAAAGTTTTAAGGTGTAATTTAAGAAATGAGGGGAAGATACAAACAGAAGGAGAGTCACAGAGACAGCAAGATAGGGGAGAAGTACCCTCCTCTCTCCAGCTTTCTCAGTATCTATCTATCTATCTATCTATCTATCTATCTATCTATCATCTGTCTTTCATCTATTGATCTATCTACATATCATCTAGCCATCTACCTATCTATATTGAGAAATTATATACATGCACAATTCATACACACACATAGTTACTGTATGTTCATTGTACCTTTACTACAATACATAGGGATATTTTTATACAAGAATATAATGTAACTTGAGTGCATTTCTGTCATACTCCAATTTCCCAATTGTCTGTCTTTCCCAACAGTCCTCATTATCCTTCTAGATGCATTTGATTTATTTTCATGCCATATTCACAAACATATGTGTGATTTTGTGTATCTATATTATACCCAGGAAGACAAATCAAGAAAAACATAATATTTATCTTTTTGAAACTGACTTAATTTGGTTAAATATGATTGTCTCCTGTTATGTCTGTTTTTCTATAAATGGCATAACTTCATTTTTCTTAGGCCTGAAAAATTCCATTGTGTAAATCTACTGTAGACTTCTTTATCCTTTCTCTGTTGAACACCTAGGCTGGTCCCAGAACTGACCTATTGTGAATAATGCATTAATAAATATGAATTACAACTGCCTCTGTGCTCTGTTGTGGAATATTATTTTTGTTGTATGAAGGGTTGCTTGTTGGTTCCCAGCTGCCTGGCTAGCTTAAACCTGAAATAATCACACAGAAACTATAATAATTAAATAACTGCTTGGCCCATTAGCTCTAGCTTCTTATTGGCTAACTCTTACATATTAACTTGACCCATTTCTACTAATCTGTATATTGCCACATGGCAGTGGCTTACCAGCAAAGTTTCTGCAAGTCTGACTCTGGCAGCAGCTCCATGGCGTCTCTCTGACTCTGCCTTCTTCCTCTCAGCTTTTAGTTCTGTCTTCCTCGACTACCTAAATTATGCCCTGATATAGGTCCAAAGCAGTTTCTTTATTCATTAACCAATAAAGGGAACACATGGACAGAAGGACCTCCCACACCTTATTTTAAGGTGTGTTACATTTGTTTATGCTGTGGAACATTTGCTTAATGATGCAAAGATGTGTTGCATTCTTTTGTGTGGCATTTATTTAATTCTGTGAAGCTGTTACTGTGCCTGTCTAAAACACCTGATTAGTCTAATAAAGAGCTGAACAAGCAATATCAAGGCAGGAAAAATTATAGGTGGGGCTGTCAGGCAGAGAGAATAAATAGAAGAAATTTGGGGAGAGAGAGAAAAGAAGAAGGAGGACATCAGAGGTCAGTCACCCAGCTACACAGCCAGCTAGGAGTAAGAGTGAAAGTAAGATATACAGAAGTAAGCAAAGGAAAAAGACCAGAGGCAAAAGGTAGATGGGATAATTTAAGTTAAGGAAAGCTGGCTAGAAACAAGCCAAGCTAAGGCTGGGCATTTATACGTAAGGAAAAGCCTCTCTCTGTGATTTATTTGGAAGCTTGGTAGTGGGCCCCCAAAAGAGCCAAAGAGTAAAAGCCAACAACAGAATGATTACTATTCTGACTAGGGTGCAATGGAATTGTAATGTAGTTTTGATTTGCCCTTCTCTGATGACTAGTAGGATTGGAGAGTTTTTCATATTTATTGTTGATTTGGCCATTTATATTTCAAGTATTGTCCACTCCTTTCATGAATTCATTTATTGACCGGGTTGTTTGATTTACTATTTCCTTTTGGGAGTGCTTTTTATATTCTAGGTACTAATTCTTTGTCAGATATATAGTTAGAAACGATTCTCTCCCTTTTCAACGCTGTCTTTTCACTTGGTTTACTTTTCCTTTGATTGCAGAAATGTCACATTTCTTAATTGTTGGCATTATTTCCTGAGTGACTAAGGGCTGTTTAGGAAGTCATTATCTATGCCTATATCTTGAAATGTTTTTGTTAATTTTTTTCCCAGTTTCAGGTTTTAACATTAAGTTTTTTGGTCCATTTGGAGTTGATTTACATATCATGAGAGCTAGGGAATCAGTCTCATTATTTTACATGTAGATATCCAGTTTCTTCAGCACTGTTTATTCACGAGGCTGTATTCTTGAATATATATTTTTGGATATATTGTGCTGGCTAGTCTTATGTCAAATTGACACAAACTAAAGTTATGTGGAAGAAGAGAACCCAATTGAGAAAAATGCTTCCATATGATCCAGCTGAAACTTGTTTTCTTAATTAGTGATTGATAGGGGAGGATCTAGCCCATCGTGGGTGGTGCCATCCCTGGGTCAATGGTCCTGGGTTCTATAAGAAAGTAGCCTGAGAAATCCATGAGTAGCAGGACAGTAAATAATGTCCTTTCATGGTCTCTGTATCATCTCCTGCCTCCAGGCTCCTGCCTGTTTGAGTTCTTGTCCTGACTTTTTTTGATGATGAACAGTGATACAGAAGTGTTAGCCAAATAAACCCTTTCTTCTCCAACTTGTGTTTTGGTCATAGTGTTTCATCACAGCAATAGAAACCCCAACTAAGACAAGTTGGTACCAGGTTTGTGGGGTATTGCTATGATAGACCCGATCATGTTCTTTTGGAGGATTGTGGAAGGACTTTGAAGCTTTGGGCTAGGAAAGTCATGGAGTGATGAGATCTCAGTGAGATGTTCTTTAGGAGCTTGGGAGTTAATGTTGAGAGCAGTGCAGGCCTGGCTTGTCAACTTTCAGAGGTAAGTTTAAAGCCTCTATCAGGGCTGTTTGTTATTTTGACTTAAGATTCTGTCTTTCTTGTGAGCTGAGGTTGACGATTCAGCTGTGATTAACAAGAGACCACCAGCTCCACTGAAGTGAAACTTTTGTGTTTCTGGAACAATTGATGCCAGTTAGCTGGAGCTAAGCAATTAGTGGCAATTAAGAAGAGGGCAGAATCATTGAGGTGAACTTTTCCAATGCAAGCTGTGTTCTAGAACTGACTAAGGTTGTACTTCATGCTGGCTGCCAAATTTGGTAGCGTGAGTCACCCAGGAGGTACTAGTTTTGAAGGCATGAAGGGTCATGGAGAGCAGCTGTGGCTTGGCACCATGAAAAGAGTCTATGGGAGGCCATTGGTGAAAGTGTAGCCCAGCTGTAGCAGAAGATATCAGCATTTTGGAGATGTCAGTACTCTGTGATAACCACCAAGAGCTTCAGCAGCAGTGGAGTGGAGTCTGCCTCGGTTTTGAAGACAAGCTATGTGTCCTGTGGAGGGCAGAGGCAGAGAAGTAACCCAAACCCCTTAGGGAAGCTCAAAATATGGTGTGGGAATACTGATATTGGACTCTTAGTTATTTTCACTTTTAAGGGTTTGACTTTTTTCTTTGATTCAATTGTGACTATGCCTTGGTTCTTCCCTTTTGAATGAAAAGGTTTAATTTGTTTTTGATCTTACTCGACTCCAAAGTTGAGATATTGAATTTTAAAGACTTTGGATTTTTAAAAAGATTGTATATTTTAAAGAGACTGAAAATTTAATTTGTTTGAATTTGTAAAGACTGTGGGACTTTTTAAAGTTATTTATGATTTTAATGTGAGATCTTGGGGACAAATAAAGGAACAATAGTGGCTTAATCAGGTATGATAATATCTACAACATTATTTTTGCTCAAGACTGCTTTGACTATCTATGATATTTTATATTTTCTTATAAAATTTAAGATTATTTTATTTCTATTTCTGTTAAGAATGGCATTTGGATTTTGATAAAGATTGCATTGAATCAATAAAATAAAGAGTTGGTTATTTGAAAATATAAACAATACTGATAAAAATCTTAGCTCAACTGACCAAAGAAAGAAGAAGGCCAAAAATTAATCAGATTAGACACAAAAGGGAGACATTACAACAGATACCAATGACATTCATAAAAATCTTGAAACTGTATCTTAAAAACTTCTGTCCTGTTAAATTGGAAACTGTAAAGTAGTTGGATGAATTCTAGATACACATGACCTACCAGAATTAAAATTAGATGCTATTGATAGGCTATCCATTCACATAATATTAATTATTCCAAACTACAAGCTCTTCTAGTGCCCTCCTCATCTTCTTCAGGATTTCCAAGTTTTTGTTGTAGAGATCATTTACTTCCCTGCTTAGCTTTATTTCAAAACATTTTAAAAGGCTATTGTTACTGAATTTTTTCTTCTGATTTCTTTTCCAGCATATTTGTAGTATACATAAAAGTGATTTTAATGAATACACTTACTGTATACATTCTAATGACTTTTGCATTTGAATTTTGTATCATGATGCTTTGCAAAAAGTGTTTGTCATATCCAAGAGTAATCTAGTGATTTTCTGAATTTAACTGGTACCTGTTGTAAAGTCTCTTGCACCCCCTTTTTAAAGTTTCATAATAAAGGTTCCCTTTGGTTAGTTTTGTTCATTGACTCATTGATTCTTTGGGTTTTTTTTAATCCAAATTTTCAATTTCCTTCTTGACTTCTTCAATGATCCATTCACCATTCAATGATTATGTTTATTTCTATGAGTTCATATATTCTGTAGTTTCTCTTGATGTTGACTTCCAGTTTTCTTCCTTTATTCATATAGAACATAGGAAGTTATTTCAACTTCCTATAATTGTTAAAACTTATTCTTTGAAGGACACCTTTTCTAAGTATACTTTTGGTATCATATCCTTGTTATTTCTACTATGACATTAAGAATATTAATATTTTTGTGATGTTTGTATGTTAGGGGTGCGTGTGTGTGTGTGTGTGTGTGTGTGTGTGTGTGTGTGTGAGAGAGAGAGAGAGAGAGAGACAGAAAGAGAGAGACAGAGAGAGAGAGAGAGAAGACCCAATAAATAACTAGAGAAAATCTATATGGTATCTATATTGGTGGTGATTATATTATTCCTTGAACTTTTTAATATTGTAAATTATGACAACTCATATGTTAAAGTACAAGATTGAGAATTTGAGTACATGCAAGGGATTACTGACATGGCAAACAAATCACATCAGGCATGGTGAGATGTGAAATGACTTGCCTACTTTCAAGACTTATAATTATTGTCTTCTGTAAACACAATAGTAGTTTTTAATTATCTGTTACATTTTCATCTCATGGAAGTTTACTGAGTGGCCAGGTACTGTGTTGTACACCCATAGTCCTAGCATTTTAGAGATAACACAAGAGGATCCTTAGTACAAGGCTAGCCTGGGCTACACAGTAAGACTGTCTCAAACTAATAAACTATTCCAAGAAAAATGGCTTTCTTTGTGTGTGGCTACTGTGTGACAATAATTCATAATTGGCATTACTTTAAAAGTTGATTTTGCCTCCTGCTATGAGACACTCAGGGTTTTGTAGCTTCTTAATGGTAAGCTCAAGGAAGATTGGGAGTGGCTTATTTTCCCTTCTGAAGCACTTAATGTCTAAGGTTTCTCAGGGTATTAAGAAACTACCTCTATCCTGGTAATTTGTCATCCTCTAAGGAACTACAAAAGAATGAATCTTTTCCTATTAGAGTTGCTGTTTTGTTCTGATTACTTACCTTAGACAAAATTATTTATCGTCCTGAACTATTATTGCTTCCCAAGAAAAAGAATCACCACTTTACAGAGCTTCAACCATTGAGGAATTCTGAAAGAATGATTCTGTTCTAAAACCACTATTAAAACAAATATCAAAAATATTTCAAACAATGAGAGTATCTATACAATATGTACATTGATAATTGCTTCAAAGGGAAAGTATTCATTTAGATACTTTTTATGAAGTATTGTTTATTTTTTAATTTTTGAGAATATGTTTCAATTGCAGCATTTCTCCCTTCCATTCTCTTAAATTTCCATTCTCTCTCTTAAAATTCATGGCCTTGCCGGGTGGTGGTGGCACACACCTTTACTCCTAGCACTCAAAAGCAGAAGCAGGCAAATCTCTCTGTGTTTGTGGCAAGCCTAGTCTACAAGAGCTAGTTCCAGGACAGGCTCCAATGAAATAGAGAAACCCTGTCTCAGAAAAAAAAATGACCTTTTTCTTCATCAATTATTGTTGCATGCATATATGTATATACAGTTATATTAAAAAATATAACCTATTTAGTACATACAATGTCATTTGTATTTATGTTTCAGGTCTGACCATTTGGCACTGGACAACCATTGGTGTGCTCTTCCCTGGGGAAGCATCCCTCCCTTTCCCAGCTTTACTCTGTTGCCTATAGTTCATTGTGTAGGGCTGAAGCCTCATGGGCTTTCTCTCATCCTGGCTGGTTTACTGGTGTCTTCCTTGTTCAGATCACGTCATTTGTGCAGTCATGTTGGTGAAACTTTATGGGTGTAGGGTGTAGCTTTTGATATTATTAAGAGACAAACTCTCATGAATTTTACAATCTTTCTGGCCCCTCTTCTGCAGTGTTCCTCAGCCTTGGGCAAAGGAGTGTTTTAGACATATCAATTGGGACTGTGTTCCACAACTTTATACATTGATTGGTTGTGGCTTTCTGTAATAGTCTCTGTTCCATAGAGAAGCTTCCCTGATAAGAGGTGAAGACTACACTTATTTGTGGGTATAGGACAAATGTTTATAGATAATTGTTAGGGATTATGATGGTTTAATAAAGTAGTGGTTGTAGATTCTCTTCTAATAACCATGACTTCATTAGCACTGAGTAGATAGTTGGTTTCCAATACCAAGCATGACTTTCCTCTTATTGAGCAGCTCTTGAATCCATTAGAGAGCTATGTGTTATTGTACCCCTGGGATTAGCATACCATGTTGATTATTGATGTGATTCATAGGTATCGGTTGTGTAAGAGAATGAAACATTTCATCCTGCAGGGAAACTCCTAAAGCAGAAGGTAAACAACTCAGAATAGCTTCAGAAAGTCCCTGAAACTTATCAGCTTCACTAGGCCCCAGAGCACTCAATAAAAAGCTGAGAGTTCTCTTCAGAGGAAAAGAAGCTGAGCTGCAAGGAAGACTCTCAGAGGAGAAAAGTCCCAAAGACTCTTGAGATCAGAACAACTCCCAAGAAAAGCAGAAACCAGCCTGGCTGCCTGGAAGAAGTTTAGACCAACTGGGGCATATAGAAAGGATGCTCTCCAACCTGTAGAGTTAGAAGAAGGCTGTGCAGGGTGCTCCAGGTTCCCAGTTTTTATGAACTGTCACCTATGCTGGGGTGGGCTTGGTGACACAGTTGGCATTGAGTCATTTCTGTTCCTATAACAGCCACCCATATTCTTGTCAGTAACCTCAATAAAACTCATTAGTTCACTACGTTGGACTTTGGTAATATCCGTATTTCCACCTGCGGTGGGTTCCCAGTCTGGCATGAGTAGTTGTGGGTGTTTCTTCTCACCAGGAGACATGTTATCCCATAATACCCAGCCTCATAGCTGGGTAAAACTATTGTTTGTCTTCATCTTTTGAACGATTGTGTGTAATTTTCTGGTACTAGGGAAGCTAGTCCTCACAGAGGGAACAGTCAGGTCAGTTCCAACTCAGGGATCTCTGTGCCCTGTTTCTAACGTGCGTGCTGTCTTTAACAATAAAGACTTACTATTTACTGCTGGGCATTAACTAATGACAACAGCAATAGGATGTATGTTTGGGGAGTCCCTTGCATAGCTTTGGCCAATAACTCATTCCTGGTATTGAGGGTTTTGGTAGGTGGTCTTTGGCTCTTGGAGGTTGTACCATCAGTCCAAATGAAATTTGTTAAAACTAGGTACATATATTTATTAACTAGTTGCATGCATTGTAAGTTTTTTTTTGGAGTGGGTGTCAATAGTTAATTGTATGATTCCTTGTGAATTTTTCTGTTATCCATATTGTTTTACCTACTTCTCTTCTTTTGTATTTACCTCCCTCTCCCTTTCCTAATGGAGCCCACTCTTTTACTTCCCTTATCCCGTCAGTTGTATCCTGTTATCCCCTTTACTTTTCTCTTATCTTCTGTATTAACTTCCCTCCCAGTCCCTAAGGAGTCCCTATTTTCCCATTTCTGTTTTTCAGATCACTAGTATCCTGCTGTATCCTTTACCTTCCTCCCACCTTTTTATAAAGTTTTTAAAAAGACTCTTTAATCATACTTCATTCATGTTGTTATTTATTAAAAATTAAGTAGTGTGTCAATCCTTACATTAATATGTCTTAGCTTAAGATTGTCTGTTATTTAGCAATTTGAAAACAGAAACTTTATTATGAATATTTAGCTTTCTTTGTTCTAAAAAACCATAATAATGAAACATGCAATTTTAACATTTCTTTTCACACAATGGGTTGTCATTCAAATTAAAATTGCATTGCAACATTTTGTACTTGTTATCTTGGTTTAGAGTATAGATTTCTATGTAAAGCCCTAGCTATAATGTAGATTTTTAATAAGTGGGACTAAATGTGTTCTTCGATAGCTCATATTTCCCTTTGGGTGCTCCAGTACATGGCTCACATTCCATACCCACAATTTCAAAGCTTGACTTATGTTCAGCATCACATAGATTTATTAGAATTATTCTGAGTGACTTTGGTCAAAGGGGATGTGAGATAATGGAAAAGTTAACTTGATAAAAAAGTACAGAATATGGAACAAGGCCAAGAAATAGATTCAAATAACTTGAGAAAGGCTGTGACACTGTAACATGATGTGGCTATTTTAGAAAGGAGTTAATGTAACCTGGGCAATGTTGCCTATAAGGGATTCAGAAAGCTTTTCAGATTAACCACTTTGTTATGTTCAATTCATTTAATAGACTTTTTCTGCTTGGCTACCCTCAGCAACCTTGTGTAAACCTGAGATCATTGACACATCTTTCAAATCCAGCTATGATATCTATGAAGGTTTTGCATTATCAGAGTGGAGTGGTTTTCAAAACCAGCTATAATTCTTGATGAGGGACTTCATGCTGTAAAACTTCATTATGAGTGGCTCATGTGAAGCTGGCTGTGTCATGCCACTGGAGGAGGTCCCTTGTCCATTACCTGTGTTAAGCATTGGCTTGATTCCTAAGGGATAACTGTGCGTGTGTGTGTGTGTGTGTGTGTGTGTGTGTGTGTGTGTGTGTATGCATGCATGTGCATGGGTGGGAGAATGAGCACAGGGCTATGTACGTGCTAAGCAAGTACTGTACAATTGAGTTGTAGCCTCAGTGTTAGTTTTTTTAAGACAGCTTTTTTAAAAAAAAATCTAGCCCAGGTTAGCCTTGTATTTGATGTCTTCTGCCTCTAAAGTGCTAGGATTATAAGCATGTGCCCCCATATATGGTGTTAGGGTGAGTTTGATTTGTTTGAATCTTTTCACTGTTTCTAGGTGCTTTAGAAAAGCCCATAGCTTCAGTAAGTAAGGAGTGGTTCCTCTGAAACTAAGGCACTATTGCAGTGTGATCAGCACACCATAAATTGGCTGATGCAGTAATTATAAACAGAGGCAATCTATGTTGCAATAAGAAACATTTCCACACTAGCCCAGAATGGAGTATAATAAAGCTTTATTTATAAGGGATTAAACTCACAGAATTGGTAGCGATCTGCAGTCCTTTGTGTGTGCTGGGAACTGGAACTGAATTCAGCAGTCAAGGAGCTCACACACATCCCTACATCTGCATATAAAGTACACGAGACCATGCCCAAAGTGGGCTAGCATCCCAAAAGCCATTGACTGAAGGAGTCCCCACAGCAAATCTAGACAAAGGAGGTAATGATTCAATACAGGGATTGGTCATGGTTATGAGCCATCATAGTTGCTTTTGTCTGTCGCAACAAAATGTGCGCTTCATAGCTGAGAAAGAACATTTTGTCTTTTTGGGTCCAGGCTACCTAGTCACTCAGAGTAGTCTTTTCTAGGTCTCTCCATTTATCTAAAAATTTCTTAATTTTTCTTAAGATTTTCTTTATAGCTAGTAGTATTCCATACTGTATACACACCACATTTTTATTATCTCTTCATCAGCTGAACATTTAAGTTGTTTCTATTTTCTAGCTATTGTGAATAGGGCAGCAATGAACATGGCTGAGCAACTCTCTGTGGAATAAGGTGTCTTTATATGACTTTAGCCATATGTCAAGGAGTGGTATGACTCGGTCCTAGGGTAGATTTAGTTTTGTTTTTTATAGGGTTTCCTACATTGTTTTTTTTTTTTCAGAATGCTGCATCAATTTGCACCCACACCAACAATGAAGGAGGGTTCCTCTTTCCCCACATTCTCTCTACCATCAGTTGTCAGTTGTTTTGTTAGCATTTGCCATTCAGATTGGGTTGGGATGAAATCTCAAAATTATTTTAATTTGTTTTTCCCTAACTGCTGAGGGTGCTCTTTGGAGTGATTCTTAGCCATTTTGTTTTGCCCATTGAGAACTCTCTATTTAAATCTCTAGCCCATTTTCCCATCTATTTTACTTTTATTGAAAGTAGATTTTTAATGCATAAAATTTCAATTACAGCTTTTTCTCCTATAAGTCTTCTATGATTCTTCACACCTCCCTTCTCATCCTAATCCATGCCCTTTCTGTCTCCCAATGGAAACAAACAGGCATTTAAATAATAAAGTAATAAAGAAAATAAACAAATAGAAGAATAGTAACCAAAGAAGAAGCACAGAAACACATATAGATGCTGAGACACACATTCATGCACACAGGAATCCCATAGAAACACATCACCAGAAGCCATGGTATACCTGTGAAGGACCTGTAAAGTTAGAACAAATGACTTGACAAAACACTATGAGACTAACAACCTCTAAAGATGCCACTGAATTCACTTTGGGTTTGCTGTCTACTTCTGGATGGGGCCTGGCCTTATGAGTGGTTTGAAGACCCAGTGAGACTCTTAGAGGGCTAATTTTTCATTTTCTAGTGTTTATCAGTTAGAGACAGTTTCTGGGTTAGGACTAGGTTTTTGTGTCCACTTCCTCCTTTAGTGCTGGGGCTCCATCAGGACCAGACCTGTGTAGGCCCTGTGCATGCTGCCACAGTCCCTGAGTTCATACGTATATTGAAACTGTTGACTTAGAGGACCGTGTTTTCTTGGTGATATCCATCCCCACTGGTTCTCTTCACCTCTTCAGAAGGCTTCCTGGAGCCCTGGTGGGAGGGATTTGAGGAAGACATCTCACTTAGGGTTGAGTATTCCAAGGTGTCTTACTCTCTGCTCCTTGTCCATCTGTGGGTCTCTGTATCCATTCCCGTCTACTGTTTCTCTGATGATGACCGAGAAAAAGCTCATTTATAAGTATAGAAGAATGCCATTAAGAGTTTTTCCAGAGCTGCATTCCTTTAGCAGAAGAGTAGTGTTTGGTTTTTTTCTAGGTGCCTGGTCTATCTGGTCTCAGGTTCTTGGCTACTGGAGCAGTGCTGGAATGGATTCCTCTCATGGAATGGACCCTAAATTCAGTCAGATATTGGTTGGTTACTCGCACAAGCATTGTGTCACTGTTGCATTAGTTCATCTTTTTTTTTTTAATTTTAAAACATTTATTATTAATTTAATCAACACAAATTTAACATCTTTTACAATATGTCTTTCACTGGTCCAGCTCAAAGAATAGTTCTGACTCAGCAAGAAGCATACTATCCTGTTTCTGCATTCTAATTCCTAAAACCTGAGCCAGTACTGGGCAGGATAAAGAATGGAGATTCTGAGTTTATGTCCAATCTGAGCTAGGTAGGGTCACCTCCACTTCAAATCTAGGAGTCTTATTTCATGGACAAGATGTATGCACCCAGGGTTCTATACACCTGTTCCTTGGATAAATGCAGAATCTTCAAAATGGGGAGTAAGAAAACTGCAGCGGCACACAGACCATTCCTGAGTTAGAGAAAAAAGCTGGGCACATTTCACAGGTTGGTCCTGAGGTTTCAGGACCAGGGATATTCCCACCTGTGCGCATAGATTTGGAGATTTTGGTAATAGGATATAAGCCTTTACTGATATTGCTAAATCTACTCAATGGAGCAGAAATTTGTTAGTAAGGATTTCATCATGCAAACCAGAGGTATAGTTTGCTGAATCACTGACTATAGCTGTTTTGGCCCGTAAGTAGTTAATTGAAAAAACTCTCTATAGGTCTAATGGCATTATCATATCTTGCAGGCAGATCATCATTGCACATCAAAGAGTTTATAACTGTTCTAGCCCACTATTTTTAAATTGAACCATTTGTTTCTTGACTCTTTGGTTTTTGAGTTCTTTGTATATTTTGGATACTAATCCTCTGTCATATGCACAGCTGGAAAAGATCAAGGAAAATGGAGCAGAAAGATTATAAGTTCCAGAATACCAGAAACTATGCTATGAAACAGTTTTTTGTACAAATGGATGCATAAATGAAATTTTAACGATGACAGCATCAGTAGACATGCTAATGAAGAAGGGGGGAAAATCTCAGGGCATCATGCCCTGAGAAAAGGAGTTCTACCAAGGATGAATCCCCTAATTCGTTGTCCCATATAAAGTGGTCAGCCCTGAAACTACATATACACAAACAACAATAATGGACTCATCAGCTGGCATTTATATATCTGTATATGTATATACATATATGTAACAATAGTAACTGGGGGTAAAGAAACTATCAATTTGTGAGTGGGTGGGACAAAGAAGGAGTTGGAGAAATGAGACTTGGAAGATGCTGGAGGGAGGAAAGCAAAGGAGAATGATGCATTATATGGCGATGCCAAATATCCTGGAGCTGCTGCTGGACAAAAATCACAGCGCTCAGACGACTTGGACTGACGCTTCAGTGCCCTTGCTGGAAACTGCTGCACCACTCTTGCCCATGTCTCTGACATGTTTAGTGTTTGAACTCCTTGCTGTTAAGGGCCCCTCACCAAAGACTAGAACTGGGACAATGTAACAATTCTTGGGAAAGTTGATGTTAAGAATAAAACTTACTGTGATTTTTCTGGAAGAATTAGCTGTGTAAGAAATTGAGCCTTCTATAGAAATTTTTACTTGAGTGGTACTAATGAGCATAAGATATAGCTCTGGAACAAATCAAGTAAAAAAGTTAGGGTAGAAGCTGAGCCACATGATGGCTGCCATGCCACATTTAGTTGTCATCCTTACCTGTTGCATACTTGGAAAACTTTTAATATTTGCACAATTTGGGGATATAGAATTGATGGAACATTTTTTGTGAATCCTTTATGCCTTCCCCCAGGAATGCTATTTCTACGCTTCCCCAGGACATTCCTGAACATTTTAGGGAGATATCCTTACCAACTTGAAGGACTTCCTTGCACCTTGGAGTTTGTGACACACATAAAGAAGTCAGAGGTCTCTTTATGAGGCTGTGAGATATTCTTAAAACATCTGTCCCTGTACATACTCAGGAACAAGATAATCAAAACAAAGTAAACTTGAAAAAGTTAACGAGATTTGGTAAGCTAGACGAGTTGGCCACAGATCAGATTACAAGCCTCTTCCCACTCTACACTCAGGCAATTATGTGGCAGGTACAGCAACAAAGTTAGACTAGCTGATGTTACCTCTGTCTTACACAGAGGTTCATATTGATGGGCAAAGAATGGTGTAGAGAGATGATAAAAGAATGAGGTGTCAGGACCTCCCTTTCTTAAAAAAGTAATCTCATGCAGAGCCACTGTGGTGCCATATGACCAAGGAACAATAGAATGCCAGGATTAGACATATGGACAACTCCTATAAAGATATAAAATGTAAACATTGTATTATGCCAGAATTTGAATAATAACTGCAGCAGCCTTGGCCTGAGAATATTTCTTGGGCACTCTAAGCATTAATAATACACTGTATTAACTAAGAGTTAATAATACACTGCTTAGGACATTGCAATCTGTCAAGACTAACTTAGAGATTTTGTTTTGGTCTAGGGTCCTTGAAGCAAGCAGAACTACCAGTTTTGAGAACAAGTTTACATATGCCTCTAGATTCTTAAAAATTGGGTTATGGGGTTAATGAGCAACAATGATAGCTCTGTGTAGGAGGAGGCTGCTTGTTGGTTCCCGGCTGCTTAGCCCTGAAATAATCACAAAGAAACTGTATTAATTAAATCACTGCTTGGCCCATGAGATCTAGCTTCTTCTTCTTCTTCTTTAAAAAAAATATTTTTATAGTTTACCTAACTTTTATTTTATGTGTATTGGTGTAAAGTGTCAGATCCTCTGGAACTGGATCTTCAGACAGTTGTGAGCTGCCATGTGGGTATTGGGAATTGAACCCAGGTCCTCTGGAAGAGCAGCCAGTGCTCTTAACCACTGAGCCATCTCTCTATCCCAAGCTCTAGCTTCTTATTGGCTAACTCATACATATTAATTTAAGCCATTTCTATTAATCTGTGTGTCACCATGTGGCTGTGGCTTACCCGCTAAAGTTCTGGCGTCTGTCTCTGCCAGGGTTACATGGCTTCTCTCTGACTCTGCCTCCTTTGGCTTCTCTCTGACTCTGCCTCCTTTCTTCCAACATTCAGCTCAGTTTTCCCCACCTACCTAAGTTCTGCCCTATCAACAGGCCAAGACAGTTTCTTTATTCATTAATGGTAATCACAGCATACAGGGGAATCCCACATCAGCTCTGTTTATCAATGATGTCAAAACTTGATGGAAAATGATTGGAAATGATAACTCTGTTCTGTCATGATTATTAATGGTGACTAAAAGAAGAAGTGAAACACATGTCCAGAAACAAAAATGTTATGATCTATGTTTTGGAACAACATGAATGTATCCATATTTACTAAATTCTGCACTCTTGCTGCTAGTCAGTCAGGCTGCAAGATTATCCCAGTCATCATGGCCTGTCTCATTTCCTTCCCTCACCATTTCCTTACCTCCTTTGCTGGGACCTGTTCACCACTGGGGATGGCTCCTGGCAATTACATTCAGTTAAAAGCATATTTTAAAAAGAACAGCTTTCATAGTTTTACAGGATGGAAAGTCAAAGATTTAAGGTGCTGATCAACTTGGAGAACAATTAAGGTCTACATCCTTGTGTATAGAAGACAGTTTCTACTTGCATCCTCACACGGGGAAAGGGACCTTTTTAAAAATAAAGGCACTCATATTATTATTCATCTTTTGATGACCTAAACACATGCTCAAGTTTCCTATTCTATACGCTACCACTGTAAGGATCACATTTCAGTATGTGAGTTCAGGAGGATACTGGCACTCGGAGAATGGCAGCCAGGGGTCCTTTTAGAGTATGATAGGTGTACTCTTTCATGACACCAATTTTGGAATTTCCAGATGATTCTTTCCCATATTTTTGTACTTCCAGCTTTTTTATTTCCAATAGTTCTCCACTACTGCTGATAGCCAATTCTTTTGGTAGACTTTCCTCCCCCTTCTTGTTCTTCCTGGTTTTTATTCCCACTGACTTCCTTGTGCCTAAGTGTGCTGACTCCTTTCTGATATTGTTGCCTTGGGAAGATCATCCATCCATCCTGTCTTAGTAGGAGTAATTGGCTTTACCTAGGATATTGGTGCTCCTTAGGAGCATGGCAGAATTTTACCATAGAACTTGGGGAAGATTTCTCATGGGCAGTAGATGTCACTCCGGTGTAGGCAGAAGTGATAGGTTTTACACATCTGATGGCTCATTTCCATCTTTGCTTCCTGGGGTTTCCATCTTTGCTTCCTCCTAGCTTCAGAATATCCTAGGTGTAGCAGTCTGTGGCAGTGTTTTGGAGTTTCATCTGCAGGTAAAGCAGAAAAGAACTGCTTTCTTTTGAGACTGCAGTTGCCTCAAGAACATCTTTCCACCTCCCACCATTAGGCCACATCACTAGTGCACATTCTCAGAGTACCAGGATCACCTCCCACAGCTAAAAATGTGAGGTACTCAATCCCCCAAACCCTTTACATTTAGTCTTTAATGGCAGGATTTGTTTCTTTTAGCCACCAAGTCTCTGGTACCTAACAATGTTTGATATTAAGCAGATATTACACTTGTATTGAATCGATGACTAGATAAAGCGGTTCTAAGGTTTTACTCTCATATTATCCTCAAAAAATATTTTCAGAAAATGGGAATGCATCCATTATTATTGTTTACTTTTCCTTAGGGAATCTGATTCTATTCATTGCAGCTAGAACGAGAGCAAGAAACCAAAGAACTAATTCAGTCCAAAAGCCAGTTTAATGAACCAATGAAATGACTGGGGTTACTTATAGGAGCATAGGTGAACAGTGACTTTTAGAGGCATGGTTAACTTACAAACTGCCCTACCAGTGTCCTAAACCAGGTATACTTAGTGTCCTTTCTCCCTGTGGGGAGGACACCCTGCAAATGTCACCGTTAGCAGTGTAACAATCCCTGTGATCATGCCCTGTGGGGCAAGAAGGAGGTTCAGTTCAACATGACTCAGTAGCCCATGTTGGTTCAAAGTCCCAGATTATGACCCCAGGCAGTTTGTTTAGGCATATTTAAGTACAGTACAATTTGGAAAAAGTTCCCTGTCAATCCTATGTGCACAAAAGCCATACTTACGTTGAAATATTTTTCAATGTACTTGTCATTTCTTCCATGAAGAAGGGTTCTATAGATAGGCTAAATGTATTATCTTAAGGGCCCAGGGGAGGATGTAATGTGGTTTTAGTCATGCAGGTAGAACAGGCGTTACCTAGATGATTAACCACTTCAACCTCCAGCCTTCTGGGCAGAAATCAGGTTATACATTTCTTCCTTTGAAGAAACAACCAAACACATTTAGCATTCCTAGTTTCTTTCATGATCATCTGTGAGCACAAGGACTTCTGTGCTCCCAACATCTTCCCTCCACAAGGGAATGTTGGTGGTTCAGTCTTCTGAGGGTCTCCTGTAGGTGATTGCAACTTTGCTAACTCAAGCAGGCAATGATCACTTTTAACCCGGACAAAACAGCCCCTCAGTGTGAACATGTCCATCACTCAGTTATAAATACTAAGAAGGTAACAGTTTATACTCAGCCCCTCTTGGCTGTATTTGAATTGTTTTGGCAAAGCTTTTGGTTTTTCGGGGGCAATTTTTTTTCTAAAGGAGGATGTATAGTTAGATTTATCTCATAGGGATTTCAAACATGGCAGAATTGTGTTCTGAGACATAAGCAAATAGGTATCTTTATTGCCACCTTCTTTGGTGTATCTTGTACTCTGGAGTCAATGACATTGTAGAAGAAAATAGAAGTTAATATGCATAGGTTTATTGTAAATCATTTTTCTTTTCTAGTGGATTAAATTAGGTTTCATCGTGTTCAGTACCTGGAACTTGTCTGACAAAGTGTAAAATTTTATTCTTTCTGGATAATCCTAGCTGATGATAATTAACACATATATGACCTTTAAAATGATTTATGTAAATTACAACTTTCGTCTATGATTTCAGTTGTTTGGTTTTTTACATAAAATTTGAATTCATTATGAGTGGTTCATTTCTATTTGTGAGAAATCAAATAGAAGGAGGAGGGAGAAAAGGATGAGGTAAAGAAGAAAAAGAGGAGAGGGAGGAGGGAAGGAGGAAAAAGAAGAGAAAGAAGGGAGATAGATAGAGGTAGAAGAGGACGAGGACGTTTCTTTAGAATTAGTCACTTGATTATTGTTTATCCATGATTTTTCTTGAGTTAATTAAAAAGTAATACACTTTTGGTCAATCCTTAAGGGAATTATTATGTTTAAGAGTATAAGTTATGACATTTTAATACTCTAAACTCTGATAAAATATACTGAAGGACTCATCAAACAAAGAAAGTCCAGGGAATTTATTAGCAATTATGTTAGAATTTACAGGTCATAAGAGAATGCTAATTTTACTTACTAGGAAAAAAGTACAAAGACAGCAGTCATTATGAGCAATACTTGACGACTGTATGAGCCTGAAGATGTGAAGGTGATGACGACATAGATATATGCAGAATAGACACACCTTGTGATATCAAGGAACAGAGACATGCCTGATGGAGTTCGATCCAGATTCTCCTTTTTTGTAATCTAATGAATTACAGTGACTTGTGGTGTGGGATTTCCCTCTGTATGCCTTGATTACAGTTAATGAATAAAGAATTCCTTTGAATCTATAGCAGAGCAGAGTAGGGTGGGGCAGAGCAGAGCTAGGCGGGGAGGACTGGACTAAATGCTGGGAGAAAGAAGGGCAGAGTCAAAGAGACGCCATGTAGCCCTGCCAGAGACAGACACCAGAACTTTAGCCAGTAAGCCATAGCTACATGGTGAAACACAGATTAATA
Source organism: Dicrostonyx torquatus (assembly GCA_028555095.1). NCBI lineage: Eukaryota > Metazoa > Chordata > Mammalia > Rodentia > Cricetidae > Dicrostonyx > Dicrostonyx torquatus. Next base: position 2,881,100 of record JAQHUG010000227.1, on the reverse strand, counting down.
GAAATGGGTTAAATTAATATGTAAGAGTTAGCCAATAAGAAACTAGAGCTAATGTGCCAAATAGTGATTTAATTAATACAGTTTCTGTGTGATTATTTTGGGTCTAAGCTAGCTGAGTATCTAGGAACCAGCAAGAGAACTCCCTCCAACAAACGTGTCTCTTTAGATGGGTGGTCTCACTTGGTTCTGTGGTTTTGACCTACTTAGGTAGGTAGTAACTAGACTAGGTTACGCAAATAGATCACTAAGCTTCAACTACTTCAGTAAAAACTTATGTCTCCTCCCAGTTGATTTTCATCTCTTACCTTTTGTCTGGTTCATATAAACACCATACTATTCTTAGCTTCCTTTTTTTTCTAACAGTTAGTGCCTTTGGATCTAACTGGATCTTAAGAAATTAGGAAGAGTATACTTTTAATTGTTCTCTTTACATTAAAAAGTTCAGTAAGCCATTTATACACAAGGAAACTGAAGCCCAAAGAAGTAACCTGTATTGTGCAGCTACAGAATTAAAATAGTGAAAAATACAGGTGTATACAACATAACCTTAGCTATATTTTTTTAGTATGCTGCTTTAATTACTTCTATTGGCTGATAGCAAATTTAATCATTCCAAAAAATGAAAACTTGGATTTTGAAATACAACATCCTAGGGGCTGAAGAGATAAATCAGAGGTTAATAGCACTGTCTGCTCTTCCAAAGAATTAGGGTTTGACTCCCAACACCCATCTTGTGGCTCAAAACTGTCTATATTTTGAATTCCAGGGGACTGGTTATCTTTTTTCTGACCACTACTGTCCAAGGCTCAAATGTAACTGTTCATTGGTATACATGCAGGCTTGCTCCCCGTGAACTGCTCATCCTGGCTCTACTTTATTTCTTAGCCCAATGCAGGACTATCTGCCCAGAGGTTGTACTTTCCCAGTTGGCCCGCCCACATTAATCATTAATCAACAAAACTCATAGAGACTTTCCCACAGGTGATCTGTTGGATAAATTTTCTCAGTTGAGGTGCCTTTCCCCAGATATCTCTTGCTTGTGCTGAGTTGACAACAACAAATAAAAATCCACAAATCCACCCAGGACACTTAGGTCTTAGATGAGTTATTTTCTTCTGAAAGGTATTTGTTCATTAATAACTAATACTTGGTAAAGGCCAACTGCCTGTATAATTAATACTAAACTGTTTGAAATGTTATCGTGTTTAATCTGCCTATGATACTGTACTATTTCGCCTACACTTTGTGAGAAAACAGCCAAATAGAAGTCAGAAACATGCACAGTGTCACATGACTGGTAAGTGCAAAGCCAAGACTGAAAGGTCAATTGTATTTCCGTCTGGTCTTTTAAAACCTGTTCAACAAAAAAAAAAAAAAAAAAAAAAACCTGTTCAACATAGACCAAGATTTCAGCGAAGGATTCCATACTCCATAAGTTCAACCAGTATAGATAATGTTACTACGTGAATTAGGATTCCTGAGTAGATAACGCAGTCTACTCAACAGTTCAAATGATCCCTCTTCTTTGTTGTGTAAGTGATATGCTTGTGTTGAGTGAGGGAATAAAAGCTGGACAAGAGAGAACCTTAGAAGAGAGTGCTGAGTAGGAGCTGTTGCTATCTCAGATTACTCACACACCAGTACTCAGAGAAACTTGTAAAAGTGTAGAAGATGATGATGGAGCTGGGAAGGGATGGGGGAAACCAAGCAAGACAGCAGAGTACCACAGCTGTGTAGCATGACTAATAGAAACGTGTTTCTTTGATTCTTTAATACCTTGGAGTCTCAGATCACGGTGCCTGAGAGGTCAAGCGTTTGAAGCCTTCCCGTTTTGGCTTCCAGATGGCCACTTTACCATTATATTCTCACTGTGTTCTCATTTCTGCGAGTCTGCAAATCCCTGGTGTCTCCTTTTGGGTCCTAATCTTTTAAGGACATCACCATAGTGGATTTACATGCCCCATAATGGCTTATCTTTTAACTTTGTCATCTCTTTACAGCCCTATCTCTAAATACTGTTTTATGCTGAGGTCTTGGAGTCTGGGATAGCATCTGAGTTTGGAGGATACAACTGGGTCAATAACGATGTTGCAAATGAAACAAAGCAAGGTTTCTGCTGTCCTGGCTAAGATAATCAGTAAGATGATCACACGGGACAAACATATGTCCACGTGTCAGCTCCCCAGTGCTTTTTGAATATTTTCTGTCACCCGTCTTCCATAGAAATGTTGAAGGAGTAATGCTATTCTGTGAGTAATACCCCAGGGAACATAAGACTCCTAACCTACTCCATCAAGGCTCAGAGCAGTGTTCTCCCCATCTCAGCATTGACAGAATCACTTGGCAGCCTGTGGTGGCAGATTGAGGATCAATTTCTGACTCACAGATCTAAGGGAACAATGGAGAAATTTCATAAAAATGTTCCTAAGTCCTGCAGTAGCAGCTCCTGCTGATGTTCTGGAAGCCATGCTTTCAGATCTAGACAAACAGCCAAGGCCCTGCTGACCCCAGGAGGGCTGTAGCTAACTGTGAAGCTGTTCTAGAGCCACACCATGTGCAGTCTCCATTCTCTTCTGGGGAGGGGGGACTGCGGGAACTCTTTTCTGACTCTCATTTTTAGGAAGCTCATTTGTTCAATAGAGATTAAAAATCACAAAAGCTCCCTATACCCATTCCATTCTTTTTTTTTTTTTTCTTTTGTTGTAATTCCCCTTAGCATGTTGACTTTTAGCCATAAAGAAGACTGAAATTTGTTATTGTTTGGTATGGTTTATATTTCCTTAGCAATCACCCCCACCCTGTGTGTGTGTGAGTGTATGAGTGTGTGTGTGTGTGT
>JAQHUG010000227.1:2855623-2876375 GCA_028555095.1 Dicrostonyx torquatus | reverse complement strand
AACTCTTATAAAGGAAAAGATTTAATTGGGATTGGCTTATAATTTCAGAGGGATAGTTCATTATCATCATCATGGCATGAAGCATGGCAGTATAAGGTAGAAATGGTGCTGGAGAAGGAGTTGAGAGTTCTACATCTTGATCCACAGGCAGTAGAAACTACCATGTGCTGAGCATAACTTGAGCATATATGAAACTTCAAAACCTGCCCCCACAATGACACAGTTCCTCCAACAAAACCACACCTACTCCAACAAGGCCATACTTCCTAATAGTACCACTCCCTATGGGCCAAGCATTCAAACACATGAGTCTATGGGGGTTTGATGAGGGAATCCCCTAAAGTTAAAGCCTTCCTTTTTTATTTAAACAGAAAAGGGGAGGTGATGTGGGATTTCCCTCTGTATGCTGTGAATATCATTGGTTAATAAAGGAACTGCGTTAGGTCTACAGCAGAGCTATAGGGGAACAGAGCTAGGCAGGGAAAAATATACAGAATGCTGGGAGGAAGAAGGGCAGAGTCAGAGGAGAAGCCATGGAGCTGCCACCAGAAACAGACGCTGGAAACTTTAGCCGGTAAGCCACTGCCATGTGGTAACACGTAAATTAATGGAAATGGGTTAGATTAAGATATAAGTGTTAGCCAAAAAAAAATATAGAGTTAATGGACCAAGCGGTGATTTAATTAATACCGCTTTCTGTGTGATTATTTGGGGTCTAAGCTAGCTGGGAGGCTGGGAACCAAAAAGCAGCTCCCTTCTCCAACAGGGGTTGTACCCACTCAACCCACCACAGCATGATTCTTAGCTTTTCAATAATGTTGATGATATTGTGATGCCAACTGGGCCCTGTGTACTATGAGAAATCTACATCCAATAGCATCTATCAAGAAAGGACAGGACTCCTTAGCTTTTGGTTTCTTCACATTTTGTGGTTAATTATGTTGAGTAGCCATGGAGACAGATGCATACATCATCTCCCCTTATAGTTTCATTTACTTGCTTGTACTGTGGGCATGATGGGCCACATTCCACCTGTGTAAATAATAAAGGCCTATTTAGACTTATCTACAAGGCCTGCCTGTACTTGTAGTTGCTGTTTGGCAGAGGATGAGAGTCTGGCCTTGTATTCTGTATCAGCCTTGTTCTCAGAAGCAAAATCCAGTTTGTAATCAAAATTTTATTCAATCAACTCATTGTTTAGTGTTCAAAACATTTAAACAGCTTGATAATTTAACGGAATTGGCCATAATTTGGATGGGCATGAGAACGGTCTGAATGAGCCAAAATGAAACAGGAGATCAAGATAATTCTTCTGATCTAATCATTCATCCAAACATTTAATGAAAACCTTTCATATGTGACTAAAATCACCTACTCTTCCAGGGGGCAAGGGGTTTTCAGAAATGGGAGAGCCACCCCAGTTGAGACTGTATGACCATGGGATACCCAGGCCCAACTCTATGGTTACTAAATCACATTTCATTTAACATTTCAGACATGAAACATAATAAGGTCACAGCCAATCTCTAGTCAAGGCCGTGGGTGTTGATTTTCAAATGTGTTTTCAGAGTCATAAAAGTACCTATTCTTCAATAAGATGGAGAGGAGTTTGTGGAACTGTTAGAGAGGAGGCTGTCTGGAAAGGGGACCAATGGGCATTGAGTGGTGAGGATGGAATAAAGCTCTCTGTGCTCGTGTTCATTGATTTTCTGTGGTAGTATTTAGGACTAGTGAGAAAGAATGATGATAAAAGCAGCACAGTCAGAGAAGGCTTATGAAAGAGTTAATAAGAACCATGCTGCAAAACTCAAAAATTATTTTCAGGGTAGTTATTTCAAAACTTCAGAACATTTTAAGATCATATAAAGGGGTAAGGATGATAAAAATGTAAATTCTCATTTTGCCTCTGGAGTCAGCTATTAGCTCATGCTCAAGATGTGAATGGAAATGGGCCTAGTTGACTAGCATTTCAGATGATTCATATGTATGACGTCCCAAAATTGCCCTCTGGGAAGTTTGGGGTAGGTTGAAAGCTGGGAGGTGCCTTAAGTGATTCTAATGTCCTAAGTAGATGGATTCTTCCATTGGTTTGTTAAGCTCCTGGCTTTCCTGGTGCTATGGTTGGTAACCTGGTTTTGTGTAAGCCCCTTCTGGTCACTGTCAGCTCTTACCCATGGGCAATAATTTTTATAAGAGGAAAGCAAAGGTTCCTTGGAGTTACAATGTATAGTGCCTACACATTAGAATCTTCTTTGATACATTGAAATATATAGTTGTGATTCAATTTAGAAATGTCCCCAAATATAAGTAAGCCTTACCTACCTTGCATGGTGGTATTTATTGTACTCTCCTAGCACCCTGTGACAATTTTATGGCACACAAAGTGCTTTCCCCCCTATCTTATCTTTCACAGAAGCCATTCAAAGTATTCAGGTAAGTCCTCTCACCATTCATTATTGCAATGTTTCCTTAAATGATATCTAGTATCAATGCCCTGCCTCTCAACTCTTTAAAATAACAATTGAGCCAGTTTCCCAAAATGTTGGTAAAGATGCTGCCTCTTTTGATCACTTTTAGTTGTTCTTCAGGCTTCTGTTTTCCATTTTTAGAATGGTTTTTCTTTTTTTTTTCTTGGAGTTAAGGTCTTGCCTTATAGGTCAGTCTGGCCTTGAATATAAAATCCTTCTGCCTTAGCTTTCTACATCCTGGCATTGCAGACATGTGATGCTACAGATTCCTCTGTTAGGATTCTTAGTATAGTCATACAACTAGAGATGATGCTTGTTTGGGCTGGGATTGACATCACTATGTAGTCAAGCTGGCCTTGAACTCTTGATCTTCCTTCCTCCACTTCTCAACTTCTAGTATAAGAAACATGCCCGCTGTGCCTTGCTCCCAAAGATGGCTTCACTTATCTCACAATTATCTTTTCTTTCAATGTCCTTTCCACTGTCAAAATCACCTTATCCTTTGAGATCCTTTCATGAAAAATTTGTAGAATTCCCCAGTACTAACAATTATCCCATCATATTATTTCAATGTACATTTTAGATCTTGTATAGCAAATCTAATTTTGCCATATCCCATATATCTGTGCATTATCTAGGTTTCATAGTTATTTCCTTGTCCTCCATAATCCTTACCCTCTGCTAAATAATGGTATGGCACACTCTATGTCATAGGCTGAGATATAAAAGTGACTTAGTTTTGGCTTTTGTCTTTGTTATTTTCATATTGCAGCAATAACATATCACGACTATAGTAAGTCTGTAGAATAAAGAGTTGATTTGGTGCTTACAGTTTCAGAGGGTTAGAGTCTGTGACCATCATAGAGGACAGCATGGCAGTAGGTGGACACAGTTGCTGAGAGCTTGAGACAGAACCATGAAGGAGAGAGAGAGAGAGAGAGAGAGAGAGAGAGAGAGAGAGAGAGAGAGAGAAATTGGGAATAAAGTCTTCTGAAGCCACATAGTTTGCCTTGCCTCTAGTGGCACATCTCCTTCAATAAGGCCATACCCCCTAATCCTTCCCAAATAGTTCCAACAATTGGAGACCAGGTATTAAAATATATGAGCCTTTGGGGGCCGTTCTCATGGAATCCACTGTACTTGTCTTCAAGCTAATCACAGGGCAGACACAGGCATGGGCACTGCTCCTGCCGACTTGTGTTCACTTGGGCAGCCTTAGTGTTGTGATGAGCAATTCACAAACATCAATGGATAATTTAGTAAATGTTTATGGTTCAGCTAAAGTCAGAATACAGTACACATTGGTTGAGGAGCCCTGTTTCTCAAAAACACATTTTAGGGCCAGTTTCTGGTTTCTAGTATCTCTATAATTCCCTGGAGTCCTGAAGTTTGCTCTCATCTGTGTTTTCTTGGAAGGTCATGCACCATGAAAACAAGGAAACCTGTGTGAGGTTTTACCACTGGTTTTGGAATGGCACAAACCATTTCCATCCATTCCCCTTTTGGATAAGTTCTGTCTTAGGGTTTTAATTGTAAGAGAGCCTTGGCAATGTAGTTTAATTTAGTTGTGAACCCACAATTAAAAGTGCAAGTTTGATGGGAATTTTGTTCAACTATCTTCCACAGGCTTCAAGTTTTTGCGGAGTATGGACTTTGGGAAAAAAAAAAAACCATTTAACCAAGTCACTAGGACATCAGGGAGAATCCAGTGCCCAGGAGACAAGCAAGTTGTATTCTGTGGGAAAACATTTGTTGGTATCTTGATGGCAACTTCATTGCTGTAGTTTGGCTTAGGGTCTCCCAAAGGCCCATTTATTAAATGCTTCTTCCATAGCCTGCTGAGCCATAGGGAGATGACATCAACTTTTAAGATATGGGGCTTAGTGAGAAGAAGGTAGAGCATGAAATTGTACCCTGAAGGTGATCTTCAAGCCAATGCTCCTATCTGTCTCTGTTTGCTTTCAGATACCATGAGGTCCACAGACCTCTGCCCCGTGCTTCTTATGACATGTGTCTGTGCTACCCAAGGCTCTGAACAGCACAGGAGTCAGCTGTCATAGACATAAACCTCTGAACCTGAGAAACAAAATAAACCCTATCTCTTATTAAGCTGATGATTTCAGATTTTATGTTATAGTAACATGAAACCGATTGGCACATCTCTGGAGTTAAGATCCAAATGCCTCCTGGTCAGACTTTCGGGGCAGAGTTGGGAATATTTTGTCTTTGGAGCATTTAGTTTAGCCATAAATCGAAACGTTCCTTCTTCTAGTTGAGCGACACTGTGTCTGCTTTTCTCTGGATGCGATGCAAGGGGCCTGCCTCCTGGAATCTCGAGAGAGGAGTCTGTGCTGTTCTGCTCAGGGTGGAGGAGGGCGCCGGTCATGTCTTGCAGTTGATTGATCTAAGCAGTTTGCTTCAAAGGCTCATCTGACACCTCAGTCTCTTGTTACTCACTCAATCCTCTGCTTTCCCTAAATCCTTTACACCGATGGGCATTTTTGAGTTTGACAAATTGCACTGTCTGCGAGGAGATAAACGAGAGCAGTCTTGGTTCTTATTTAAGCCCGGCCACTCTGTGGTTACCAGACATGTGCTCAGACAGACAGCAACACCTGGAGCCCACCAGAAAAAAAATAGATGGGGAAACTAGCCGGCTAAGAATGAAGCCAAAGCCAAAAGAGGCCTTGGGGGAGCTGTAGAAAGTATTCCCTCAGCAAGATGAGGGCAGGGACCAGATTAGTTTTGATATGTTAATGAGCAAGACTTTCCAGCAACAAGGGAAGTTCATGTGGATCAAGACCAGCCCCATATTGCTGAAGAAATGAATAGTCTGTCCCAACTCCCACTACCCCCCCCCCCCGGGGAAGCTCAGGGACCTCTCGAAAGTTCTCATTTCTCACATTTATTTGTTTTAAAAAAAGCTTTTGCTGAAAGCACCCCCTATTACGATGACTCCCCTTTATTTATCATCCTGCCAGGCTCCCTGACAGCAGCTCGGGTGCTTTTAAAAGTAGTTTTTCTTCCAAAATGAAGCAAAGCATGGAGAAAAGGGGGAAGAAAAGTGAAATGTGAGGCTTGTCACATGGTAGACAGCCTCGACATCTGTCCTCTGGCTGCTATTGTTCCCGCCTAGGGAGCCTTTGGGTCTCTCCTCAATTTGCTAAAGATGAAAGCTCAGTTGCCCAAACACAAAAGACAGCAAAGGGCAAAGCATGGGGAAAGCTTTCCAGTACGAATCCTGGACCCGCACACGGAAGGAGAATCTGGGGACCTGTCAGGGTTGCTAGGCTTATATGAGACTGTCCCCAATTTGAGTTGTCAGACTTTGTGTCCTGGCAATCTCTGAAGTTCCTGGGGGTGACGAGCAACGTTTTATAAAGACAGTCTATTTTTCAGTGCTCCTTTTTTTTTTTTTAAATCTTATTCTCTTTATTGAGGGCAGTTTTCAGGTCCTAAATTCAGTTTTTATTTCCTTTATCCAACCCATCAGAAGATTCTAAATCCCCTCCATCACTAAAGGCAGTTACTGCATCGATGCAAGAACACGGGAGCAGGAAGAGAAGGAAAGGATGGATCACTATCAATTGCAGATTGATAGGATGGGAAGGTAGAAAGACCAGGCACCAATAGTGATTGCAGCCAGACACCAGGTTCTGCACACAGCTTCCTAGCTCCCTGGCCATAGAAGAAACACTGCTGCTGTTTGGATTTTGTTTCCTAAACTGTGGTAAATGGGGGCTGTTCAATGTCTGTGGCTCTTTGGTGCTTCCTGCGTGTGGGTAGACCCAGCTCTGTTTCCAACTCCTACTGATGATGGCCAATGAAATGAGGGACTGGAGATAATTTGCTTGCCCTTGGGCAAGTACGGCCTTAGCTTCCCATATTTTAAATGAGAATAATGGTAATACCTATGCTATGAAAGTGTTCTGGATGTCAAAGGACAAAAAATTGGGAGGTATTTACCGTAATTACAGCCATATTGCTAATGACGAACGTATTACCTAGCACTACTTTGCCTCATAGACACAGAAAGCAAATAATGGTTTGGGAGTCTTATATTAGTTATTCTTTGCAAAGAGAGCATGCATTGTTTGCCTGAAGTTCAAGGCAGAAGTTAGGTCACATAAAAGGGGGGTACTCTACTCCATGAGGTCACATAGGATTCCATTCAGAGGCTGTAAACCTGTGAGCCACAGGCTGGGATGTGGGACTTGGGGTGAAGCTTAAAGATCGATTTTGTGTTGTCAGGGGAAGTGAAGGAACACACAGGCTCCACTATGCATGTCCTTGATATCCAGGAAGAGTGGTGGACTCTTGACTGGATCACCATGTAAGGGAGTTTTAAGATGACAAAGCATTGAAGTCAGGAATTTTGATGGTGGTGGCTACAATCGGAGTTTGCCAGCTCCATTATAAACCATGCAGAATCTCAATCTATGGGTGTCCTTTCTTTTGGGCTTATTCATGAAAACAGAGTAAGGGTCAAGGAAATTCTGATAAAGATTCAACTGGATGCCAGAAACTTCAAATTTGCACTCTCAATGCCTCCCTCTGGTACTAGCCACATGCACACTCCCCAATGCCACCCTATCCTATAGTCCATACCTACACAACCTCCAGTCACCCCTGCTCTGAGGGCCATACATACACCCCCCATTCCTCCTTGCCTTGCTAATATACCTGCACTAACCTGCTGGCCATAGCTACACTCTCCTATGACTACTGTGCTGGCCATGCCTGTACTGCCTCATGCCTTCCTGCCCTGCTGAGCAGTCAAATTCATGGGTTTTCTGGGTCCAACACCACTTTATCTTATTATTGGGTAGTGCTGTTCCTTCCTCAGGGTTTCAACCTCTTCCTGGTTTCAGCTTGGCCAGACCACACAGATCAATTGGGATATAGTATCCCAGTCCCCTCGACTTTATAGACCAAAGTTTGATTAGGTTATTGAGTCATCATTTAGCAGAGCCATGTTTTCAGGGGGCTGACAAAGATTCCTCAAGTTATTCCATGTTTGGCATTTTGAGAAAGCCGAGCTGTCTCACGGTTCCTGTGTGCTTTAAATATGCTTTCAGGTGATCGAAACTCACAGACACAAATGAAAAAAGATTAGCATATTTTCCTTCACGCGTAGGTGGGTGCATATGTAAATGTGTAGTCTGCTGCTTTCAGTGTGTGTTAACACGGGAGTGTATGAGTGAGTGATAGATGAGAGAGACACGCTGATGGCAATTGAATTAATTCTGCTTTCAGATTCAGGGAAGAGCTGAGAGTGGAGCTGCCTAGAAATCCCTATGGTTGCTATTGATCTTACTTTCCTGTGCAGTAAAAAAAATAGAACTGCAAATTAACAAAACAAGCCAACCCTGGGCAACTGATGGGCTTATTGATGAAGGACTCTCAGAGGCAGTTTTAGGGATGACCTATTGTCCGGAAAGGAGGGACTGCTGAGCCCCCCGTGCCTCAGAGCACAATGAGTAGCAGGCTTTTCACTTCAAGGAAAGGAGGGAGGTGGATGTTATGGGAACCACCTCTTTGCTTCTGTCTATCTCTGCCATGTCCTGAATGCTAATTAGCAGAAACGCTTCCCTGACAACCACCATTAGCAGCAATTTAGCCACAAAAGTTCTGAAGAAGGAAACTTTAAATACTTGAAAGGATAAGAAAACTGGGTCAACTTCCTGTGCTTTATTTGATTTGTCTGCATATGTGACTGGAGCCCAGTACGCTAATTAGAAGCAGTTTCTATTCCAGAAGTCCGGGGAGATGGCAGACTGGTATATAACTGTAGAACATGCCACCAAGTAGTGGTGCGCATCCTTGAGATGTGCATCAAATGTTTTAAAGGTAGACTGTAGTGCTGAATAATATCTAAGAATCTTACCAGTCCTATGATCTGCAATTCTGTCTTTGTTCCAATAGTGGACATATTCAGACAGTTCCAACAGTCCCCTCTGGGGAATGTTTCCTGATACCTGAAGATATTTTTATTGATTATATTTGTTAATTGGAGTTTTCTAGAAGAATAGAATGGAACATTTACCAGCTGGAGTCCTCATCTTCCACCTGTATTCCATCCAGGGTCCCAATCCACCAGATAGTGCTCCCCACATTCAGCATGGGTCTTCATTCTATTGTTTGACCTGTGGCGTCTTTCAGTTCAGCCAGGTTGACCACAGTGGTTGGGGAGAAAGGGAGGGATGCTAGTGATACGTCTTGGGAACATAGTGGCCATCAGACAGCAATTCTGCAATGCACAGAAGACTTGTCACAACAGTCAAGTCTGTCCCCAAGTGCCAGTGGGGCAGAGAGTGAGATACCCTGCTCTACCTGAATATTGTTAATTCACACCTGTGTAAAAAAAAAGCAGCTGGTGGCTCCAAGGATCGCCACCCACACTTTACTTTTTCAGGGGTTTCCTGAAGGACCTGATGGCAAGCTTGGCCTTGATGCTCAGCTCTTCCTTGATTCTAATGATGTGATTGTACTTGGTCAGGTGCTTGAATCAGCAAGGGGTACCGCTCTTGATCTATCCAGTGCAGAGCTCCACCTCCGGTTCAGTGATGAAAGTATTCTCTGTATCTCCAGAGTAATGGGACACCATGGCACCCCAACCATTGAACTGGGCCAGCTTACACACCTGCAAAGATGCAGTCAGACCCTACCTGGTTCACTTTGAGCAGGAGGCAGCTGCAGGACTTTTCACTGACAGCCTTGGCAATCCTCTTTGAGTTTTTATAATGGGATCATCCCCAACCATCCAGGTGCCTGAACTAAATGTGAACTTCTGCCAGGCTTTCTAGTTATCCTGGTCAAAGGGGTCCTCAATGGACACCCATGGACATTCCTAGTTGAAGGACTTATACAAGCCAGTCAGCTGGTTGGGCATGATGGACCCTACTTGCTGGAGTCATCAGGAGACTTGAAGTCCAGGTCCTACTTGCCAGACCTGAAGAACTCAGAGGCAGCCAGGTCCATGCCAGTGACAATCTGATCAGTGTACCCAGCCTTCCAAATTGTGTTCTTCAGCAGTCCCAGAGCTTCTTTGTTCTCCAGGATGTTAGGCGCAACCCACCCTCATCACCCACATTGGTGGCATCCTTCCTGTATTTTTTCTTCATAACATTCTTCAGGTTGTGATAAACCTCTGCCTCAATGCCCATGGCTTCCCAGAAACTGGACATCCTCACAGGGAGGATCATGAACTCCTTCTTCATGCCAACTTGTTGACAGCATGCAAACCACCAGTGATCACATTGAAAGCTGAGACCAACAGGATGGCTTCAGCGTTACCAGTCAAGTCATTAATGTGACAGTAAAGGGGTACCCACTTTTCTGCAGCACCAACTTTGCAGACAGCCAGGGACACTCCCAGGATGACATCTGTGCCAAATTTAGTTTATTTTCAGTGCCATCCATCTCAATCATTTAGAAGAGAAGTCTTCTACAACAGTTTCTTGCTAACCAGAGCAGGTGTCACAGTTTTGCTGATGTTCAACAGCCTTTGAGACACCCATGTAGCACATCTTATCATTGTCATGGAGTTCTAGGGCTCATAGATGCCAGTGGAGGCACCACTGGGCATGGCAGCTTGGAAGAGATCTTTCGAGGTGTAGAGATCAACCTCAACCCTGGGATTCCACGGGAGTCAAGGATCTCTCTGGCATGGATCTTGAGAAGAGACATGGTGAGTTTCTGACCATTGGATTGGCATGCAGGAAAAGGACAGAGGTTTCTCCAGAAACCGTGGAGAGTAATTAGGAGAGACGTGCACATGATCCTGTTCCCGAACTCACGATGGCGTTCCTTGGTTGTGAACTTGGCTGTATCTGGAGCTAAAACCTGAAAATGGATGGTATACCTGGGGTTTTTGTTTGTTTGTTTTTTGCTTAATTTGAAGAAGGAAGAACTACATTTAATTCAGATCTTTGAAATAGGAAAACAAGCTCCTCGAGTGTGCTCACATCTTAGGCTTGTGGCCTCTTTTACTGTTGTCCAGGGTAGCTGTATTCCATCTCTCCAATCAGACTTCCATAATCTTATCTCTTCTTGACGCCAGTGCACATCAACAAAAGAAAACATTTAAGAATTCAAATGATGAAATTTGGCTCAGACGGGTAATCCAGAACAACTGCCCATGTCCATGGTCCTCAGTCTTAATCATATTTACGGTCATCTGATGTGTTGAGTAACGTATTAATAACTTGTGATGTTCAGTGTGTGAATATCTTTCAAGGGCCATAGTTCAATGTCCTGAATGCTACGGTACCATTTCCCCCCTTCAGAACAGGAGCAGTGAGTTTTTCCAGATGCAGAGAGTTTGGTAGGAACAAGTCTCAGCTGGGCTCCTTTCCAAGCCTTTCCTCCAGAGCAGTGGTTCCCAACCTTCCCAATGCTGTGATCCTTTAATACAGTTCCTCATGTGATGGTGATCCCATCCATAAAAGTTATTTTCATTGTTACTTCTCAACTGTGATTTTGCTATTGCTGTGAATAACAGTGTAAATATCAGATAGATGGCCCCTGAGGAGTGGGTTGAGACTTCCTGGTTTAGCTAAACAGAACTGTCAAATTCAAAAATCCTTTGCAGGAGCAGCCCACAACCAATGGGTGGTCAATTCAGGTCTATAAAAGTTTTGGTTCCCTGTCTAAAGTTAGTGTAACTCTACTGAGGAGTTCTATGTCTGAAGCTGCTCACAGGAAAATCTACTAGTGTAAGCCCTGAAGATACCTTTCAATAAACTTTCTCCTACTAGATGTACCCGAGAGTCTGCTCCTGAACTATTAATACCAAGAACTATATGAGGAGGCAAAGCTACAATAAGGCCCAGTCATTGTTGAAAGGCGTGGATGGTTTCTAATAGGAGACTGACTTGTTTAGATGGTCACTGGTTGGAGCTGGAGAGATAGCACAGTAATTAAGAGCACTTGCTGCTCTTGCAGAGGACCTAATTTAGCTCCCGGCATCCACATCAGGTGGCTTACAGTCTCTGTAACTCTAATTTCAGAGGATCCAACCTTCTCTTTGGCCTCTCAGGGATCTTCTCATGGTGGTGCACATATACTCAGGTATAAATACGTATATATAAAAGAAATAAATCTGAAAATAAAAGCACCTGTCACTGGTGACAAGCCACAATTTTATACTGGTGCAAAGACTTGGTAAAAGGAATACCTGAGATATTAGGGGACTTTGAAAGGACAGTAATTATGAAGATTTTGGAATTTCTGGGGACAATTTGCATAAGAATACAAAAGTGGGTAGGGATGTTTGGGGGTAATTTATCACCAAGTAAAGGCTTGTTCTGAACACAGAAAGTCCTCTGATGCAGCTTTTGAATGAGTACCTCTGTCCAGGGAATAGAGAACACTGAAGAACCTTCCTAGCATTGAGTGATCAGTGTAATTGCAGAAAAGGCTGAAGTTTCATTCCCTTGCAAGATCAGTGTTTTCATCAGGCATGGGATGAAGACATTTGGATGGATACAACTGGCACTCAAGTCTACAGATCCCTTTGAATAATTTTGGACCACAGAAGCGACCCACTTCTTCTGCTACAGGATGACATCTAAAGTTCTTGTTTAAGGCACAAAATGGAATATGAGGTTGGCTAAGGGAACAGTTTTTAGTGGGAAAGAACATCATAACACCGAATTAATGAAACTGGCAGGAACCTTGGGAGATAGTATGAATGTGTCACTAGCTTGGTGTGATGCTGGGAATTTGGAGAGGGTTTTGGACATTCTGAAGGAACTAGAAGTGAGAGAGTTGCTGAGGAAACATGTAGCAAAAATTAGTAAGACACACAGAGAACTTGGCATGCTAAGTGAGCAATACTGTTCCCAGGATGATTCCAGGAGAAACCGTGTTTATAACAGTGGGTAAGAACTCTTGAGTCCACTCCAAGTCTAGGTGTGGGAAAGAAGTGAGAGGGCTTACACAAGGGGGTGGTCCTTGCTGTGAGAGAGTGGCAGCGGAAGGCATCTATGGCTTTGGTTCCATTCAGGGCAGAGGGAAGGGAGACCTAGGAGGAGGAGGGTGTTGGGCCATGAGGCTACTCCTTGAGAAGCTCCCTGGTTTCTGGCCTGCGGTATATACCAGAATGGCTCTTCTAGGACATTGTAAGTGGGTCTGTTGCCATTTACTTAGAGAAAAGAAAATAAGCAAATAGGTCAATCATCAGAATCCACACAAATAGCAGGCCACATACAGTGTCATCTTGGACCTCATATGTCAGTATATGGAGGCCATGTGATAACTGGATCCTGGACCTGAGTGGTACACAGGGAGCCTCTAGCAGCCAGCTCTCTAGCCTTCATATATGGTTGGACTGCTACACTTTGGAGCTGGTGGAAGTTCTACATTATGGCCATGGTTTGTATGTCTGAGTAGTGAGAGAGGCCAAGTGGGAACCAATGAAATATACCAAAATCCAATATATTTAAATTTAAATGAGTAATATTGCAGCACCCATAATTTTAGAAAGCCACAATAAATAAAATGACAATTTGTGACATTTTTAAAATTGTAAAGGATACAAGGGTGAGGATCATGATGGATGACCATTTAATTTCTCATTTTGTACCTATGAAAGAAAATTAACAGGACTCAGACACATGGGATACAGCCTTTGGAAAAAGTATTACATCCATTCCTATTTAAAAAAAATTATAACCCGGTTCACATCCACTGTGGATGGAAAGTGGTATGAACACTGTCAGTCTCACTCTCTGTAATATGGTATTCCTAAGAAGCTGGTCCATGTGGATAGTTCATGGACATGACATTGGTGTAACTGTACTCATGTTATTGCATCCAGATGAGCATGAGAATGTAAATAATTTGGCTAGACACATGAATCCTGAAAACTGAAAAATAAAACTTGTTTTATCATCCTGAAGGCTGCGTTGCATCAATGAAGGGGCTAAATTGTCTGTGGCATAGCAACACAAGCCATCAAAAACGAAGAGGCAAATTACTGTATCTCTTCTTTCCCACAATTCAGAAATGAGAATAGCAGACAGACCTTGTGAGAGTTTGGAGGGAACTCACTCCATATTACATTCCGGGTGACATGAACAGCTTGCAGCTTTGACTAGGGTTCACAGTAGGCAGCTCCGGTCTCACAGCACTGATCTTTGAATCACATGACATTATATGCTCCATGAGAGACAAATAAACCATCTGGCCCTGTATTCTCTATGGGGTGGAAAGGTACTGGGTAGAGATGATGACCAGGCTGAAACGGGGAATTATAACCCAGTCTTCTAGAACAATACCATGACTTCTGCAATGGAGATGTGTCCCCTAAATAAGTGCACATATATCACAGGACCCCAGGAGGAGCAGAACGCCTCACTGAGAGATACTCAGGATCCTAGGTAGATAGAGCTGCTCTTGTGCTCTCAGTTCTGTCAGATTCAATTAAATTGCATGGACCTATCTGATTTATCAGGCATTCCTCTGACCCATCCACAAAACCAATGACCGTGGAGTGATCACAGTTTCCACCTACTGAACTTTATCTAGCTACCATTTCCTTCAGCTCTCCAACCTGCTGCACACAAACCAAAGTTTAGTCTCCAGCGTGACACTATCTCACAAGAAGAATGACCAGTGACTTCTAGACCATAGCCATTTATCATGCGGTGTCATTATTGCATAAAATGTGTATATCCAGAAAATAATGGGGATAAAAGTGTGGCTCTGATGATCATTCTCTGTGACCCATTTCTATGTCCAGCTCTTGGAACGCTTTGGTTTGTGTCTGTAAAGCTCCTCTTTCCAAGCAAGGAAAGGAACACTTCACAGAATCCTTGTTAACCTGCAACTCATCCTTGATCAGTTCACGATCTTCCCAAGAAGAGACCAACAGATAGGAAAAGAGTCACTGCCTTGTATTGTTTAGCTTTTTCCTCTACATTTGAAGCCTTCTGTCTTGGAGAAAAGTCCATTAAGGCATAAGATACTAAAAGTGTGTGCGTGCGTGTGTGTGTGTGTGTGTGTGTGTGTGTGTGTATGAGAAAGATAACAGGATGGTTATCAAAATACAGGGTGTTCAAAGAGAGGGGAAACATTCCACCCTGCAGGAAACTCATTTAGCTGACAAAGTAAAGCAGTGGCATCAGGAAGTACCTGAAACTGGTCAGATTTACAAGTCTCTTCCCTCAAGTACCTATAAACAGAAAGGACTGCAGCAAGAGGTTTTCAGACATCTGCTGATTTGGTTAGAAGAGGCTCCGAAGAGCTGAGCTGCTTGGAAGAAGCAGAGTCTAGCCGAGCTACCTGGAAGAAGGTCAGACCATCTGAGCTACCTGTAAAGGGCACTCTCTAATCTCTAACATAGGGAGTTGCTTACCAATTGTGCAATGGACTCTGGGTTTCTGGTTTTTATGGGCTGTCCACCAATTTTGGGGTGGCCTTTGGTGTGTGAACTGTTTCTGAGTAATTTCTGCTTCTGTTAGTAATCCCTCTTCTATATTCCTATGTAACATTCATGAGTTTACTGAATTGGGCTGTGGTGAAATTCATACTTTGGCTTATCATTGAATCCCTATTCAAGGTGATTTGATGTTTGTTCGTATCTCCCCATGAATAGCGCCTCACTAAGCCCCTCCTTCTCTGGAGGACAATTGTCATTATACAATGTGGCATAATATTCCTTGACTTTCAGATTCTCGTGTGAGTTTTACACACTTCTCCTCATTGTCAGTAGTAAACAGGTACTTGCATTAACCGCATCCTATGAAGTAAACTCTGTTGTCTAAACATTTATGCCTCTTAAGTCTGAAGAGGTGCTGACTGAAGGCGATGGCAATCTTGAATGGATAGCAGGAGACTAGTGACTATCAATGGAAATCTTGAAACGGTACATGGAAGAAGCGACTGTTTTTAGCTCCATAAAATATTCTCTTACAAATTTCCTTTGAGAAACAGATCAACCACTTTCCTGGCAGCTCTGCTTTAAAGACATCTTATATATTGATTATAGGCCTATGGAGTACAGTGGAGCACTGTAGTAGGTGTTGTACTGTATTGCCCAGGTCTTTCCTAAAGAACTAAGATACTGATTTTCCCAGATGCTGATGGCATTAGTAACTGATGATTCTCAACCAAAGAGCCCAACATCTTCTATGGTCATACTCCTTGTGTGGGGACAGTTTGTACCACTCATTTTTGATATGCATCTGTGAAGAATAATTCCACGTTTGGAGCCAGTCTTTGTTGCTGGTGCTATTTCCATCTCTGTTCAAATATATCTCCTTTACTTTTCAAAGTAAATAAATACCAAATCCAGAGGACACCCTATGATAAGATTGATGCATATCTACAGTCTCTGAATCTGTTTCTTGAAGAACCCTGTTCAAAACAATGTGTACATCTGATAAATATCTGTATCTTCAGGCACATATTCCTCCATTTAAGAAAAGTGATAGAATATTCATTGAATGCTTTTGGTGGACATCACACAAGGCATTTCACATGTTGTTATAGCTCATTAAATTCTCAAACTGTCTCTGCAGGACTCTAATTGTGATTAGACTTGTTTGACAGATGAGAAAAATGAAAAGTTCACTTTCAACATGTTATTGCTTATAAGAGGAGAAAGGGAAAGGGGAAATGTTGAAGCCAGCCCTGCTTGAAAACGATCTCACTGTTTGATAGGTAAAGCCCTCAAACCTGAGTGATATAAACCTGGCTCTAAAAATTTCAATGACGATTTTACAGCTGTAGAAAATCACTTATGGTATAATTACTCTTCAAGGATTTACGCCTGGAGCACCCTGGCTTGATAATAACAACACATCTCGCTCATACCAGGCCTACCAAATTATCTAATCTCTGATTCTGTGTAATGCAAATTATTCGACTTCCATTTTTACTGGTTACAACTTTTTTTTTTTAAGGAACTCTGTGAAACAACATTTTAAAGTCAAGTGTACCTTAGCTGGCATTTGGTTCAAAGCTCCATCACACTTGAGCTTTCCAAGTGCAGGGACTGTGTTGCACCAGCAGTCAGTGCATTGCCAGGAACTTAGCTTTGCTAACTCAATGTTGGATGCACCCTGGTGAGCCCCACAGAAAATTGTTACTACTCCAAGATTAGAAAGTATGTTTTGTGGCAATGCAAATCTGAGCCTAGTTTTCTTTAAGATTTATCTATTATATATATGGTGTTCTGCCTGCATGTATGCCTGCAGGCTAAAAGAGGGCACCAGATCTCATTGCTGATGGTTGTGAGCCACCATGAAGTTGCTGGGAATTGAACTCAGGCTTTGGAAGAATAGGCAGTGTTCTTAACTGCTGAGCCATCTCTTCAGCCCTGAGCCCAGGTTTTAAATAGTTTTTCTTAAGATCTTCCTTCCACATTTACTAAATATTATTGTACTAAGTTGTCAGTCACAAAGTGTAAATGTTCTTGAGTGGCAAGGCATTAACCCTGTTCATCTAAAGAAAAGAGTTTGTTTTCACCATTGGTTGGTTGCGTTCTCTGCAGCAAAGAGATGGATAGGAACTTGTAAATGAGTGCAAGGACATCCTTCAGGTATCTCCAAGACATCACTTTACTGACTGGTGCTCTCTTGACCTGGCTTGCCAATAGCAATATACATATGGTGGTAGAGCTGCCATTCTCAAAGGAGCCAGATGTAAAGGCGAGTATAAGCCACCTGAATCTCCTGCTGTGTGTAGTATGAGAACAGCCCTCAGTCCTAGCTGACATCCTTCATGAATTCTTACTACATCCATCCACATCAAGAATGTGTGTGCACTCACGCGTGCTGCTTCCTGCTAATGAGTAAGTGTGAGTCTGGAAAAGATTTCAGACAGGACCATTTTGACTACATTGCAGGATTCTTTAGCAGGACTTTGGTTCTGGACATCCCTTTAGACGCTTTAACTTTCTCCTCTTCTTTACTCTCTACTCTTCTTCCTCCTCATATTCCTCCTTGTCTTCCTCTTTCTTCAAAAGAGGATACTAGATTATTATTTACCTAGGAAAGACTACCTTACAAATACATGTTTATATATGAGAAACATTTGTAAGCTTTCATATAACGTGATGCCATTTATTTTTATTTCATTATTTTCCTGTTGCATTCATCTCTTATGAACATATATTAACTGTACAAAACAATGGTTTCCACTGTGACATTTTCACACAAGCATTAGAGATACTTTAATCTCTGTAACCCTTCCATTTCCCCCTTTCCTTCCCCTTCCTATGACCACCTCTCTTTCAAGACTCTCCTTGCCAAAAGAGATATCTTCACTGAAGGAGCCATTATGGAGTTAGCAAGAAAGCTGGCTCTAGAAAAATGCCCAGGAACCCACAGGGATGACCCCAGCTAAGCCCCTAAGCAATAGAGGAGAGTGTGTCTGAACTGACCTTACCCTGTAGTCAGACTGATGATTATCTTAAATATAACCATAGACCCTTCATCCAACAACAGATGGGAACAGAGGCAATGACCCACATTGGAACACTGGACTGAGCTACCAAGATCCAGTTGAAGAGTGGAAGTGGAAGGACTGAGAGTATGAGCAAGGAATTCAAGACCATGAAGGGGTCAACCACTGAGACAGTTTGCTTGAGCTAATGGTAGCTCACCAACTCCAACTGGACTGGGGGAGAATGAGCATGGGAACAACCAAGCCCCTCTGAAGGGGGTTGACAGCTGGGGCAGACTGAGGAGCCACTGATAGTGACACTGGGATGTGTCGCTACTGCAGATACCAGCTTCATGGGATCCTGTTCTCTTTGGATATAAACCTTGCTCAACCTAGATGTAGTAGGGAGGGCCTTGGACTTTCCACAGGGCAGCGTGCATGGTACTCCCTTGGATTGGAGGGGTGAGGGAGGGTCTATGGAGGGAGAGGGAGGGGACTGGGAAGAGGGGAGGGAGTGGGAATTTGGGTTGGTATTATTTTAAAGTAATAATAAAAAGAAAGAAAAATAAAAGACCCTCCTTGCCAAATTCTCCTTTCTTCTCCATCTGTTTCTGCAGCTGGAAGAACTCATCATGGTCTGAAGGTATCTTACTGTGTTTCCTTCTAATACTTTTACACTCTTCATTTGTTTTAGTGTCTACTTCTCAGAAAGACAGGTGCTGTTGATGTGTTAGTCAGAGTGGGCCAAGAGAGAAGACAGGTAGATGAAGGTTTGGTACTGACTCACATTCCAATGGCAAAGAGAATAACTTTCTAAAAGGTAGGTTGCATAGGAATGCCTGTGATGTATGATAATGTATTGTAGTGTGGATCTTAAGTGTCTCTCCAAGGTCTGTGTGCCAAAAGCTTCTCATCTACTTAGACTTGTTTTGAGAAGATGGTAAACTTCAGAGAGCGGGAGCTTTGTGAGAAATTCTAGGTCATTGGGGATTACCTTCAAAGTGTTGTAGAACTCTAAGCTCTTTGTTGTTTTTGAATACCCTGGTCATGAGCTGAATGGACTTTGCCATGGCACATGCTCCCTGCCTCAATTTTCTGCTTTGCCACAGGCCCCAAAGCAATGGGGTCAATAGGTAAGGGATTGGGATTTGCTAAACTGTGAATCAAAATGTTTCTTCTTTCTTTGTAAATTGATTATCTCAGATTAGTTACAATGACAGAACATTGACTCACACATGGCAAAAACATCTCCACTGAGACACTGGAAAATGTTCTGATGGTGGGAATGCAGTTAAAATGGGATGATTTGGGAATTTGAAAGATAGGGGGTTTGGGTAATGCAAACAAACACAATAGGGTTGACTGATAACTGGTAAGCTCCTTGGAAACCATCCAAACAATAAGAAATCAAAGGCCACAGTGAAAATAAGAGAGACTGTGATTTAACGAAGATAAGAAAAATAGATATGGAACCAAAGACTAATCAACTTCACCAGCCCATTATGTACCCAATGGTGATAGATTTTCATTTAATTATAGTGTGTATGCATAGGGGTGTGTCTCTAACACATTACAGAAAGCAAGAATGCATAGACTTTGCATATCTGAATCACACCCATGTGTCCTAGTGAGGACAGTAAGCTCATTCAATGCTGAATTGCATATTTCTAATTTTAAAATTCACAGATGGTGTAACTGATGAGATTCATTTATATCTTAGATTTGCATAGCATTTTTGTTCCAAACAAACCAGAACCTGTACAGATATCACAAAATATATGGTTTACTTTTCTTGAAAATTTAATCAGGAAAAACAATGAACTAAAGTTTGGTTATAATAAAGTAGATACAAAAAATGACAGACATGATACTTAAGATGCTAAGCAAAAATCATATTGTTCTGTGCTTTTACTCTGTCCTTTCAATCACATTTTTTAAAAACGGGATGGCCCTCTCTGTTGTTCCCTCCCTCCTTCTGAGTCTACCTCTGTCTCAATCCAGGACGTCTTCTCCAACCTGATCCCTCATGGCATTCACTTCCTTTCTCAGATGGCACCAAGTCCCTTCTGTTTTGAAAGCAACTTCCTTTATGCCTCGTCTTTTATTGTGAATGATCTTAAGCAATGACTCATAGGTATCAGAGTTTTATTTAACACCTTCTGAAGTATTTTTCCAAATAAGGTAATTTGTATCCTCTTAGTTATCATACAGAAACATTTCATGAAATCTTAATATTAATAGTATAATTTTAAGTTAATACTGAGAATATCAGATATTATTAGTTTTAAGAAGTTAAAGGTTTTAGATAATGTAAGAATGATGAAAAAATCCAAGTTGGAGAAGGGAGTTGGTGGTGCATGTGATCTAAATACATTATATTCATTTTTGAAGTTACAAAATAATTTTAAACATATCTGATTCATACTTGCTCTATAGTTAATAAAAACTTTTGATGTTGAGATATATTAAAACTTGTAGCCTCGCTGGGCGGTTATGGTGGTGCATGCCTTTAAACCCTGCACTTGGGAGGCAGAGGCAGGAGGATTTCTATGAGTTCGAGGCCACCTTTGCCTACAGAATGAGTTCCAGGACTCATTTCCAAAGCTACAGAGAAACCCTGTTTCGGAAAATCAAAACCAACCAACCAACCAAACAAACAAACAAAAATACTTGTGGCCTCTGTTATACAGGAATAATAGAGAAGCTTCTACCATTTGAGGTAACTGTACCTTGATTTTCAATTGAACTATGTGCCTCATATTCTTCTGCAAAGAGTTAACCTGGGGTCCTATAATTTTTCACAATCTGTTTCAATGGCATTAAGAATTCCTTAGTATAATATCAAGAGGACTTTAAGGGAACAGTTCACAGGTCATACCCACAACCCTGGA
>JAQHUG010000227.1:2844060-2854203 GCA_028555095.1 Dicrostonyx torquatus | reverse complement strand
CACTTCCTTTCTTCTCCTCCCAGAACTTCCGTTCTGTCTACTCCGCCCACCTAAGGGCTGACTTAACTATAAGCCAGGCAGCTCTTTATTTAACCAATCAAAGCACAGGAATACAGGTGGACCCTCCCACACAGCTAATAAACATTTTTCAAATGTACTTGCCCATATTGGAGAGATGGTGAATATGCAAAGGAGAAAGTGCTCCAGTGCAGGAACGAACAGTCAGGTTGATTGACATGGTAAAAGTGAGAGCAGGAGGTACCCCAGGAGAGGGCTAGAGGGATGGCCCAGTGGTTAGCACTGCTTGTTGCTCTTTAATATGACTTGGATTCAGGTCTAAACACCCAGGTTCGGAAGCTTTCAACTGCTTACAACTCCAGCTCCAGGGCATCTGATGCCCTCTTCTGGGCTCCTTGGACACCTGCAAAAATGTGGCATACACAATAAATAAATAAATAGATAGATAGATAAACAACAAACAAACAAGTAGAAATCCCAGAGAAAGTAGACACTTATAATACCTTGAAGGAAAACAGAGGAAGAAGAAAGGTAGAAACTGCAGCATGATTGTGTCCTTGTAGTTTGGAAGAAAATTATACCACAGGTACAGTGGGGATGTTGTCCAGATGAGTTAGCATTGCAATAGACTCAAAGCCATAATGAATGAGCTTCCATTGCCCTGATAAGGGACCTGTTCTGACTGGCCTGTTAGTATCCATTTCCTTGAATCGCTTTGCTATTCTCTCATCCTATGCTTTGTTGCCATAAGCTGACTTCATGGAGCAAGTCGCTTACCTCTCTTACCTTTGGAGCTGGTTAGATCTAGGCGGCCACTGCAGTATTCCATCAGTGTAGGCTGAGGCTTGTACCACTTAGGCAGGTGCCTGGTGTGGTTTATCCAACACTTAAGAAATGTGAACGGGGTAAATGGAAGGATGCAAGCACAGGAAAGGGAATGCCAGGTAGATGAGAGGCAGAGAAGTGGCAATGGTGCTAGGAATAAATGTTTATTTTATTTTTGAAGTTATAATTGCAACACTTCTCTCTTTCCTTTTGTCCCTCTAAGGCCCCCATATACCCACCTCTCTCCTTCAAATTCATAGTCTCTTTTTTCACTATATATACATATATGTTTCTAAATATAACCTGTTCAGTCTGTATAATGTTACTTGTATGTGTTTCTTCAGGGATGACTGTCAGGCACTGGACAGCCAATTGGTGTGCTCTTCCCTGGGGAAGGCCACATAGGTGATTTCCTTAACATGTTCCTTGTCACCAAGAGATCTTAGATATAACCATGCACAATAATACAATACACTATTAAGGACTTTATCCTTCAATATTGAGTCTAATTGTACTATTTTATGATCAGAGTCTTCATTTAAAATATTTATCTTATATTTAATTATGTGTATCTGCTGTGTGCAGGTGTTGTGGGTGTCTCTGTGTGTTTATGTTCACACCCACGCTTGTAAATACTCTGCTTCCCTTGGAGCTGGAGTTACAGTCTGATGTGAGGCACCCAGCTCAGGTGCTGAGAAACAAACAAGAAACTGAGGTCCTCTGAGAACCGACATGTACTCAACCATTGAGCAATCCATGCTACTCCTGGATTCTTCCCATTCTATAGAATAGTTATCTCAGCCAGTTTTCTTTTATTCACTAGTTTCCTATTCTTAAAAGAAGATAAGCATATAATAGAGCCACACCTTCCAAATCCCAAGGCAAAAGGGCCAGATTCCACTAGTCGGCATCTTCTTCTTTTTCTTTTTCTTCTTCTTCTTCCTCTTCCTCTTCCTCTTCCTCTTCTTCTTCTTCTTCTTCTTCTTCTTCTTCTTCTTCCTCTTCTTCCTCCTCCTCCTCCTCCTTCCTCCTCCTCCTGCTCCTCTTCCTCCTCTTTCTCCTCCTCCTCTTCTTCTTCTATCTGCTGGAAGCTGGAAGGGCATGATTTCCCTCAACTATGAGCAAGGGAAGAGTTTTTATTTTGGAAAAAGTACACCAGAACTGCTGGTTAATTCAGCTGATAGCATTGTCTCTTCTGTTTTTTTATTTAATAATCATCAGATGTACCTACCAATCTGGTGCCTGGCCCCGGGGAGAGACAGAGAGGCAAGCAAATGTTTACCTGGAATCAGATTTCCAATACAAGAGTATTTTAAGTGGACAATTACATTTTAAAAGAGCCAGCAACCAGAAGTGGAGACTAAGACACAATTTTAAAATGAGGAAACAGCTTTTCCTTTGAACAACGCTCCGGATTTTTTTTCTCCACATACTGCATCAGTATTGCACTTGGGGTTGACACCTGAATATTTGATGGCTGTTGGGGGTGGTTAGAATAAAAAATTGATAGTGTCGTTTCTTAAGAATCAAAGAGAAAGATCTCAATTGCATTCATCTTCTATGTCGGCTGTAACAAATTATCGCAGATTTAGTGGTGGCAAGCAACAATTTATCAGCTCACAGTGCTGCACTTTAGAAGCCTAACAGGGGTTTTATTGGACTAAAATCAGGCATTGGCCAAGCCTTCTTGGAAACTCAGGGTAGCATCAATTTCTCTTCCTCACAGTTCCTGGAGGTCATCATGTTCTCTGGTTGTAAGTCTTTGGGTCTTTCTTCAAAGTCAGCAATAGATAGACAATCAAGACATTCCTACATGATGTTACCTCTGCTGCCAGGCAGTGACTCCTCTGTTGCCTCTTTCCTTTCTTTATGATTAGGTGACTACACTGGCACAGTGCGATATATTTAATGTATTCTTCTCTCATGCAATACATTCCAACTGCAGTTTCCCCTGCCTCCACTCCTCCCAGTGATCCCTCCCCTTCCCCCAGATCCACTCCATCTCTCTTCAGAAAGGAGCAGGCCTCCCAGGAATACCTACCAAATGTGGCCTGACAAGACACAAGAAGAATAGGCACAAACCCTCAAATCAGGGCTGGGTGAGGCATCCCAGTAAGAGGGAAAGGTTACCAAGATCAGGCAAAAGAGTCAGAGACACTGTTAGGAGTCTCAAAAACAAAAACAAAACAAAACAAAACAAACAAACACCCCCAAACCCCAGTAAGCTACATAATCATGGTGTTTATGCAGAAAACCTAGCTCAGACCCAAAAAGACTCTGTGATTGCTGCTTCAGTCTCTTGTGAGCCCCTATGAGCCCTGCTTTGGTGATTCTGTGTTCTCCTGATATCCTCGACCCTGCTGGCTTCTACAGTTTTTTCTCTTCTCCTTCTGTGGGGTTTACCAAGCTCAAGGTCAAAAACTTTAATTTCTCTTTGCTTCAAGATACAGCATCATAGATTCTGGGATTCAGAACGTGGAACTCTTCAGAGACAGGGCCATTACTTTGCACACTCACTACCTGACAGTTAGTAGCAATCGTTGGTGAGCACTTGATATGTTCTTATGTTTGTGCTAGACACTGAAGGATGCAAGAGATGGTTAAGAAATGAAGTCTGGGTGCTGGGACAATGGTTCGTTGTATAAAGTGCTTGCCCTGAAAGTCTATGACAGCTAGAGTCTGGATCCATAGCTGGCACATAAAAACTGGTCAAGTGTGGTAGCCACGTGTGAGGGAGGCAGAGAGGGGATCCCCAGGTCAAGGTAGCTAGATGGACTATTTGAATTGGCAAACTCCAGGTTCACTAAGAGATTCTTCTTCAGTAATGAAAGTGGATATTAATGAAATAAGACCCTAGACATCAATCACTGACTTGAACATAGGCATTCATAAATGTGCACCTGCACACACATAAATGAGCTACACATTCACACATGCATGCACACACATACACACGAGGGGTTATCTACTCTCAAGTAATATAGGCAGTTGTTAGTTGGTAGTAAAGACTACAATGAATGAGTGCCCTGATATTTAGACATCACGTTCTGGCAGTTGGTGAATACACCTTGTTCTGTATATATGTCCCTCCAGTGAAGACGCTTCCCTTCTACTCCTCTCCTGTCCTCAACTACTCTTAATTTTCTGACATTTGGACAGTTTTGTTCATCTGTACCACGAGGTTTCAAAAGCATCTGCAACTTTCATCACCTAAAGGATGGTATGCATTCTCTGTGTAGCAAGAAAAGAAAAGAATCAGACAAGAAAAGAATCAGAGGACCCATGCAAAACAACTCCAAATGGCTCTTTTCCCAAAAAACTTAGTCAACATCCATCTCCTCCATTAAATCTTTATTCTTCAGAATCAGGTATTTGGAAATGCTTAAATAGTGTAGGTACAAGAACTAGAATTTCTTCAAGAATTAGTTGGGTTTAGATATTTCTTTTACCTATATTATCTCTGTAACATATAATTAACTATTTACTTTGTGTTAGTATAAAGGCATAGATTAAAAACCAAGCATTGACATTGGTAATTCTAGAAGTATCTGAGAAAAATCTTGTCTTTTTTTTTACTAGCTTCTCACTTTCCTAGTAAGAAATTCAAGCATCTGGAAGCATTTTCTGAACGCAAGCCTCTCAAAGGACATATAGACAGAGCATCCTAACAGACAGTGCTTGTGGATAACATAACAGTGCATTCCCTGAGCACCAATAAAAGTCTTTCCAATAAGCCTTAGAAGGATTCTCCTGTGCTAAAGGATTAAGCCTTTAACCTCAACAATGCCAATGTCTGTACATATTCCAATACCACTAATTAGTGTCCGAGGTAATATTTCAGAGCATACTCTATACAACAAAGCATGTAAAGGCCCCAGCTACTCATAAACACAAGACTCTTCTGAGATATAGACAGAGGAAAAAAACAGGCATAATATAAACTGATATCTGTATGAAAGGGGCAGAATCGGAGCTGTGAGCATGGGTCCTATGTGATGTTGTCACAAATTGTTCTCCAAGGACAGGATTGTGCTATAGCTGTGCTACCGATATGGTAACCACTACCCATATGTTTAATTGTATTTAGATAGTCTACCAACTGTTTTTATTTTTCTTTTCATGGACAGAGCAACTGAAGTACTTAATTTTAAGTTTTATTCGATCTTAATTTAAAATTTGAATTCAATAGCACACATGGCTTGGGCCCACCCTTATTGACAATGTATCATCATTGATTCACCTCCTTACTTTATCTTATTGAGTGTTTTCATACCTTGTTCCTGACAATAGACAAGAGATATAACAGGAATAGTATATAGTCCCTGCTCATAAGAGTTATCCGGAGAGACCGAACTAATGGGATGGATGAATAGACAGACAGACTGATAGAAGCTAGGTTAACAGACAAGATAGATCTGAAGGAGCTATAAGGATCATTGGGTCATACATGGACAGAGATAGAGAAGTCAGGGGACATTCACTGCCAGCCCAGGCAGTGAATAGGCACGTTTCCAAGAGGGGCAGCCGTAGTACATACCTGTGTCAAGAAACATGAAGGTCTAGGTAGAACTGAGGATTTTACACGGAATCATCAGAGTAGACAGACATGGAATGGCCATTTCCTAGGCTTGTCTCAGAAAATTAGTGTTCCAGATAGTCTCTGGGTCTGTGGCCGGGGTGGAAACACAGGCAGCAGCCCCAAATTTGCTCATGGTCCAAGGTGGAGGAACATGGGCAGCTATCTATTCAGACCGGAATAACATTCTTTTAGAGATCAGTATCAATTAGCTACTTTACATGCTTCTGTAACAAAACATCTAACAAAAACATCCTAAAGAAGGATGGGCTTATATTGGATCACACTTTGAGGTAATCTCAGCATCACAGTAGGAAAGACAGACCAGCATGTGGGAATACACAGCTAAAGGAACATGTATCAACTGGTGACATTTGCATCTTTAGTCTGAAAGTGGAGTGGGAGCCAGTGTTGGTTCTCAGGTGCCTTTCCCTTTGTAATCAGTCTAGGACCCCAGCTCAGGAAGTGGTGGTGTCCACATTTAAGGTAGGTTCTACTACTTCACTTAGGCTAACCTTGACAATGCCTCATAGGAGTATCCAAGGCTTATCTACTTATCTAAATTCTGTCAGGTTAGTAAGTAGTATAAATACTTATTAGCCAATATGATTCATTTATTGGATATAACTAAGTGAATACAAATGCATACAGTTTTAATTGTCTTAAATAATGCTAGCTGAATAAGCAATGTGCTTATATCTATCGCTTTCCTCAAAATCTTCTGTCTTTAACTAGAGTGGGCTCAGAAGTCCTTGGCTGTATGGATATGCTTCATAAGAAGAAAAGGTACCACTATTGAACTCAATGTGTTTGTCAGGCCAAAGTGCAATTGAGAGATGAAGATCTCTCTTAATGTGTACCAATGTTATTTAAGAAAATAACTTTCCTCCAAACTTCCAGGCTGCTAATGCTTGATTGATTAGTTACAAAACAGCCCTGTATCTCCACTGTATTTGCTAAGGAGAATAGTGCACCGAGGCTTCATTTTGAGGCTTTGATTAATTGGTCAGGAAGCTTTCTTTATTGCTTACTGTCTGGCAGGTGTTTATGGGTATATTTGATGTGTGTCTTTATAACTCCTAGGACACACATCTCTAAATGATGGCATCGCCTATAGTTGGCTTATGACACATAAAGATGTTCAGAATCATCTATAAAAGGAAGGACAAAGACCACATTCTAAATACCCAGAGGCCAATTATCTTCATGGCATTTTAGCAGCACTATGCCGCTTATGGTTATGGATCAAGTCAGTCATCTTCCAGCAATTCTGCTTACTCCGTATCTAACAACTGTCCATAGGCTTCAGGCAGTGTCTTTACTGACAAGAAACATGCTTTGCTATTCTTCTGCTCTTTTCCACCCCCTTCTTTCCATTTCAAAATCTTTAAAAGTAATCACAGCCGTATAAACATGCTCTGTGCTTGACGTGATACAATCTCCTGAGACAACTCATACTTTTGTTCATGGAAGTTATTTTACACATGCTGGCTATCAGAACTTGAACAATATTAATTTTTTGCTTTCCTGGTATTTTAATTGATTTGATTGAGATATACATTTTTCTCTGCTCCCCTCCCTGCCTATTTCCTTCTCTTTAACTCTCTCCCATGGTCCCCATGCTCCCAATTTATTCAGGAGATCTTGTCCTTTACAACTTTCCATGTAGATTATATCCATGTATGTCTCTCTTAGGGTCTTCATTGTTGTCTAGGTTCTTTGGAATTGTGATTAGTAGGCAGGGTTTCTTTGCTTTATGTTTAAAAACCACTTATGAGTGAGTACATATGATAGTTGTCTTTTTGTGTCTGGGTTACCTCACTCAACGTATTTTCGAGCTCCATCCATTTGCCTGCAAATTTCAAGATGTCAGTATTTTTCTTTGTTGTGTAGTACTCCATTGTGAAGTGTACCACATTTTCCTTATTCATTCTTCGGTTGAGGGGCATTTAGGATGTTTCCAGGTTCTGGCTATGACAAAGATACTGCTATGAACATAATTGAGCACATATCCTTGTGGCACGATTGAGCATCCTTTGGATATATACCCAAAAGTGGTATTGCTGGTTCTTGAGAAAGGTTGTTTCCTAATTTTCTGAGAACTCACCATACAGATAGCCAAAGAGGCTGTACCAGCTTGCACTTCCACCAGCAATGCAGGAATATTCACATTACCCCATAACCTCTCCAGCATAAGTTGTCATCAGTGTTTTTGATCTTAGTCATTCTTACAGGTGTAAGATGGAATCTCAGAATTGTTTTGATTTGCATTTCTCAGATGACTAATGATGTTGAGCATTTCTTTAAGTATATTTCAGCCATTTTAAATTCCTCTGTTGAGATTTCTCGGTTTAGGTATGTACTCCATTTTTTAAAATTGGATTATTTGTCCTTTTGATGACCAACTTCTTGAGTTCTTTGTATATTTTGGAGATCAGCCCTCAGTCTGATGTGGGATTGGAAAAGATCTTTTCCCATTCTGTAGGCTGTCATTTTGTCTTGTTGACTGAGTCCTTTGCTTTATAGAAGCTTTTCAGTTTCAGGCGGTCCCATTTATTACTTGTTTCTGTCAGTGTCTGTGCTGATGGTGTTATATTGAAGAAGTGGTCTCCTGTGCCAATGCATTCAAGTATACTTCCCACTTTCTCTTCTATGAGGTTCAGTGTGGCTGGCTTTATGTTGAGATCTTTGATTAATTTGGACTTGAGTTTTGCTCATGGTGATGAATATGGATCTATTTTCATTCTTCTACATGTTGATATCCAGTTATGCCAGCACCATTTGTTAAATATGCTTTCTTTTTCCCATTTGATATTTTTTGCTTCTTTGTCAAAAATCAGGTGTTCGTAGGTGCTCATAATATACAGGTCTTCAATTTGGCTCCATTCGTCCTCTTATCTGTTTTTATGCCCATACCAGACTGTTTTCAGCACTGTAGCTCTGTGATAGAAACTGAATTCAGGGATTGTGATGCCTCCAGAAGTTCTTTTTATTGTACAGGATTCTTTTGACTATCCTGGGTTTTTTTTCTTTTCCATATGAAGTTGAATACCATTCTTTTGAGGTCTGTGAAGAATTTTGCTATGATTTTGATGGGCATTGCATTGAATCTGCAGATTGCTTTTGGTAAGATTGCCATTTTTACTATGTTAATTCTGCCTACTCAAGAACATGTGAGATTTTTCCACTTTCTGGTATCTTCTTCAATTTCTTTTTTCAAAGATAAAGTTCTTGTCATACAAGTCTTCCACTTGTTTTGTTAGAGTTACTCTGAGATATTTTATGGTATTTGTGGAGAGGCAGAGAGCATGGGCGGGGGCACAGATCAATTCACAATGCCTGCAGCCAGTGAATAACGGCTGGTGCTCGAGCGCAGCAGGGGCTAGCTATAGCCCTGGAGTGAGCCACGATATCATTCACGTGGGGCACCAATTGTAAGATTTAATAAATTATCGCCCAAGCCAGCTATCTTTAGGATATATACTTTAATAGGAGTAAGGAATACAAACAGATTTACAATACCAGATCCTGGATCCCGTGCTTTTCCGAAGACGTGTGCCAGACCAAGAGCCACAGAGAGAGCGCTCACACGTGAACTGAGTCTTTTATACATCAGGTGGGACCTGATGGTCTAACCAAAATAATTAGCTAATGGCTAATGGCGGGACGTGGCTATTAGCCTGATTGGCTAAAACCTTTCCCCATCAGTGGAGGGTGATGTTTCTCTGATTTCTTTCTCAGTCCATTTATCATCTGTGTACAGGTGGGCTACTGATTGTTTTGAGTTAATCTTGAATTCTGCTAGATTATTGAAAGTGTTTATGAGTTGTAGAATTTCCTTGGTAGAATTTTTGGGGTCACTTATGTAAACCATCATATCATCAGCAAATAGTGAGAGTTTGGCTTCTTCTTTTCTGATTTGTATCCCCTTGATCTCTATTTGTTGTCTTATTGCTCTAGCTTGGACCTCAAGGACTATAGTGAGTAGATATCGAGAGAGTGGACAACCTTGTCTTGTTCCTGATTTCAGTAGGATTACTGTGAGATTTTTTTTTTCCATTTAGGTTGATGTTGGTTGTTGGCTTGCTGTACATTGCCTTTATTATGTTTAGGTATGTTCTTTGTATCCCTGCTTTCTCCAAGACCTTTATCATCAAGGGATGTTGCATTTTGTTGAAAACTTTTTTGGCATCTAATGAGATGATCATGTGATTTTTATTTTTCTGTTTGTTTATATGGTGGATTGCATTGACATACTTTCATATGTTGCACCATCCCTGCATCTCTGGGATGAAGCCGACTTGATCATGGTAGATGATCGCTCTAATGTGTTCTTAGATTTGATTTGCCAGTGTTTTATTAAGTATGTTTGCATCAATGTTCATGAGTAAAATTGGTCTGTAATTCTCTTTCTTAGTAATGTCTTTAAGTGGTTAGGGTATCAGGGTAATTGTAGCCTCATAAAAAGGGTTTGGCAATGTTTCTTCTGTTTATATTATATGGAACAATACAATTTGAGGAGTATTGGTATTAGTTTTTCTTTGAAAATCTTGTAGAATTCTGAGCTGAAACTATCTGGTCTTGGGATTTTTTTTTTGGTTGGCTTTTGATGACTGATTCTAATTCTTTAGCAGTTATAGGTCTAGTTAATTTGCTTATCTGGTCTTGATTTAATTTTGGTAAGTGATATTTACCCAGAAAGTTGTCCATTTCCTTTAAGTTTT
>JAQHUG010000227.1:2831494-2842985 GCA_028555095.1 Dicrostonyx torquatus | reverse complement strand
CTCTAAGGCAATGTCTGTCTTTGAAGTTGAGGTGTGTTTCTTGTATGCAACAGAAGGATCGATTCAGTTTTCATATCCAATCTGTTAGCCTGTGCCTTTTTATAGGTGTGTTGAATCCATTTATATTAAAGGATATTAATGACCAGTGATTGCTATCTCCTGTTAATTTAGTTTTCCTTGTTGGTTATGTTAATTTGTGTGTTTTCCCCTTCTTTGGGATTTGCTGCTGTGAGATTACCAATTGTTTGTGTTTTTGTTGATGTAACTAACTTCCTTAGGTTGGACTTTTCCATCTAGTTCTTTGTATAGGGCTGGGTTTGTGGCAAGGTATTGGTTAAATCTGGCTTTGTCATGAAATATCTTGTTTTGTCCTTCTATGGTGATTGAAAGCTTTGCTGAGTATAAGTAGTCTGGGCTAGCATCTGTGGTCTCCTAATGTCTGCATAATGCTTGACCAGGACCTTCTGGCTTTCATAGTCTCCATTGAGAAGTCAGGTGTAATTCTGATAGGTCTGCCTTTATATGTTACTTGGCCATTTTCCTTTGCAGCTCTTAATATTCTTTCAATTTTCTGTCTGTTTAGTGTTTTGATTATTATGTGGGAAGGGGATATTTTTTTTCGGATACAGTCGATTTGGTGTTCTATAAGCATCTTGTATCTTCATAGGGATGTCTTTCTTTAGGTTGAGAAAGTTTTCTTCTACGATTTTGTTAAATATATTTTCTGTGCTTTTGAGTTGAACTTTTCCTTCTTCTATACCTATTATTCTTAGGTTTGGTCTTTTCATGATGTCCCATATTTCCTGGATATTTTGTAATAAGCTTTTGTTAAATTTAATGTTTTCTTTGACTGATGAGTCTATTTCCTCTATTGTATCTTCAGCATTTGAGATTCTCTCTTCCATCTCTTGTATTCTGCTGTTCATGCTTGCATTTGTGGTTTCTGATCATTTTCTCATGATCTCTGTGTCTATAATTCCCTTGTCTTGTGTTTTCTTTATTGTCTCTATTTCAGTTTTCAAGTCTCAAATAGTTTCTTTCATACGTTTGATTGCTTTTTGTTGGTTTTCTTTAAGGGATTTGTTTATGTCTTCCAATTTTTTGTTTGTTTTTTTCTCCATTTCTTTGGACGAATTTTTCATTTCCTCTTTAAGGGACTTAGACATTCTCCTAAAGTTATTATTTAGGCTAATTTCTTTTGCTTCATATATATTTGGTTGTTCAACTCTCACTGTTGTAGAGTCATTAGATTTTACTGGTGTTGTGTTGGTCTGTGGTATTGCATGTGTTCTTACCTTGTCTACTCATCTTTTCCTCTAATTGGTATAGTTGGGTCTGTCTGTGACTCTGGATCAGTCTTCCAAGTGTGAGTGTATCCAAGGCTCATATGGTTGCTCTTCAAAGTGCAGTCAGTGCCATGGTTCCAGTTACCCCGTTGGTCACTTCATGTTCCTGGAGGTTGCTCAGTGCCCCTGGAGTTTACTTTTCTCCCATGAAGTTCATTGTCTCAGGCCTGCTCTGAACTAGGATGCTGGCTCAGTTCTATTTCTGTAGAAATTCCAGGTCTAGATCCACTCCTATGGAGGTCCTTGTCTTGGGGTTAATCTTGCTAAAGTCTCTGGCTCCAAGCTACTCCCTCAGGGGTCCCAGACTCACACCTGGACCTGCAGAGGCCTCTGGTTTCTTCTTACTCTCTTGGAGGTCCCAGATCGGCACTTAGATCCACAGAAGTCTCTGATTCCAGCCCACTCGTTCAACAGTTGCTTCCCTGTACCTGCTTCTGTGGAATTTGCTGTCTCAGGTCTGCTCTGGCTTAGGTTTCTGGCTCAATTCTGCTTCTGCAAATATCCCTGATCTGGATCTGCTCCCATTCATGTGGAGTTCATTGTCTCAGGCCTGCTCCATCCTAGGCCATTGGCTGAGTCCTGTGCCTGTGGAGTTCACCATCCCAGGCCTGCTCCAGCCCAGGTTGCTGGCAAAGTCCTACCTCTGCAAATGCCCCTGGTCTGGATCTGCTAGTGCGGAGCTCACTATCTCAATAGTGCAAAATTATTCAACCAAGAACTAGTTACATTTTTATTAATACATTTTGGGGGCAGCACCATTGATTTAGTCCTATATCAATGTTGCTGTTCAGAAAAACCCATAGGAAGTTCTTGATGAGTCTGTTCTCAAAGGCTAAAGAGGTGAAATCTGATGTATACAGGTGTTGGCAGCAGTAATGGACATAATAGCTAAGAGACAGAGAAGCTCAAGTGTCCTGGCAGGCTTTTTGTTTATTCCACCCAGTTCCCTAGTCTATTGGATGTTGCCACCCACACTTAGGGCAGTTCTTCCTCCCTTATTTACTGTTCCACATGCCAGTTATCCCTGAAAACTTTCTCACAGATAGACCCAGAAATGTTTACTAATCTTCAGCATCTCTCAGTTTAGTCAAACTGACAATCGAGATTAACTGTTGCTCTTAGGGTACAGTGTAGGGCTTTGCTGATATCCAAAAGGTCCCTTTCACTTAGGGATGGGTTCCAGTTGTTTGTCTTAAGGTGTATACCAGTTATATGTATTATTCCTGGGACCCAAAGTGATAGCAAGAGGGAGAAACTCTAGGGAGCTTGGAAAGAATTGGAACTCAGTAGGCGCCCAGAATGAAAATGGTGTTAGTAAAATGGGTGACTGGGTATTTCTGTAGATGGCCACTCTTAAGCCTCCACATGCTTATATGAGAAAAATCCAAAGGCAGGGTCCTGTTAGGTTACCACTGGACAACTGAATCTGAAATATGAAATGTTAATTATTTTAGATGATGACTGAGATAAGGAAGAGTTAGAAAACACAGTAGGTGGACAATAAAGAGTTAGAAAAGGTCTCTGTTCATAATCATGATCAGCTTATATTCTGTAGGCAATGGTTTGGGAATAAATCAAATCAACCAGTTCTTGTTTAACAAATGCCTCATCCTTTTCTACATTAGAACTATCAGCTAATATTATTGGGGACTACATAATCTCTTCATGTTGAGAACAAGCTCTGCCAATCAAGGAAGTTTCCTTGTGTGGTTCAGGTGTTAGTGATGTACAAAGCGTGTTGTGGTGTAACACTCACAGACCTTGGGGTACCACTACCCAAAAACACTGAAATATAAACTAAAGTGAGCTTCCTGGAGACTTCAGGACAGTTGGGCAGGTTTGTCGCTCCTGATATGTTCTAAGTCCTGTGCTAGGGAAGCTGCACAATCTAGATCATCTCAAAGATGCCTTGGACTCCTCTTTCTGTTGGCTTTAATCAATGTGAAACCCTCCAGAGAAAGCAGAAGGAGAGAGAACAAAGTCAAGTTTGGAACCCTCTGACTTCCTCTTGGGGACTCTGATGGGCCTGTTTACTCTGTCAATCAAAAGGTCATAACTTAAGGCCAGTGGTCTTCTTTGCATGACTGATACATAGGTTGTGGGAACAAATGCACTTCCTTACTCCGTTGGTTCTGGGAACTGCCTCTCTGGTCCTGAAGAACTTTCAAACCCTCCTTGCCACTTTGAATTCCTTCTCTCTCCCTTGAAAAGACACCTTATGACACTTTCTTCAACTGTCCAACTTGTCTGAGTTGTCATTTCAAGCAGTTTTGAGATTGGCAGCCAGGCAGGAGCACTCACAAATACTCAGCCAGCATCCTGTTGGACCCTTTCTTCTGAGCTACTTTGAAGTGCTAATTTGGGCTCTAAGTGAAAGTCTGAGGCTGAAATAAGCTTAGTTAATGGGGAGGGCTGTTCCAGTGGTCAAATAACCAGCAGTTCACTTGAAAATGTACTCACCTTCCATGGTTTGTCCACTCTGCCTTTGAAGAGAGCTACAGAATCTTAAAGAAACCAATTCATCCAGCTGTAGGCACAAGGCAGCGGTAGTGCTGTCTGCCAGCCACCGGATCCAGCGTTCTCTGGTACTGTACCACTAGCGCTTCCCACTTGTATTTGCAAAACTCATTGAATTATACCCACTGCTCAATTAGCTAAAGCCCTAACAGCCCAATTTGCATGTGAAAATGCTGTTTGCACGGGATAAAAATATGGAGTTTTGTGCACACAAATGATTTGCTTATGCAAAATTGTATCTAAAATTTTTGGTTTTCAAAACTTATTACTTAAAAAGCTTATGGTCTTAGAGCAGCTATGACAGACAGGAAAGCATCTCAATGATAGTCTTTCCCCAAGTGCGTTCTTACCCAAGGCCTGCAAATGTATCTGCAAATAATCATCAATGTTTATTTCCTCAATCTGCTAAGGAGATTCAAGGGGGCAGGGGAAGCATCAAGGAGGGGCAGGCTGATATTCAGCTTCATTTCCCTCTGACAGCTGAGCCTCTTCCTAGAGTCCTTCATGATCGCATGTGGAATGCAAGGCCCAAGTCCCAGGTGTAACGCAGAGAAAAGGCATTTACAAAATCAAACGTCTTTTGACAGGTGAACTGATTAAGTGTGATATTCTTTTCCCTACTTGGCGATCAGCTCAGGGAGATCTGAGGTGCCACCTGTGATGTGGCTGCCCACCCTGATGCCAGTCACCCATCTTTAGGTGGGACTTGACAGTCCCTGAGGCAAACTTGGGGATTTCCCCTGGAGTTTAGTGAAACTGCACCATTGAGCAGCTCTGGACTGTACAGAGCCCAGACAGTGTTCCAGGCACAAAATGATGATGCTTACTGTTTAAGGGGAACCGCATTTGCCACTGCAGCTTGACTCCTGAGAAAGCATTGAGCGTCTTCATGTCACTAAAATCTTTCAAGAAATGCGTATTACCTGCTGTTGGTTTGTACCACTTAGACTTGGGTCCTTGGCTTCAAGACAGGGTCCTTGGCTTCAAGAAATTTCTAACTGCTAGAGTTAGAATTGTATATAGGAGAGGAAGTAATGAAGGGTCCAGCCAAGTCCCACATTCAACTCAACATCTACTAAGCATCTGCCATATGTCAGCTATTACATTTGGTCTAAAAAGGCAGATGTGCACTCAACTGGCTTTGAGAAGCTTACAACAGAGGAATTGGTATGTGACATGGCACAGGTTTTTGTGTTAAGAATTTAGAAGAAGGAGAAGCTGTTCTAGGTGGAGGGAGTCTAGACATAGGGTAGAATTGGAAGGAGGATTTAAATAATGGGAGTGCGAGTGGGTGCATAAAGGCTTGGAATGTAGGATACACATCAGGACTGATCACACAGCATGAGAACTTGTTTTTCTGGCTTGTGCATGTCTGAAGAGTGGATAGGATAGTGTCCTTGTGTCATGGAATCTTGCCCTTTAAAGACAGTGACTGCCACAGTGAAGTAGATGGCCGGCCCCTGGTAGATGGTAGTCAGTCGGCTAGTCTCTGGATTTCCTTTATACTGCTCTTCACTGGCAGGCCTCCCACTGGCATTTTTACAAGCGCATACTTTTTCTGTAGGGCAGTGATAATGTAAACCCCATTTTTATATGTGGGGCATTTCAGCAGTGTCCCTAGCAAACAGCAAGTCATCCATCACATGGGACAAACCCTGAAATGAAGGAGGAGGAGACTTCGCTTGTCGTTTGGGGAGGGACAAAGGTCAGAACAGCTGTTTGCCATAGGGCTTTCGGCTCAGTATTTCACTGGACACCTTTCTCTTTTTCCCCTTGTCAGACTAGCAGCTTGTTTTGCCCTTTTCAACTTTGCCTTTCTATGAAATGTATTTTACAGGTTTCTGTCAAGTTCTTCACAAAATATCCTTGATACACAAAGTCCAGGGGCTTTTCAAAGTTTTCTCCTCTTGTACTATTCAGGGAACACTGCTCAGCGCTCTTCTGTCAGTCCCGTGCTCTCTGCTCTGGAGTGAGTACAACACTGGAGAGCCTTAGTGATGATGAGAAGAAAAGCCTTTCTCTGCAAGCCAGCAACTTGAGGACTCAGGCTAGCTAGCCTTGCGGGGCAAGAAAATAGCCCTCAAGGGACTGAGGCTTGGAGGCAGGTAGATAGGATGGGATGCACAGGGCATGTGAGGACAGACTGCGTGAGTATACCATCAGATGATATCTCATGCTAACCTGGATGATTAGGGTCTGGGCATATCTCAGGGAGTCAGTAAAAAAGATTCACAGGGTTCAGATGAGGAGACGGAAACCACCTACCTTCTGAGACCCCTACCAGAAACGAAGACATGCTGTCCCTTAGGAGCAGTGCTTAACTATTCGGGGCAGAATTGAATGGCCACAGTGCCAGGCTCATGACTGAAGGGTGAAGTCTATGGAAATACATTATAAGAGAGTGGTGAGGACTGCTGCCAACTGGAAGCCACTCTTGCCTCCAGTCTGAAGGGAATGGGTCCCCTCAGTGACAGTGAAGAGTTATCCTGAGGAAAAAAAAAACCAGTGCTGCTGGTGGTGCATCTAGTGTCTAGTATTTTTAAAGGAGATTAAAAAATTGTATTTGTAAGAGAAAAAAAATCTGACTTTTATTTATTTTCTGTTTTAAAAGTTGAAAGCAAATTGTCCTAGTTCAGGTTGCTATTGTCATGATGAAACACCATGATCAAAAGCAATTTGGGGAGGAAAGTGTTTGTTTGGCTCACACTTCCACACCATAGTCCACCACTGGAGGAAGCTAGGGCAAGAGCTCAAGCAGAGCCGGATCCTGAAAGCGGGAGCTGACGCAGGGGCCCTGGAGGAGTGCTGCTTACTGACTTGCTCTTCACGGCTTGCTCATCCTGCTTTCTTATAGAACCCAGGACCACCAGCCCAGGGATGGTGCCCCCAACACTGGGCTGAACTCTCCCCAGTCAATCACTAATCAATAAAAATGCCTTAAAACTGGAGTTTATGAAGACATTTTCTCAATTGAGGTTCCTTCCTTTCAGATGACTCTAGCTTGCGTCAAGTTGACATAAAATTAGCCAGGACAGAGATCAAGGTTTTGTTTGTTTGTTTTTGTTTGTTGATTTTTTTGAAGAACAGCCCAGAGGCCAAGATTGTGGGAGAAAAACCAAATACATCTTCAGGCTACTCCATTGGTAGGACTCGTTTGAGCCCAAAGGTGAATAGCCTTGTCTCGCCTTGCTG
The DNA here is from genome assembly GCA_028555095.1 of Dicrostonyx torquatus. Classification (NCBI taxonomy): domain Eukaryota; kingdom Metazoa; phylum Chordata; class Mammalia; order Rodentia; family Cricetidae; genus Dicrostonyx; species Dicrostonyx torquatus. The sequence continues at coordinate 2,835,930 of JAQHUG010000227.1, read as the reverse complement.
TGCTTGACTGTCTAGGTCTGAGAACTGCTACTTGTCTGGCAAAAGGTTGACAATGATTCTTTTGTCACATAACATTATAATTATTACTAACTATATGTGTAAATTTGCTTATATATTGTGTCCTTTTTAATTTTAATTTTGTATTTGTGTGTCTCTGTGTGCTTCTATGTGTAAATTCTTTTTTTTTTTTTTTTTTTTTTTTTTTTTTTTTTTTTTTTTTGGTTTTTGAGACAGGGTTTCTCTGTGGCCTTTGGAGCGTGTCCTGGAACTAGCTCTTGTAGACCAGGCTGGCCTCGAACTCACAGAGATCTGCCTGCCTCTGCCTCCCGAGTGCTGGGATTAAAGGCGTGCGCCACCACTGCCCGGCTATGTGTAAATTCTTAAAAGTGCCTGAGGAGGCCAGAGGAGGGCATCAGATTCTTTGGAGTTGGAATTATAGGCAGTTGTGAGCTGCACAATTTGGGTGCTGGTCCTCTATAAGAGCAAAATCCATGTTTCCAGCCTCTTACGTATTACTAAGAAAGGCCTTATACTAGTGGCTGCTTATGAACAAAATGGAAAATTGATACAAATTAATCATCCAGGGATGAGCAAGTAGCCAGAACTGACAAGAAGCCATGGTAAGATTTAGTTTGTTGCTGGTAGGACCCAAGGATGGCTTTTGAGTCTGTATTCAAAGGAAAATCAGGGACCAAAAGAAGAATGAGAGTCAATAACTCCTGAGGAATGACGTTTCTGAGAGCAAACAAGAGTCAAATCAGTTTCAGCAAGGATACTAAGAGGAGAGTGGGAGGAAGAACCTACTCCTTCCATACTAAGTAGGTTCCATTGTTCTACAGACACTTTGTTTAGAGTAGAGCCAGGGAAGTGGGGAGAGGAGGGGGAAATGGAAAGGAGGATATTGCTTGGTCATTGCTCAGACTTCCAGTTAATAATAATAATAATTTAAAGTTATCCAGTGCCTACAATATGTCAGACTCATGCTAGATTTAATATAGGTTAGAAACTGTACTACACTTTGTAAAAATACCCAAAATAAATAATTTAAAGAAAGAAGGGTTTGTTTGGGTTCATGGTTTCAGAGGGTTCAGTCCATGGATGCTTGGATTCATTAACTCAAGTAGACCATCATAGCCATTGGCATGTGTAATAAAAGAGGAATATTATGTCATGACAGAGAGGGAGCAGAGAAGAAGGAAGGGCTAGGGTCCAAGGAGAACATTCAAGAATACTATTACATCATGGCAGAGAGGGAACAGAGAAGAAGACAAGGGCTGGCGTCCAAGGAGAATGTTCAAGAATAACATTACTTCATGACAGAGAGGAAGCAGAGAAGAAGGCAAGGGCTGGGGTCTAGGTAGAACATTTAATGGTAGATTGACAATGACCCACTTTCTCTAGTTATCCCCGTCTAACATTTTCTCCATGTCCCCAAACCTGCTGGGGATCAAATTTCTAACACATGAGCCTGTGAGTGAGAGATGATTGGAACTTAAAGCATAATGGGTAACCAGTTCTTTAGGAACATCTTCATTTTAACCACCATGGAAACCAAGCCTCAGAGCAGCATAGACTTCAGTGGCAGACTTCGGTAGTCAGATGAGGATTTGAGTTCCTTTGAGAACTCCCATTATGTAATGCTGCCTCACAGGCAGGGACAGGGGGAGGACATGTGTGCTGCCAAAGCTTGTTTTATTTGAACTTTAAGATGGCCAAGTTCTGTAACTTTGGAGGGGATCCCAAACCACATATTTTATTTCGGCAGGGATTAAATCAAATTGGTCCAGGATTGATGCATTCTGAGAAATTAGCATTTAGAGACATTTAAGTCATGCAGGAAAATGTCTGGGCTGCTCTTTCTCATGTTTTCCCAGCTTTTCTCCTTATCCCCTCTCCATTCATTTACAGGGGGACAGACTTCCATTCTGTGCACTGGTCCCTATGTGTTATAGTCTATTTTCTTTCAAAGAGGTCAGTGCTTGGGGACAAATTCATACTCTGCAGACACCATAACCTACAGCTTCATTTGCAGAAGAGATGGTGGGAAAATTTGGAATGTCCAAAGAGTTTTCCTTGATTGTGTAGAGAGTATGGCTATAGAACAATTTTCAAAGGGCTATAACAAAGACCACTACAGGGAAGAAAGTGAAAGGCAATTTAGTTTGACACATCCACTAATTCTGCTCTGCTGAAGGACAGGCGTGTGGGGGATCAAGGATAGGGTGATGGATAGAAAATTGGAAGAGGTGGGGTGGGGAGACTTAGGGAAGTTAGTCAACCAAATAATGAATCAAGCGCCAGTTATTACCTGCAAGGAGCTAGCGCCCATTCACTGTCTTTAGAGACTGCATAGGCATTTAGAGTTCGTGGCATCAAGATTTCCTTCAGGGATAGAGAAGTCTTTGTCAAATAAAGAAACAACACAGGAATAGAAACGACAACCAAGTAAGTGATTTATTTTTGACCCTTCATTGGCCCTAGTGTTATCGACAGCATGTATGGAGCAGGTGACAGGCATGTCCCAAATAACTCACCAAATCACAGGCTGGAGGGCTTATTATTGCTTCTTCCAGGAATAGCGTGGTACCATACCAGGGATTCGATACCAGCTGCCTTCCCCCCATCAGTCTCATTCTTTGTCCCATAAGAGATATGTCATTTTCTTTCCGTTCAAATCTACCTCTTTGCCTTCCACCTGATGCCTCACACTTTATGATGTAATCCAGATGGCTGTTCTATCTGGCTGATCCTTCGTTCCATATATTTTCCTTAAATCCCTTTATCCTTCTGCTGCTAACATCGCTTCATGTTTTTTCTTTAATCTCAGCTGCTCCATCTAGAATTTTGTGTCATTTTTTGCCGTTCTTATCCATAGAAATCTGTGGTGACTCTGTTGTCCCCTAGTGAAGGCTAAGCTCCTTGATACACTATTCTAAGTCCTTTTCTGACTTTTTCCTTTCATAGGCCACCCTTTCTGCTTCTCTCTCCTACCCGCACTGAAGTCTTTAACTTCAGAAACCGTATGCTAAATGAGACCTCAGTAGGTTCTTTCATTATCAAAGGATATCTCAGTTCTGTGTTATTTCAAATTTGAAACATGCTTTACATTGTTTTTGGAACACATTCTGCCAGGAAGCATTTCTCCTCCCTCTCATAGTATTAGTAACATTATCCCAATAACAGAATCCATCATCAGATAAGACTTGGTTGGAAGTTTCCCTAAGAGCCATCCATGCCTTTTTGATATATTGTTCCATCCTCAGTCATGGCAGGCTTGTGATGCATTATGTCACTCAATATTTTCACCCAGAATAATAAGTTGGAGGAATGGGACATCTACTTACAATATATTCCTATTATGTATTCTCTTTCGTGAAAAAGAAACAGCAACAATGAGAGAAAGACAAGTCAGCTTAATCTACCACAACCAACCCAAGGATTCATGAGACAATCACATTGCTTTTATGTGGTTTTGTGCATTTGGTTAAAGCCCTAAATTATGTGTGCCTTTCCTTGGAGAAGTGTCCTATTAATTAACTAAGGAGTAAATGGAAATGTATTTTGTGCCAGCTACAGAATACACAGGTAGACAGAGCCGCAGGCAAGGGCTTATTAAGTGTGATCAGGACCTGAAGGCATGGTCTTAGGACTTAAATCCTGTTTTTCTCATGTGCAAAGTATTTATTCTTGATTTTGTGACTATCTGTAGGTCATGCATTTTTTAACTGATGAGATGAACATGGTCGTAGACATTTCATAGGGTTGGGCAAAGAAGAGTGAGTAAATATATGAAGAAGGTCTGGTGTGTGCATAAACCTTCAGTGAAGAGTTACAATGTTTTCTCAGTTTGGAGAACAGAAATACAAGTTACCATAACAGAGTTCATAATTTATCCTATAAATAAGCAAAGTACTCACTATATATTTTTCAAGGATTATGTTGCTGCAGCAGTGACTAATGTTTAATTCCCACAGTATTGTTTTTAATCACAATTGTCTTATTGTGTTGGGGTTTTGTTTGTTTGTTTTTGTAGAAGCTGTTGCCTGTTGTATATCTCTAAGGGGTTGGAGACCACAGGAGGGTTAAGTTCATCCAGGATGACATGGCTTCTTCCAGGGCTCAGGAAAGACTTTCAAGGAGAGGGACAGCTATTGGGCTCACTGGAAAATCTCTGAACATATGAGAAAGAGTGTAGATGGAAAATTGGTTCTGCCCAGTGTCACAACTATTCAGTCCTAAAAAAACACACAGAGGCTTTTTCATGGTGGCAGGTCCTTGGTGAGTGCCACAGCTTCAGATCCACCTGCCCAACTGGACTGGTAAGACCAACCTCTATCCCCCAGGCGCTCTGCTCAATTGGGAGGCCCCTCTGCCCCTCCCCCGGCTTTTCTGTGTCCCACACCCCAAGATTGTCCCTGGACAAAGCTCCCCTTTGA
>JAQHUG010000227.1:2686336-2825418 GCA_028555095.1 Dicrostonyx torquatus | reverse complement strand
TGCTTCCTCTGATTCTGGCTGGTGACTACGTCTCTGTCTTCATCTTCCCAGAATTCTCTTAATTTGGTCACCCAGCCTGTATTTCCTGCCTGGCTATTGACGGATCAGCATTTTATTAAACCAATATGAGTGACAAATCTTTACAATATACAAGAACATTATCCCACAGCAGAAGAGTAACTTGTTGAATGTGTTCATAGAAGACAGGGTGTCTTCCATGGAGAGGTCAGAGAGTTGTGCTTAAGGAGGTAGGGGCCACGTGAACAGACGGTAGAAAGCTCTGTACAGAGAACACGGGTAGAAGGAGAGAAGGACCCTTAATTAAACTTCTCTAAAGCAGAGGATTCCTCCATAATTCTTTACCATGACACAGTGAAGAAGTAAATGAGTTCCTGAGTGTATATGTGTTGTTGATATGATCATGACTCTGTTAAAGACCTCAAGGCTTCAGATCCATGGGGAGAGGCAAGGCATTCCCTGGGTCAGGCTTATCAGAATTTCACAGTCTTCCTCTGGTCCAAATATGTATGTTGATAGTGTGTGCATTAAGTATTAACCATAGGTTCTTTCTCCTGGTGAGATGACTACAGTGTAATCCTGTTCCACTACTGAGACATTGTACTGAGATCAGCTGACCTACCTCCCCATTCATGTAGCAAACATGCTGAGTATCTGAACTGCTGGTGCATCTATATCAACATGCAAGGCCCACCTGGTCCCAAATTTTTTATATGTGTGTCTGTGTCTGTGGTTTCCTTATTCTCCACTGCAGCAGTCAGGTCAATCTCTTAGCCGGGAAGCTCATAGCAGCAGAGAGGGGTTGTGGTGGTTCATTATCATCTCAAACTTGATTGGCTGTAGAGTCACCTAGGAGAGTAGTGTGGGACACTTCTGGGTACATATTTCTATGAACATGTCTTCAGAGAAGACTCATGGAGTGAGGAAGACTCACTCTCAATGCAGTTGGCACAGTTCCATGGATGAGCATCAGGACAGCATAAAAGGGGACCATAGAAGCAATGCATCTGGGCACTGGGGCATTATTTCCCTGTTTCCTGCCAAGCCAAGGTGTGCGCTGACCTACTCTTCCTTGCTGATGATCAGAATCCTCTAAAACTGTGAGCAGTTGTGTCCTCGTAGGCACTCTGTTACAGTAACAAGAAAATATGACTAATAAGGACTGTCTTAGAACACGTTGCAATGGAGTTGCCAGTAAAATAACTAAACCAGAAAAAAAGAGTCACAGGAATGGACAAGGGACATCCATATGAGCAGAGTGTCATGCAAATTTGGTTTATACAGTCCTTAGTGTCTCTATGAAGAGACGTAATAATGTCTCAAGTGACAGCTGCAATGAAGAAATCTGTAAGGACTTACCTGTAGAAGATTATTTGAGACAGGTTCTTACAATATGGCCCCAGCTGGCCTCACTTTCACAATCCCCCTGCCTCAGCCTTCTGAATGCTGGGATCTCAGATATGTGCCACTCCACTCAGCTTAGATGATGCTGTTTTCAAATGAAGGAGACTGGAAACCTGGGAGGGAGTAGAACCATCAAAGCTCAGAAGACTGAAAGTAGGCAAGAAAAGTATGCAGCAGTGTCACACACAAAGAATATATTTGCCTCTGATGCTCTGGAAGGAAATAGACAGGCTTTTGGAATGATAGGAAAATAACAAGACTGGAGTAGCATCTCAGAAGTTATTCTATTCAGGAAAGATTTCATCTCATCTGATTCCTGACACCAAAGACAGAAGCTGCTGTCCACTTCTTAGTGGGCTTATTTGGTGTACACAGATGTTGTCTTGCTTTGGGTTGCCCGAATGAGCACAATTTACAAGGAGTGTTACCTTACCTGAGACACAGGGGTAGCTATGATCACAATTCATGGGATGATCCGCTCTGCAAGGCAGGTGTGACAGCAGCTTTCAGCTCATGCATACAGCGCCACATTTTTAAGTAAAACTGTAGTCTACAAAGCACCTCCAGTCATTACGCAATGATCCTCTCAGGTCTGTATTGGAAGAACAGAGTCTGATGGCAGCTAACTGAATGTTTTGGTTGATCAGTGAAGGCTGGATAGACTCAGTGTCAATGTCCATCATCTGATTGGAAGTTTAGTACTTTTATTTCCAATGGGGTGGTCTGTGAAGATCAAAAATAAGTTGGGAGCCATGGTCTCTTTTCGTTTGTATTCAGAAAACCCATAGAAATAAAGATGGTGTGTGCAGTATGGTAATTCAATTATTATTGTACTTTATGATTCTGTTATTTTTTCCTTTTAATTAGTTCAGTAGAGTCCATTCATTTCTTGGGACATGTATACTCATTATAGTATATACTTTAAAATTGAAAAAGACCTTAAGTGTATCAGAATTCATGCTATGTAATGATAACCATAATTTGATGTCTTCAGTATACTTGGGCATTAGGTTCAGAATCCCTACTTCTGCCTGCAGCAGCTATAATCTGCAGACATTTTGTCTCTCCTATAAAAGGAATAGTCCTTGCTTATCACTCATGTACATCCCTCCGTGGACTTTAAATCATCACTAGATCGTTGTTAGTACCTGAAGCAATGTAAATGCTGAGCGAGTAGTTGTTTCACTGCTGTATCTAGGGAATAATGGAAATCTTTCACACTTATACATATACACAATTAAAAAATGATCCATCACTAAAGAAAAACTGTCATCCCTGGACCACTGGGTATGAAAGGCTGACTATATGATTTACTACATACCCCTATGATCTAGAAGCTTTTCCACGAGTCTAAACGGATTGCCATAGCAAAGTAAAACAGGCAGAAACTGGACATTCTACATCAAGGTATCATCAAGGCTACTTTCTGCTAATGCTTTCTTCTGGGCCTGTGGGTGGCTGCCTTCTCCTTGTGCCTCATTTTTCAAAGGCACACACTCCGTCTAAAGCCCCTTTCTTGCACAGCAGCCAGATTGAATTAGGAGCTACCCACATGACTACACTTGGCCTTAGCTACCTCTTCATAGGCCTTTTTTCCACATACAGGCACAACCCGAGGTCCTCAGGGTTAAGACAATGCCTACAAACAATTCCCAGAGGAGCAAAGTTCAGCTCATAAAACCTCTAAGGGTGTGGTGCCGAGCATCAGCCTCTGTGGTGGTTGACACTTATTGCCAACTTGGAAGGGTCTAAAATAACCCAGGAGACACATCTCTGGCCGCTGCTGGAAGGGGTTTTGTAGATTAGGTTCACTGGAGTTAGAAGGCCCATCTTAAATGTGAGTGGCGGTTTCCATGGACTGGGTTACTTCAAAAGGGCAAAGCAAGCCGAATACCAGCTTTCATCACTTTCTCCTTCCCAACTGGAGGCAAAATGTAAGCAGCTGCCTCAAGAACCTGCTGACACTCCTTCCCTGACAGGATGGACTTCCCTTAAACCATGAGTCACAATAAACCCTCTTTCATCATGCATTTTCTCAAAGTGATATCGGAACTAACCAAGGAAGTTTTCAACTCTTCTAGAAAATTACGGCAAGTGCTAGTGAGTGTAGGCATCTAGAGGTGGTTAAAGCTGTTTTAAAGACAATATTGCCTATAGAAACATCATGCCAGCCACAAAAGAACTCGATTTTCTAGTAGTTCCATTTTAAAGATGGGGATAATTTAAAACTATAATAAGTCTATTTTATCCTGTATTAGGGTTCTTGAGAGGAACAGAACCAATGGGATGAGTGTGTATGTATGTGTGTGTGTGTGTTTGTGTGTGTATGTGTGTGTATGTTTGTGTGTGTGTGTGTGTGTGTGTGTGTGTGTGTGAGTGTGTGAGAGAGAGAGAGAGAGAGAGAGAGAGAGAGAGAGAGAATTAGTTTAGGTTTCATAACAATAGCTGAAGCATCCCCAAGAAGCAGAAATCCAGGTAGTTTGCTCAGTCCTTGAAGATGGTGATAGCAACTCTACTCTGGCACCTAAAACATGGCAGGTTTCTGTGGTGCTCCTAGTTCTCAGTCATCCTTGGAAGCCTGACAACACTATTTCACCAGAAGAAACCCATGTGGTGGCAAGACAAGAAGTCAGGCAAGCAAAATGTTCTCCATCTTCCTTCTGTCACACCCTTTCTATCTGGTGTTGGATCTTCCTGAGTTGTTCAAGAGAATCAGGATGCTTTTCAGCTGAGGCTCTGTACTCAGATAATTCTAAATTATGATAAATTGACATTAAAACCAACTTTAATATACCACAAATAATATTTATTATTTTATTACTTATAAGCATGCAGTTATAAAAGGGAGTTTATATTTTTTTTCTCAGAATCTGGTATATGCTTATGTCTGCTACAGCATATCTCAGTGGGAACAAGCTACATTTCAAACACCCCGTAGCTCCACTCAGTAAGTGGCTGCCATTCAAAAGCCAGACTTGCCTTCAGATCTCACATAGCTTCTTGTTCTAAGCTTTGACATTGACATCTTCATCTTTACTCAAGCACCTACCACTAATTCTAACTCACCCATCAGTAGATTTCAAGGAAAAGCATGGCTTCTCAAAAATGTGCTCTAAAAAGTCTTCAGCGACAACCAGTCTCTCCCATGGAAGTGAAATCCTAAATGCAGAGACAACACAAATTTGTGACTCTCTAGCCAACTATAAGATACAAGAAATTTGAACTTCTGGGCACTCTAAAGAGTTGTGGACTCTGCGTGAAACTGAAAGTAGCAACAGAAATCAAACAAAACGAAACAGAACAAAGCAAACAAACAAAAAACCAGAAAAACTCCATACCACAATAGCTAACATAGAGTCGGTTCAAGTCTCAATCAGCAGCAAAGTACCTAAAAATGCATATGGCATTTCCTGGACATGGTGACACCTGTAATTCCAGTGCCTGGAAAATAGAGGATTATTCAGCAAGACCTTGCCTCAAAAGACACACACCAAAGTTCAAAGTGTGTATTAGAGTGGAGTTTGTATAGGCATAAAGAAGAATAGAGTCTTGTAATTTTCATTAAAATGGGTGGAACAGGACAGTTTGAGAAGCCAGACATGGAAAGGGAAGTGTCTCATACTCTCATGTTTGGAGGCTGAGAAAATCAGCCTGAAAGTAACGATGAAGAAGGATGCCCAGTGATGGAAAGGGTTGGAGAAAGAGGCTGGAACTGATACCTGCATATTGTAGATTTGTATGGAAATATCACACCAAAGCCCACTAACGTATCTAGTTAATATATGATAGTCTAAAATGTTTCCTGGGACAGTATTTTATTTGAGAAAAGCAAATGGTCTTTTTACATCTAACCCATTTTGAATGTCATTGTTTAGATTCCTAATTCCACTGTCAAATGTCCACCATCAGCTATAGTACACAGTCAGGACTCTACCCTTGGGGATCCTCTGGTATTTCCCTTTCTTGACCATAAGGAATTTTTTCACAGGGCGAGCAACTGTGAGAAAGGCCCTTACCTCAGCTACATACAGGGAACACTCACTGTGTGCATGAGCCACAGCCTGGATTTGCTTATTACAGCAGAATTGCCATTGTACTTAGGCTATTGTGTCTTATTGTCATTATCATGATAAGCAGTGGTGAAATCTGTGTCTGCTCTCAGCTGGAAGCGTTGCTGTGTCACCCTGCAGCCCTCAGATAGTACCAATTTTCATCTGGTTTTCTTCTCTTCACCTCTACCTCCTGCTCTGTCTGCAGCAGTAACGCAGTTCCTTATGATACATAATGTTTAAATGACTACATTTCGAGGGAAGCATCTGGAAAATTAAGCACTTGAAAATCATCTGCTTTCCCCTTCCTGTGTATTACATAAAGGTTGGTTATGCCACATTTGCTTTTCTGTGTATTGTTAACAGTCTCCTTATTATCCAAAGCAGTTTCAACGGCTAATCAATAACCCCACAGGGAGTATCTGGGCATTGCACAGAGGAGGAGAATCCAGTTCAAAGGGAGTGAAAATCAGTGTCTTTAGGCAAACCGTTATGTAAATAAACATGTGTGTACGTGTATATACACACTCTGTGTATAGCCTGTGTTTTTTTCTCTCTCTCTGTATTCTGTTTTTGCATTTCTCTGTGTGTGTGTGTGTGTGTGTATAGTGTGTTTCTCTTTTTATGTGTACCCTGTGTGCATGTGCTTCTTTCTCTTTGCATATGTTGTGTTTTCGTTGTGTATGTGGACATCCCCTCTTTCTCCCTCAGCCCTCTGCCTCTCTTTCTCTTAGTGTGCATATGTGTACCTCTGTGTATGTGTGTACAGTTCTCAATTAAAATGTTGATTTTTAAAATCTATTTCCTGTTAACTGAAGCTTGGGCCATCTAGTTGTTAGAACAGGCCATGAAAGTTGGGAGAGGGGGAGGAGGAAAACAAAACAGAAAAGCTTCATAATATGAATCTGCTCCTTATTGCTTACAGCTCCAGGCAGCTTTAAGAATCAACTTTTATTAGCTTCCTATTAGAAGAACATTTGCCTTATAATTTGATTATTAGGATGGATATATTTGAAATCTACATTTCCATTTAGATAGAACCATTCTGTTTTTATGACCTGATGCACTCTTAAAGATTCACAATGAGTCTTCATCTAAATTTCCTCAGTTGACTGTTTAAAAAAAAAAAGATGTGTGTGGGGGGAAACCAAAACTTTTTAAGTGATAAGACAGAGAAGGCCAAGACTGGGGATAGGGAAATGGCAGAGCACTTCATCATAAATAGGCCAAATTTTCTCTGTCTTTGTGAAACACATGAATTAAGACCATATTACTCTTAGTATTTTCCCCTTTTATCCATCCAAGGAAATAATTATTTTCTTTTTCCTCTCTCCTTTTCTCACCTCCTTGTCATATAATACACCTCCATAGGATACACAAACACTGGTAGAAATTGTGATGGCCCACTGACCCTAAGTGCCCATTACCCAGTTGCATGCTAGAATTAACAATAACTGATATCTAGTGACCATTTACTCTGTGCTGGGCACTAAATAGCACTGTGCAATTTTATCCTCATAACTGCCTGTGTGATAGGTGCAATTATTATTCCAGTCAATAGATAAGAAATATGTGGATGGGAGAGTTTAAAGGAGTTGCCTTCCGTGATACAGAGAGATTACAAATGATGATTTAGGCGCTAAAGTTAGAAAACATGAGTCCCAAGTCACAACCTGTCTTCTGGCTGTAAAGTATAGGCACTGCCACGGGCTTGTTTGGTTTCCAAGCAGGTCCATAAGTGTGTTATTGTTGCTCTCATTCTGGAGTCATTTAGACAAGAAAGATGACATCACCAGAACACATTCAGTGGCTGGTTAGATGACAGTACCATTATCATTGTCAAAAGACATCTGGAGGAATAGGTATATTCCTGTCTCTGGAATCTGTGAAGATGCTCCTGGGGAGATGCCAGACCTCCTAATTTGGGGAGGTATGAAGCTCAGAATGAAGTTGACATTTAGAGTAAGGTGTAAGTATTCGGGTGCCAGGAAGATGGTGGATGTCTTTACACCCACGCACCCCAAGCAATTTTGCTTCCAGTTGACTGTGATTGGAAAATGCTGGCTCTTTTAAGAGATTCAGAATGACAAGTAGAAAATCATTCCATTAGTAGAACAAGGGGAAATTAAACCTTTCGAGCAATTTCCCCCTTTTGGCCGTGAAAACCTTGGTTTGAATGTGCAATAATGAGTAGACCAAATTGATTAAATACAATCATATAAAAATAGAGCTGCTCCAAATCAATTCCTCCCCCCTCACATTTTATATTCCATGTTTTGTTTCTGGGCAGCATTCACTCAAGAAATACCATTTTCTGAATGTATAAAGACCAGAACTTTTTTTTCTTTTGGTAGCAGGAAAAATAAGAAGGAATCCTGTTGGGTTAAAGTATGAGTCTTTCACCCATGAGCAGGTGACATGTCAGTGCTGACACAGCAGGGCTGGGAGGTGAGCTGTCTAAAATGCTCTCTGGCAAAGTCATCCCTGGTAAGATTTTAGGAAGCACTTTATTAATGATAATTTGTCGGAACTCAAAGTTACACCAGAGCTAATCTACTCCAAAGCCCTTTGCAGTGAGTGGCTCAGTTAAGTGATGCGGAGATTTGCCAGTCTGTTTCCAGGATCGGGCTGTCAGAGATGCTGGGACGTGGGCTATAAGAAAGCAATGGGGAAGGGTGAGCATCTGACAGCACACACAACAAGGTGAGCAGGTGGTTTTCCAGGTCACAGGCGACTAGGAGACTGGGAGGGTTTAGGTGTAGAACCTAATAAGAGGAGTGGCAGAGACAGCAAGACTGGGTTATCTGAGTGACATTCCAGATGTAGTGGCATCTTCAGTGTAACCTACTGGAATCTCTTTGTCATACCCAAACTTGAATGAGCAATGTTTTTCCAAGTTCATCCAGAGAGTTTGAGAGAAAAGAAAGGGCAACCTCCTAGATTACCTTGTGCCTCCCTATTTTGCAGCGCCCGTGCTGAAAAGGTCACAGTGTGCGTGAAGACGTGGGATCTTGAGTGTCAGGTGAGAAATGGAGTCCTCATTCAGCTCTGTTACTATGACCTTAAAGAAATTACTTCTCTTGGCTTTCTCAAGGTTAAATTGCGATAAAAACTAAAGGATCGGTGAAGATGAAAAATGTAATATATGAAAATCATTTATGCAGTTTCTGGCACAAAATGAATTTGCAGTAAGCGATAGGTGTGAAATCCTAGTACATTTTGTGTTTTCAGGAATTATACGTCTCTGCAATACCAGTCTCCCTTCTGATACTGGGGCAGATATTTGAGAGATTAGGCTGGGGCCTCAATGCCATGTGCAACTGTGAAAGGGCACCTTTCTGGGTGAACTCTGTTTTCTACAGCTGTTGGATTCAGCATTAGCTCGTTCTGACCAAATGCACTCAGAGCCTAGGGAAAAAAATTGCCTATTAAAAGCATAGCTCAGATAGGACACTTGGTACCAAGCAGATAAAGCTAGTTTGCTGGACGAAAACTAAGACATTGATCTATGATTAGGGATATCACAAATTTACAGTTGGGGAGCTCCTGTACCTCTCTTATTTTTGGATTATTCTTTTATCTCTTCTGAGATGGAAATAAAAATATCTGCCTAGCCAAAAGGTAAATCATTTATATAAAAAACGGTAGGCAATCTCTGTTTAGAAATATGAGAGAGGAAAAAATAGACAGAAAATATTGATGACTCAGCAATTCGAGGACCATTTATTACAAAGGCCATGAAGTAATAGAATTTCCAAGTATACAGATACAGAAGAGAACTTACCTACTTATTTTTTCTATATGCAGGGAAGGGCAGGTTATATCTACGTTTGGACTAATGTACTCAAATAATTTAGGATCATCGTGGGAGATTGGGAAGGACTAATCTTTTAAGCATAATAGGAGAATAATAATTGCACATTGACATAAACACTGAATAAAACAATAAATAAAATGTACACATATACATCCTTTTGGAAAGTTAGTGGTTAGTATAGTAGAAAATGGAATTTTAACTCTAAAACTCAATTATAGTAACAATATTAGTTTCCTTATTGGATAACCATTACATATGTTACTGTCTTGTGTGTTATGTATGTTAACTTATGAATTACCTTAGAGCTAGGCACTATTACTAACCCCATTTTACAGATGAAATAGAGACCAACTGCACAAGTCATGCAAAACTATAGCAGTATGGAGTAGCAGTTGCCTGAATGAGGCAGAAGACAGTAAGAGAATGCTTTGGGAGTAAAGAGAGCATCTGCTTATTTGTACTAAGTAAAGGAAGAATGCATTGTAGCACATAAACAATCCATTGTATTTGGAGCACAGATTTAAAGAGTGGCTGGTGATGGTTTGGGGCTGATGAGACAGGAGGAGCCAAATCCCTAGCAATGGGAGAATCAGGAGATTTTTAAAGTTGAGAAGGGCATGTTTTATCTTCTGTTTAGAGAGATTGTACTAGGTAAGTGTGAAGACTTAATCTGAAATGGTCAGAGTAAGGGAAAAGTAACCATGGTTACATTACTGAAATGGTCAGGCTGGAGAGATGGCTCAGAGTTTAAGAGCACTGTCTGCTCTTCCAAAGGTCCTGAGTTCAATTCCCAGCAATCACATGGTGACTCACAACCATATATAATGAGATCTGGTGCCCTCTTGAGGAATAAACCTGGTCAGCCATCCTCATCAACTTAGACCATGAAACCCAATATGGACAAGCTCAACAGAACTGCCACATATAGGCTACCCATGCACTCTTCACCATTGCCAGGGCATAAATTTCATTTCAAGTTCAATGTGAAAACTGAATTGGAAATGGTCAGAGTAAGGGAAGAGTGACCACTGTCAGACAGTGCAAGATGGTGGCAGCTTGAATTGCATCATAGAAGCAGAAATAGAGAGGCAAGATATAAGAAATATCATAGAGAGAGACTCGACAGATTTGGGATAACTAAGTGTGAGCCGAGTGAGAAGAATCATCCAAAGGTCACTCATTACTGCTTTTCTTGCTCCTGGTTTAGAGGATGGACTCGATTATCATATCATTAACTGAGCTACCCTGCACAGGAACTCTGAAAGTCAAAATGTAGATGAGCTTAGTTTTGCATAGACTGACTTTGAAAAATGTGTTGATTACCAAGTGGGTGGAGACTCCTACACAGGCCACCTGGACTTGGCACTTACTATGGCAGTGAATATTACTCAGGTCCTAAGAATAAGGGGCCTGGCAAGAATGGGGTGTTCAGAGAAGAAGGAGTTTGAAAAGAGAAAGGGTTCAACTGAACTCTCCACCCTTCTCATCTTAGACATCTCTCTTCTCTTTGTATCTAGGATGATGATTAGAACTGTACATAAAACCAAAGATAGTCATGACCTACACTGGATAATTTTGAGGTATGAGAAGCCCTTTCATTTGAATACAAATGAATTATGAAGTTGTTGAGTGTCTAACATATAAATTATTGATGCTGATAATATGAACCCTGAAAAATTAGGACCACAGGAGAGTGGGAAATGCTAGTTTTTCTAAGGATAATAGGAGATAACAATCACAATTAAATGTACAGGATTATGCTATAAATGATAAACAGTAAATAACAGTCTGAATAACTCTCAGGTCCCAAAACCTAGGTTAGTAAATGTTATAGGCATTAGACAATATAAGGAACCATGCTTTATAATCATGTAAGGGTCAGACATGCCACTAAGGGCTTCATGTCATCTATCATATAAGAGACAGGCATCTCCATTTGCTAGTTACCATTTCAGCAAGAATTTCTTAGCACACGGAAACAGTTCATTGGACAAGTAAAATTAGACATGGAGTCAAAGTCAGTGGGGGATAGTGTGTTCCAAGGGGTGAGGTAAAGGACAGAACATAGAAGGGTGGAAAATAGTAAGGAATCTTATAGTTAGTTACCTCAGATGAGAGGTGCTGGCAGACTGAATGGACAGTGACACTAAGGCATAGTCATGGATTAGAAGTCTTTAGATAACAGGGCTTTTAGGTTAAATGGTCAGTTACTTTGAGTGTTTGGAGCAAAGACAACTAGAAGATGACTCCTGGGTCCTAGAACTCTCATATAAACAGTGGTAGATTTACCAAGATAAGTACAAAAAAGATGCATATATCTGGGTGGAGCTTGCACCCCAGTCTTACAGAAGTCAGTCAAGAAACCAGTCCAATTGATCTATAGGACCCTAGTGCTCAATGCAGCATATAAAATGCAACATTTGAATGCATCATATGAAATGATTTTCTTTAAAATAAAACTGACTTGTTAACTTGGTTGCAAGCTAGAAATGCAAGGAGACATCTATTCTGACAGGACTATAAGCATCACAAACTCACAAGGACAACCCTGTCAGAATTGTGCACTTGGCTTTTATTGGAGACAATTATTTTGGACACCGGAAGCATACTTATAAGGGCATCTGCAAGAAACGGCTCAGTCTTGGTGACCGCCCACTCTTTCTCCCAATGTCATCGCAAGTAGAAGAAGCCCTGTGATCAATGGTGGCTCCCTGCTAACTTGATTTTCTACTGCAGTCAGGAAGACTTGACTACCAGTGGAGCAGCCCCTAGATGCCTAGGACAAATCAACCTTTTCCATGTATTAAAACAGTCCTAGCCACTTGAAAACCATGAGACTTCTTTAGTTTCAGAAGCAAAAAGCTATTTAACAGATATACAATATGACATATCATTATAATAATCCTGTATAATAGCTAAGTTGTATAATAGTAGCACTCAGATGCCTGTGATTTATTCCTTCCTGTGAAAGAGTAGCTGGTGTTATTGAATACCTAAAGCCTTGCAACTATTTTACACAGGCCAGGTATTGCCACTTGAATGTGCAATGTCCTATACAGGCTCATTCGTTTGAACCTGTGGTACCCAGCTGTTGGCACTGTTTGGACAAATTATTGAATCTTTGTGAGGTGCAGACTTCCTGGAGAAAGTGACTCAGTAGAGGCAGACCTTGAGTACTCTGTAGTCCTGCCCTATTTCCTATTCCTCCTTTGCTTCCTGAGCTCAGTTGAAATGTGAACAGCCAGTTCTGACCTTCCCCACTGGCTCCATGTGTTATTCACCATGATGGCCTATATCCCTTGGAACTGCAAGTCAAAATAAACCTTTTCTCCCATAAGTTATTTTGACCAGGGTATTTTATCACGGAGATGGGAAAGTTACTAAGACACCCACTCATTACCCTTCCGAAATCCTTCTTGGGATAGTGTGTTTCCCTGGATGTGATGAGGAAATTAAGGCTCAGAGAAACTAAGAAGTGAGTTGGGACTGTTGGCATGTGCCTGATAAGTACAGTAAGGAAAAGCTACAGCACAAAGGATGGGAGTTCAAGACCAGCTTGGGCTATAGCGTTAATGACTTTCTCACAAAGCAAGATAAAAGTAAAACCACAAAGAAGCTAAAATAGTACAGCATTGATATGGTATCATGCTCGCCACCACTGCACCTGCTTGATGCTTTTTTTGTGTTTCTCTTTTCCTCCCTTCTCCTGAAGCAGCTTGAGTGGCTTGAGACACGATTACAGTGCCAAGTACTCTTTTGATGTGGCATTTCAGACTTCTCTCCTTTCTAATACTGTCTTATTTTTTCTTATATTCAGGCTTACCATTTCTCAGATTGAAGCCATTATTGGTCTGTTTCTTCTGTCAGGTTTTGTTCATGCTTGTACAGTCTAGTTTCATGTTATGCAGTGTCATACATGATTTATAGTGTTTTAAATGAAAATGACCCACATAGGCTCAGATGTTTGGTTTCCTGTTGGTGGAGATGTTTGGGAGGCTTAGGAGGTAAGGCACTGTTTGAAGAAATACATTACATGGGGTAGGCTTTGAGATTTTAAGCTGTGAGCTACTTGAGTTTGTTCTCTCTGTTTTATACTTGCTGTTGACGATGTGAACTCTCTCAGCTCCTGACACCAGGCCAGCTTGCAGCCCGCCTCCCTGCTGTGATAATCTCTAACCCTCTAGAAACATACACCTAAATAAACTCTTCCTTCTCTAAGTTGCACTGATCTTAGTGTCTTATCACAGCCACAGAAAAGCCATCATTGCAGACTATTTCTAGTTATTACTCTTGAGAAATTTGTAAAAATGGAGAAGCTTTGTATTTCTGTCAGACATCAGTAGATAGTTCCATAATGAATTGACAGAGAGCAAGTTAAAGTTGGAGCATCTCTTAGCCTTCTGTGGCATAGGTATGGTACCCAGGATCATCATGAACTTCTGTAGAGCCAGTGGCTCTGCATTTTCTTTTCCTCTCCCATTAGAGTTTGCCTTCTGAAGTTCCATGGGTAGAGGAGAAGAAGAACTGCTGAACTCTGGCTTAACTGACCTCAACTTTGTTTGAGGAAGTTCTTTCCCAATCTCCCTGACCTCTAAATCTGCATCCTCTCGGTGGCAATGATTCCACCTGAGAACGAGGTTTGTGGACCCAGCAGCTACTCTGACTACAGCCACCACCATGTAGCTCTAATTCTCACCTTACCCATTTATTGATAGTCATTCTTTCAAAATATTGCTCTCCATTACTCTGTGTGTTCTCCAAATCCTCAAGTGTTTCTACGGTTGATTTATTTAGGTAAATTGTAGTCAACTCTTTATTTGGGGATATTTTATATAAGCTGGAGAAAGTAGAGCATTACTATCAATAGCAAGTATTATGTTGATAAAACCAGAATCAAGAAAAGGAAAGCATTTTTAAATTAATTAGTTAATTAGCTAGTTAATTAATTTTACATCCTAGCCACACTTTTCCTTCCCTCCTCTCCTCCCAGTCCCTTCTCCACACTCCTCTGCTCCCGTAGCCCCCCTTCTCAATCCTCTCCTCTTCTGTTTCTGTTCAGGAAAGGGAGAGAGTTTTTTTTTCAATTATGCCAGAAGCTGTGAGACACGATTTTGGGATGAAGTGGTAGATCATTGAGAAGGACAATGGTACTCAGCTGTTGGATCTAAAGTGAACCAATGTGGAATGACTTTCTAAAGGTCATACTGAAAGAAATAAAAAAAAGGGCCTGAGGAACTAGTTTAGTGCTTGCCTTGCAAACAGGAGGACTTGAATTTAAACTGCCGAACTCACACAGAAAAGCGAAACATGGTGGTACAGGCTTCTAATTCCAGTGCTATGGAGGAAGATCCATGGACTACTGGCCAGCCATCCTAGTCTGCTTGGCAAACTGCAGACCACTGAGAAAAAGAAGGGCAGACAGTACTCTTTGAATGCTGAGGAATGATGTTGTCCTCTGGCGTATACATATGTGCAAACACACCCACACAAATCTGTACCAGAAGATGTATATATAATCCACATGTATACGCAAAACAAACAAAAAATAAATAGATAAACAAAAATAAAAAGCTCAAGATTTGGATTGAAAGTATGAAAGTCTCCTTCAGAGAACAGAGACTTGAAGGAAATCTAAAAAGAAGCTGACTAACCACATACATCTAAAATACCGTAATTTCTATATCAAGTGCATTGTGTTGTTTGCAAAGTGTTTTCAAACGCTTACCATTTGTTACATTTAATTCTAACAATAGCCATAGGAATAAGGTTATCATCTTTAACATTCTATAGGAAATGTCACAGAGGGCCTGGCACTTGCCTGCAAGCACAGTAACTGGTGGGTTTTGATAAACGCTGTGGTCCTCTGATAGGAAGTTCGATTATCTTCTCTACCACATCCATACTCCTTCCTTCCCTGGAAGATGGTGGCCTCTTGTGTTCTAAATTGTTGGTTGAATATGATGTTCCTGATGAGTTCACATCCTGGAAAGGACAGGCAAAACAATCAAGGACAACAGCTCTGCAGCTGGGGGATTGTTGACAGGAGTAATTAAAGGGATTCTTGTGGGTCCTAAGGTCGAAAAGGAAGTTCTCCTAAAGCATGTTTCTGACCGCATCACAACTCTAAGGCTTAGACAGTCAAACCGTGGGTCAAGTATTTCATGCCGGCTGTTGCCAAACATTTCAGCGTTTTTATTGCTCATTATGAATATGGGGAAAAAGTGTATACTAGACTACCAGACATGTTCAGTCTCTTCTCTTTGTAATCTCTCTCACATTGCCCATGTGGCTCTCCTTTCAGGAATCCTCCTTCCATCTATTCCTATGTGTGCAATCCTCTTTCTGTCAGTTTCTGGTCCATGTGCTAGTCATCCGTGACACAAGTCATGTTTCCTCTGTCTACTGTAGCATGTCACCTAATCCTGTCAAATCCTGTGTCCTGTTTATAGCCTATGTTGAAAGCCCAAATATTACTCATGAACCAACTTGGTGTCCAGAAAATGGTAAGTTGTTGAGTATTTAAAAATACGGGAAGATGGGAGATAAGAAGACCATTCAGAAGGGCTGGGGAGATAGGTCAGGGGGAAAAGGAAAAGTGCTTTCTGTACAAGCATGAGTTCGGATTCCTAGCACTCATGTATAAGATTACGTGTGTTGGCATGTACCTGTTACCTAGACATTGGTGGGTAGGAGACAGGTAGATCTACGGAGCTTCCTGGCAAACCAGTCTAGATTAACAATGGATTCCAAGCTCAATGAAGGACCCTGTCTCCAAAAGTAAGATGGGAGCCATAGAAGAAGACAGCCGATAGCAGTTACTGGCCTCTACATGCACGGTCAAGTGCATCTACATGTGTATATGTACACAGGCATATATAAGTACACCCATATATAAGATTAGAGAGAACCTCAAGATCCTTATCCAATACATAGCTACTCTTTGGTACTGAGCGTTCTAAAGGGAAAAACTGAGCCCGATGTATCCCTTCTCTCATCTTCCGTCCTTCCCTTGCTCTGTGTGAGTGTGCCCTCGCTCACTGTGCATGTGTCTGTGTGTATCTTTGTGTGTGTGAGAGAGAGAGATTGAGATTTTGTGTTATCTCTTTTAAAAAACTACTAAATAAGTGCTTTTGAAAAGTTGGAAGCTGGGGAGATGGCTCTGTGGTTAAAACACTAGCCTTGTAGGCGGAGGTCCATTGTTCATACCTCCAGAACTCAAGTAAGTGCTAAGTGGTATGGTTGTCTTCCTATATTTTCAGCCATGAACAGCAGAGACATGTGATCCCCTGGAATAAGATGGCTAATGGGCAAATCAGGCTCTTTAAGTAATCCCATCTCTCATGAAAATCTCTGAAAATTTCCAGGAAATAGTGCTTAGCTTCTTCAAATCGGTAAGTGTTGAGTTTGATTCTGATACTGTAGTTCAAAAGAAAAAGATGGAAGAGTTGTCACGGGAGAGCCCCAACACCAACTCTAGGCCGCCACATGCATATAAAGTACGCACTCACATACATGTACCTCCACACTTGTAAACTTGCAAATACACATGCATGTACATATACACGTGCATGCGAGAAAATGCTAAATGAATAACTACATGCTTTCGAAAAATGGTCGAGCTTTAAAACAGCCTGCCTGAAAACTGCCTTTGTCCCATGTCCTCAGTTTAGGACCCTTCCGTATAAAATTTGGGGGCATATACATGGTCCACGTAAGAACAAACTGGCCCTACTAATTATAAATGCTCAAAGAATGAGAGATGGTCACATTTCAAACCTTAGAAATGCAAAAGTCCTTAACATACAGCTGTCCAAGTACAAGGTGTCTGCAGAGGTGAAGAGGGCTGGCGTGCATGAGAGGGCTGGGTGGAGGCAGGACATACTGGGAGCACTTTTTGTAAACTGTTCCAGTTTGATGTTTTATTAATCATTGCTGCTGAATTAAAATATTTTAATGATTGGTATATCCTACTCTTCACATGCCCTGGGGCTTTGCAAAAGAGCAATGCCAGTTTAAAAATTAAAATGGAATCTCTATTCAGTCCGCATTCAAACTGCCCGGTGGCACGGAGGGGTTCACTCTGGTCTATCTGGGTCACCCTGGCATTTGGTAACTGGGAAACTCAGTTTACCTGTATAGTGGGTTTCAGATGATATGCTGAAATCACACTCTTTAAGTGCTTTCAGCTCTCATGAGACAGCCTCAGAAAAATTTCAGGAAATAAAGCTGTGCTTTGAATACGAGTCTCCATACTTTCCACAAAATTTGGGGTGAAGAAAGGAAAAGAAACCATATTATCACCACATTTAAATAGTATTCTTTCAACTATTAAAATATATTTTGCTGCAAAACTATATAAATTATAGATTATGTATCTATGGGGAGTCTCTTTTATATCTCTGTATATAAATTCAGGTTGCTTAAGGCAACAAAAGCATTTTAAAAAAAACCGCAGAGGTTGAAGAAGGCGAGTCTATTTGTCAAACCCAAGCCTAAGGCAGCTCAAGTTCCTTACTCAAGATGGTGACTCTGAGTCTAACCAGTAGACTCTGAGTCTACCTCCCGCCCCACTCATCTCTCAGTTACTTCAGTGCTCTTGCTGTGTTTGGTCATGCTCTATTATTTGGGGGAATAAAAAGGGGTTGTAGATATTCAGAAAAAAAATGTAAATTTTGTGTACAAATATTTTAAATCTGAAGTTGGTTGAATCAGTGGCTCCTGAACCTGCAGATGCAGCGGGCTGACAATCACATAAACAGAGGGGCCTGTGGGGATTTGCTTCTTATTACTTTATTTTGGATGTAAGGGTATTCTTGTATCAAATCGTTAGCCAAGTCATACTGTCAAGTGGTGACACTCTTCCTTTAGTGCTCCCTGAACAATTGAAATGACCCCCAAAGTCTAATTTTATGTCAATGCCTCCCTGCGCCCACTCACATGACTCTAGGATGGGGGTCAGGGCCCAGTGGCTTGCTTTCTGGGTGTTTCTTCCTACTTTTCTTGGTATATCATCCAGGACCTGCTCCGTGGCCTCATTTGTGATGTCCCTTTCCGCCTCCACACCATTTCGTCCTTCCAATGACAGTGTCTCTCATTTTCTCTCTTCATTGCTACCCAATTCTGTAAACCATGGAGAGGCAAGGTTTGGAACCCATCACGTCACAGGCTTGTGGGTTTTCTTTCCTTCCCATTCAAGCATCCCAGCAGTCACTCTTCAGTCAGTTCTTAGCGGCAGAGTTTAAACACAGACAAATAGCTTTGCCACACACCTGAGGGATGCTCTGACCTTTTATTTCCATTGTTTTCACCTTCCCTCTGTTGGAAACCAGGAGTTTGCATTTCAAAACAGACTTACTGATCCTCTTTAGTAAAGGTGAAGTGGAAAGGGAAGGGTTTAAAAGCAGCTTCCTCCACAGGGAAGAATTGGAAAAGGGGAGAGGGTGCCTTAATGAGTAAAGAGGAAAACGAGAAGGTAGGCCTTGCTAAATTAAAAGATATTAAAAATAATCCAGGGCAAATGGAGCAAGATTGAAAGGACCTGCGGCACCCTAGGTTCACAGAAATGCACATCTGCATGGCTTAGTCTCAGCCAAAGTAATGTAACTGGACTCTCACCTGTAGATAGACACAGCAGGAAGCCCAGGATTTAGGACTCAGCCAAGGTCTTGAAAAGAGGTCTATCAATGTGCTTCTCAAAAGGGTATAGCTCTGTAAACTTTGTAGAAGTAAGATTGTTTTCCGTGTATGATTGTTGTGTCAACTTCAACTTTCTGAATGACCTACGGTCCCTAGCCATCCTTGGAACGTCTGAGGTTGGAACACAGACCGTGTACACAGTGAGCTCCTGCTCTTCTGTAACTTCATAACCTCATGGCATTTTAAGGCTCTCCCTAAAGGGTTGAGAGCACAGTTAGTTTTGATTTAGAGAGCTACGTTCGCTGAATTATCTGTCCCTCCCATGCACAATTACTTCAAATCATCCAGCACTAGGGGAACTTCAAGGAATATTTCTACCATTGACTGTGCCCTCTACAGACCTATCTAGTTAATAAGTTGCCATCATTCAACAGCAGATTTAAATGGATTAGTACACAAGGCCATTTAAGATGCTTTAAGTCCTGCAGCTTCAAGCTGGAAGAATCCTGAAAGAGCATTGTTGGCAATTATGGAAACACAGGTATCACTAGTATTGAGTGGTGGTGCAGAAAAATCTCTGAACTGTTGGTAATAAAAGGACATGATAAACAGCCAAAGCTAAATTGTTCATCTTTTCCTGCTTACTTTACAGAAAATTGTTTAAATGAAATTACTATGTAAAGACATGATCAAAATACAAGCAATCAAGAATGTGGAGAAATGTTTCATATATGTGTGTATGCTTATACACACATCTATACACACATATATGAAGATTAATGAGAAAATTAAATATCATGCTGTTTTCTCCATTTTTGTGATGCTTGTTGTGGTATCTGCCAGAACTGAATAACTTCTTTTTGTAATTTCCTTTAGTGTGTTCATTTTTTTTCATCTAAATTTCATGTTCATTTTCTTATAGAAGGTCTCCAAGAGTGTAATAGCTTCAAAACCCAGATCCACCTTGATCCGAGCCTTCTGTAGGCAGTGACAGTTTCCATCCCCTAGTTGCACGGTTTCTCTGAGAGGCATGGTGACTTCATGAGATTACAAAGTTTGAGCAGACATCAGATCCCAGGAAAGTTTCTGGAACCTCTGATCCTTACTTGTTTAGAAATTAAATGATGTTGTGAACTGGAGAAATTGGTAGTTATACTTTGTCAAAGCACTCAAAATTGAAAATGTACCTTAAAAGAAACTAGAAAAATACCTTCAGGAAAGGTGAGCTGATGGCAGCAATATTTTTGAAACACGTGTACACACCAGTGTGCCTCAGCACAAATGTAGATGTCAGAGGACAAATTGCTGGGGTGAACTGAGTCTCTGTTTCTACCAGGATGTTCCTGAGGATGGACCTCAGGTCATCAGGTTTGTTGGCGATGCTTTTATCCACAGACCCGTCTCTGGTGTGGTAACAATCTTAACACTAAATCTACTAGATTCTGTTTTAAGATTGGAATACTCAATTTTCTGCCATCTAAGAAAGTCTATATCATAATCTGATAGAACATTTACTCATCGTTGCCTTATTTTTCCTCAAATGTATGTATCTATACAACCGATATTTGATTTCCAAGGACATGCCATACTTTTGAATTCCTTCACTTTTAATTTATTGTATTTATTTCTATATATTTGTTCTATTTAATTTATATTTAGAGTGACTTTCTTCCAAATAACATACAGTATCTTTGTGATAATTTGCTTTTACTATCCCTGCCCTTTAATTTGTAAATGGAATTCTTATGAAATGAGCACAGTCAGGATGTTAGGACTGCAGCCTCCAGAAATTTCCTAAACATTCTGGTCCCTTGTATTGGCATGTAGCTACACCCAGGATCAGCAAAATGGCCTGCAGATTGTCCTGCACCAGTTGTAACTAACACACAGATCCCTAGGACATGAAATCTACCCTTGGGTGTTAATCACATGCAGCCACTGTGCTTCTCAGAGAGCCAAATGCACTGGAAAATGGGAATTCTCGTTGTCTACATGGCTCTCTCCTGTAGGCTTCTGGTGAGCTCGACGGTCATTCTCTGTATCCAACCATCAGTCTCTAATTTCAAGTGGTAGTTTTTCCAGGACTTTAAATCACCACTGCTATTTTAAAAGGGGGTAAATGTTCTGTTTGCTCAGAATTTTATTTCTTGTGTGAATAGTATTGGTATATTTTTCATCCATATTTAAAGTGTTTATTGACAGTGTTGAGCTACTGTGATGATCAACTTTCATCGTCAGCTTGACTAGATTTATAGCAGCCATGGAGGTACTCTCCTGGGTGTGTCTATGAGGACCACTCCATCATCACGGGCTTTGGTCCTCTGCTGAATAAAAATAAGAGAGCAAACTGAGCATCAGAGTTCCTCTATACTTCCGGACTATGTCTCTGCATTCATCTCTGCTTCCTGACTGTGTCTGCATTCATCTCTGCTTCCTGACTATGTCTGCATTATCTCTGCTTCCTGACTGTGTCTGCATTTATCTTTGCTTCCTGACTGTGTCTGCATTCTCTGCTTCCTGACTGTGTCTGCATTATCTCTGCTTCCTGACTGTGTCTGCATTCATCTCTGTTTCCTGACTGTGTCTCTGTATTATCTCTGCTTCCTGACTGTGTCTGCATTATCTCTGCTTCCTGACTGTGTCTCTGTATTTGTCTCTATTTCCTCTCTGTGTCTCTGCATGTGTCTCTACTTCCAGACTGTGTCTCTGCTTCCAGGCTGTGTCTCTGTGTTCTTCTTTGCTTCCTGACTCTGTACCTTAAGCTTTCTCTGATTTAGGGCTTTCCTCTTCTGATGCATTGCAGCTCTTGAGCTGTGAGCCAAAATAAGCCCCTTCTTCCTGAAGTTGTTTTTCTAAAGAATCTTGTCACAGCAGTTAAGGATAGCATTCAATCCAGCCCTCTATTTCAGTGTTTTTCTACCTGTTACTCTGCTTTTGCATATTTTTCTGTCCTTTTTGATTTTACCAAAAATCATGTGACTCTATTTTTTCTCTTTTCTTAGCATATCAATTATACTACTTTTTTTTTTTTTTAAAAAAAAAGAAAAAAAAAAGATTCTCTTTTCCTTCTGTCTTTTCTTTTCTGTTTCGGGGGTTGAATCCAGAGCATGTGCAGTTAGGAAGAGCAGCACCACAGAGGTATAGCCCCAATCCTAGAGAATTCTTTGACTCAGTTGCCATGTGTGGTGATCTGAATCAGAATGGCCCTCAGAGACTTACACATTCGAGTGCTTACTCACTAGGGAGTGGCACTATTTGGAAGGATTAGAAGGATTAGGAAATGTGGTCTTGTTGGAAAAAGTGTGTCACCATCACCAGGGGTGGGTTTTGAGTTGGTCTTTCTGCCCACAGTTCAGAATATAGTTCCCGGCTACTGCTTCAGAGTCTGTCTGAATGTCACCATGCTTCCTGCCTTGATAATAATGGACTAAATGTCTGAAACTAAGCAAGCCCCCAATTAAATGCTTCCTCTTATATTAGTTGCCTTGATCATGGCGTTTCTTTACAATAGAACAGTGACTAAGATGACGGAGAACTTGCAACTACGTTTATGGCTAGACCTGTTCTATTTTCAAGCAATGCTGTGTTATATCACACTTAAGCCAAACATTGCATCATCTTCCTCAACCCCTGCTGTCATTCATTCCCCTATTCATAATCTATACCCACTGAGCTCAAGATCGGGCTCCTGGAAGTAAGCTGAAGTATCAATGATCCTTAGATTGGGGCCCCTCATCGGGCTCCTGGAAGTAAGCTGAAGTATCCATGATCCTTAGATTGGGGCCCCTCTGAGGTTTTATCTCACAAACCATTTTTACCGAATTTAGTAACTTGTCGGTTTAAAGTATTCCCAGAAATACTGTCTTTTGTTGTAGGCTTCTGGTCTGTTAAGCTGTAGCCAGCCAGCCATGTCTAATTTTGCAGGAGTAGTTATTCCTCAGACCTCAATTCTCTAATGTATCTAACATACTAGCTGGATTTCAGGTTGCTCAGAATCTTACTTGTGAGGAAGGAATTATTGGCTTCCGAGCTCTTGGAATTCCAGCCTCCAAAACAGTGAGAAAAATCAATTTCTGTTGTCTAAGCAGCCAGTCTGGGATTCTGTCATGCCCACGGAGACTGGAGTACAGTTGGCCTCCCTTGTCTATTTTACACGTCAGTGGATTCAGTCAAGTATTGTTCAAAAATACTTGGAAACATTGCATCTGTACTGATCATGTGTATGCTTTATTTTCTTGCCACTATAGTAAAAAAAAACACTTAGAATTTATATTGCATGAGATACAAGACACTTAGAGATGGTTTAATGTATATGAGAGGATGTGTACAGATCATATGCAAATCTTTTGCAATTTTATATATTGAATTTAAGCATTTAATGAGTTTGGTTTCTACAGGGGAGAATGGAACAGATTGTCTAGGGATATGGGTGGAGGACTCTTATTTCAAAGAAGATAGAAAATATGGACAGAAAGTTTATTAGCTCAGGAGTGACTGACAGATACTAGAATTGAAATGATTACTTTGTAAGGATTTGCATTGTGTTAGATTCCTCTGACAGAAGTCTTTTGAAAGAATTAATATTCATACATGAGTTAGAAGGAATAGAAGGAAATGAGGCTACAACCAAACAAAGAAAAAATAATATGCTTTCAAAACTTGTCTTTATCATGTTAGTTTGGGGGATGAAGGTCCAAACTTCTGCACTCAGGGCAGTCGAATAAGCCACCAAGAAATAAGGGAAAAAGTTTGCATATGAAGATTTATCAAGTATGCTAGGTAATTTTCTTATTGTTCCGATAAAATGCATTTAGGAAGCAACCTAAGAGAGGAGAAATTTAGTTTTTGCTCATAGTTTCATGAACCCTTTGTGTTAGATGGAACATCATGATGGCAGGAAGTTACTCAATTCAGAGCCCCTGAAAAGTAGAAAGAGTGGGTCCAGGGAACAATTTAACCCTCGAAGACACGTCCATTGTGACCTCTTTCCTCTACCCACAATGCCCAACAGTCTCCTTACATTTTGACTCCTTCAGGGCATTGACTTCTATCATGTCAGAACCTTCAGGAACTGATCATGCCTTGTGAGTTCCTAGGCATTTTCTCAACCCAATCAAGTTGACAATTGAGATGAACTGTCATACCAGAGTAGACCAGAACAAATGGACGTGGTTACAATTTTGTGTTATGGTGCTATTTGGAAGAGGCATATAAGTAGCAAATGGTAAAGCTGCATGGACAAAATCCAGGAGAGGATCAGCATAATGGTGATGGCCAGAAGCCCCATCCCCATCACTCCCACTTTACTATTTGATAAGTTGTCTAGTTCTTTTCATTTTATTTTCCTGGGAAAAGAAGGTGATTGTAACTCCACTCTCCCTACAGCTTATCGCGTTTGTGCACTGAGTACTGTGTTAGGTAAAACTGAGCATTGGAATTGGCCTTAGCCTCCCGCAACAATGGAGAGTGAACGTTGCTGTTATAAATTATATTATGTAGGTGAAAACTTGTGACAGAGTGCTCAGCCCAAAGTTGGCACTCAATAAATGATTACCGAATAAAGGATAACTACTGGATGGCCTGTTAGACCTCCGATATTCTGGATTCCAATCTTCTGGCAGCTTGAGAGAGAAAGATGCTCTGGGCTTTTATAATATAGTCTAGCTAGCATAGTAAAGGGGGGACTCCTGGAGGTAATAAAAGTGAAACTCTATTTCATAGCCAACTCTAAATCATTAACATGTTTTTGCATGGATGAGTTACTTTTCTTTGTCCTTAGATGGGAAATTTGACATATCTCATAATTTCCCTGTCCTTTCAGGTAAAGTGACAGTAATATGATCAAGAGTCATAAAGTGCTAACCCTGCTTTTCCTTGGTAACTGGGATGTATCTCATTTGAGATGTTAATCAATTTTCTTCTCTCTTCCAACCCAAGTACATCTTTCTTTTCTTTGTGTGTGGAGTTGGTAGCAGCCTACCTTCACACTTGGTTCATTTTTCCCCTTATTCATTTCCTTTAATAGTTAGCAAATTTCACAGTTTTGGGACCCTCTGTCAGGCATGATAGATTAGGGCAAAGGACTAAAGTAAGATCTTAGGTGGATGGGCAACTTCAAACCCTCTGAGCCTGGACAATGGGCAGAGTTGACTGTCTTGATACTTTCATAGATTTGTCAGAGTTTCTAGTCTTTTGTAATTCCAGATTCAGAAGTGACATGCTCTGTGTGAAGGTTGCCCCCCATGTCCCAAACCCAAGTCTCCAGTGGGTCACTATATCTGTTCTGTGTGATCTTACTCTCTCTCTTTCTGTGAGTTTGTTTTGAGACAAGTCTCTGTAAACACTATCGACTGCCTGGAACATAGTATATTGTCAAGCTGGACTGAAATTCACACTCCCCTCACTGCCAACTCCCTATGGCTGGGCTTATATGTGTACTCCCATGCCTGTGTGTTTATAATGTTATTGAAGACTGGGATGGAATTTTAAAGACCCATGGCAGTGATCTCTTTCCTATCCATATTTTATCCAGAACACAGTCTCATAAATGGTTTTTCTTTTCAAATTATGAAGAAATTAATCAACAGAGGCATTTTAGCACTCCACAACAGGGCGCTTACTTGATCTGGACATCTATGAGAATGATGCTGTTTGAAGCCATCGCTACTCTCCGTGAGTTAAATGCTAGCATTCCCTCTCATCAGCACTGCTTTCCTCCTTGTCAGAAAGGTCTTGGATGTTGAACAGCTCTCCGGCAAAAAAAGGCTTTCTAATCTCTTTCTCTGCTTTCTGACAGCATTTCTTTCCTTGATTCCTATTAGAGATCTGAGATTTATGGAGTCACATCTCAATTATTTCTCATATATTTTTTATGCACAACTCATCCACATTAACATTTGTAATGTGGATCTCTAATAATGGCCCTTTATTTAAAGCTTCAATTTTTTACATTCTATTACACAGGCAATAAATTCTTTTCTACCAAACTATGTGCTATTAATCCCTCTGGAGCAACTGTTTATTATTTGTAACTCTTTGTGTAACTGAGACCAGCAGCAAATGTTATTAGTTAAAGAATTCCACACTAAGAACATTGTGAAATTAAGGTATTAATGAAACCACTTTTCCTAACTGTTCTCCACGTTTCTAATAGGACAATTATTTCTCACTCAGAAAATGAGTCTTTTATAAATATTGTTCAACTGATTTCCAGGCAGGGGCCATTGCCTTCATGGTCACCATTTAAACCAAAAGTAAGGTGCCCAAAGGGTCATGTCAGATACTTTATCTCTTTGAGTTCCATGTGCCAGCTCTCATTGTCTTCCTCTCAGTCTTTTTATTTGCTTGGTCATGAAGATGTGGGATGGAAGACAGGGAGAAGGATTCATGTAGAGAGCTCACAGCATGAGTAGAGAGTTTTATGTATTTCCCAGACACCACCCCTTTCCTCCTCTTTCTCTTTTCTTCTTCTCAGAGGAAGAAGAAGAAACTTCATCTGTCCTCTTACTGCTCAGATAAATTCTATCTCCCAGAGTCTGCACTTTCAGCAGTTTTTAAAACAGGTACAGTTCATTTCATATGAGAAATTTTGGAGTATTTAATTTAACCTTCATATTATATTAATAATGACATAATATACATTTTCAGAACACTTGGCGCTTATAAAACATACTTTAACTTACATGACCTTTGGGTCCTTATCATTTTCATAGGTTGTAGAAAATATGGGCACTATTATCCACACTAGGGACTGGAAACTATTTCTAGTGTTGACGTTCACAATCTAGAAACTGTAGTGATAGAAACGCTGAGAAAACAATGTTTTTCAAAATATGTAAATAAAGTAGTGCTTTGTAGTATACACTAGACAATAATCACTACAGATTTTATAGTCCAGAGATCACAAGGAAAAAGGTTAGATTGCCTGTCTAGGCAGATGTGTTATAAGGATATACACATATGCAGGCAAACATGAAACATGTTTAGGCAGGATGATACCTAGGAGCTGAATCACAAATGGTAAGTTTGTGGGTCATGGAAGAATAAACAGATGTGGCTGTGAGGTAAAAGCATTGTGGATGTCAAAGGAGATGCCTTAGTATCTAAACCTGCCTACCGTGCTGACAGTCCCCAAGGATGACCTGTGGCCTACATCTTTCAGCAACCCCCTCCTAAAGTTCCTCGAACCCTAAAGCAACAGCAACAGCTGGAGGCTAAACCTGCAATCGAGAAGATTTGGGGAAGAAATTTCATGTTAAATCATCAGCTTCCACTTCTTGTGCACAGGAAGCTCATGATCTTGGCACAGCGCAGAGTGAGCCCAGTGCATCTGGAAGGAGACACCCCATAATCCTCATAGTTCCCATAGAGAAGTAGGACCACTTCTGTATCTAACTGACCATGTTTCTCAGAACGCTGGAAGAGAGGAAAGAGGGATCATATGAGCAAGGGGTGCGAGAAAGATCTTGATGGGGAAATCCACAGAGACAGCCAACCTGAGCTCTTGGTAACTCACAGACTCTAGACTGACAGCTGGGGAGCCTGCAACTAGACTGAACTAGGCTCTCTGCATGTGGGTGACAGTTGTGTAGATTGGTTTATTTGAGGGGCCCCTGGCATTGGGACCAGGATCTATCCCTGGCTTTTTGGAGTTCATTCCCTATGGTGGGATGCCTTGCTTAGCCTTGATGGAGGGGGGAGGGGCTTGGCTCTGCCTCAATACATTGTGCCAGGCTTTGTTGACTCCCCATGGGAGGCCTTACATGGCAGTGAATGGGGGTTGTGGGTTGGAGGGGGAGGTGGAGAAGGGATGGAAAGAAGGGGATGGAAGGGGAACATGGTTGATGTGTAAAACGAATAAAAATTTAAAATAAAAAAATTAAAAAAAAACCATTGAACTGGATTGGTTTGTGGGAGGAATTGAAGAAGTTTGGAGAAATGAACTAATAAAAAATAAAAAAAAAGAGTTCAGATGGCTATATGTAGAGTTTAATGGGGAACTTTGGGGAGTCTTTCAGAAGACAAAAGTGTTAACAGGAATGTGGATGGTAAATGCTTACTCCTGAAATTTTGATTGGAGGCAAGACTGCCTTGGGTTATTTGTGTGACATATTGTCAAGGAACTTATGTACACTATGACCTTGTCCTGACAGTGTGTGGAATGCTCAGTTTAAAAATGGTGGCCTAATCCCGCTTGATAGAGCACATTTCAAGGGCAGTCTGGCATTCACATGGTGGTGTGGGCATTAACATCTATTGAGCCAGACTTGGACTGAGAGTTGTGGACCCAACTTGTCCACCAACTTGCAGCTTGGTCAGGCAAGGAAAATGTTTGACGTGGAGTGTGGTGGCATACACTTTACCTGATACTCCTAGCATCTGAGAGGTATAGGCAGGAAGACCAGGAGTTCAGGATTGTCCTCAACCATATAATAAATCTGAGACCTGAGGTAAACTGTTCTTTGTCTCAAAGAAAATAAAAAGGAAAGACATAATTTTAAAACTGCAGATGGCAGCCAGGGAGAGGTCTCAGTGGACAAAACACTCATCACATACTGCGAGGACTAGAGCTTAGATTCCTGGAACTCACCTAAATGCCAGATGGGCTGAATATGTGGCTAGATATGTGGCTACAAGGTTTAGATTTTCCTCCTAGATTTCAGTTTTGTCCTGGTTCCATGCCCCTTGTCAGTGCCCCCTTTGTCAATTTTTTTTTGTGTGTGTGTGTGTCGAATGGAGTCGTACATAGAGAGGCTATGGAGGTTTCTAATACATCTAAGTAAGAGTTTAACTCTCAGAAGAGATTCTGAAATTGGGTTTTCATTCATGATGGAACCCTGAAGACTCTGGAGATGCCCTGGGATGTGTTTTGGATAATGAGATAGCCTCGAATCTTAGGAGAAGAATGTTATGGTTAGGATATGACAGTCCCGTATAGCATATGTGTTGAAGTATTGGTCTTCAATTGTTTGGGCTATTTTGAAAAGTTCTGGAAAATTAAGAATTTTAGCTGGAGGAAGTAAATCTCTTAAGTGTATCCTAACTGTTATTTCTCACCCTGACTTTTTCCAGGATTCCTGGGTTACCATGACGGGACCAAGGGTCCTGCTTCCTGCTCTCCCTGCACTGACACTCTGCCTCACATCTAGAAACAATGGAGCCGCAGACGGTGACCTCTGAAACTGTGAGGTGAAAAGAGTCATTTCTTTGAAGTTGTTCTTTTTATTTGTTTTTGTTTTTCTTTCCACAATGAGAAAAGGTCTAACAAACAAATCTTATAATTCATACAAAGAATTCATAGAATTCTCTGAGTGTATGATACGGGTTCTAGTTTTGTATATGGCATTGTTTTGACTTTAGAATTTTTTTTTTAATGTGACCTGAATACTGTTCATTCCTGGGTACCAGGAAATGCCAGTGTAGTCTTGGGTCACCACTCAGACAAGCCTTGGTGACTGCTTCTGTGCTTTTGAGAACAATGGCCCGGACTCTATTCTCTGCAAGGGTCAGAAACTACCTTCTTCCCTGGTTATTGATGGTTTTTTGGTTAGCAAAATAACACAAGGAATTTTGTTTTTAGTTCACACTTGTTGCTATATTTTTGAGTTTCCTTGTGTTTCTAGCACCTGTGGAATTTTCTTTCTTGGTGTCAAGATTGGTTATTTTCTCTGAAGTTCTGTATATGTTATTCAGCTTTCTCGGTTTGGTTGAAGTGATGTGTGTCATTACTGGTTCAGCACATCTTTCTGGAATGTCAGAATTGGTGACTGTCTTTTTAGTAATCCCCATGAAATCTGTGACTTTCACATGGGTTAATTAGACACTTTGAACATCAATCAATAGAATTTATACTATGATAATTATAAAAATATTTTTAAAATTAGAGCCAGCTGACAAATTAAGATAGTGTTTGTCTCTTCATGTTATATAATTGCCTTTATGTTATTGAAAACTCTATCGCCAAGTTTAAATCCACAGACAGGTGGATTATAGGTTCTGGTCTTCATTCAGGACTCTTCTAGGGGTGATCTCCATGGCTTTAATACAGTTCTACAAACCATAGGAGGAAAGACTCTGCCTGCACTTCTGGGTTGTCTTCCTCAGACTGTGCAGTGTTTGGTTGTGAATCATAGAGCTTGTTTCTCCTTCTGGAGCAGACGACAGACAACCCCACTGTTTTTTATAAAAGATTTGGTTTCTTTCAGTTGAGGAATATAATTATATTACTTACTTATATAATTATATATATTCCTACTATTATATAATATCATATAACTGAGCTTTCTTTTGCAGTGCCACTCATCCTGGATCCATTGTTGTCACCCCTCTGTTGTTTGGGAATTGGGGTTTGGCACAATCCCACTGATGCTCATACCGCTTGCTATTCTACAAGTACTAATCATTCACCTTCTGACTCATAGAGCTTGTGTTTGTCCATACCCATGAAGCTTGAGCAAACTGGTGTGTTACAGCAAGCAGGGTGAGAGCTCAGAAAACCAGCTGCTCCTGCAGAGTTTCACAGCAGTTATCCTAGAACACCTGGGGAGGGGGGATTAACTTTTAATAAAATGAGTTCTTTGTTGTTTGTTGGCTTATTTGGTATAAGTTCTTAGTTTTTTTTTTGACCTGCCTTCAATATGGGTGAATAACTGAAAGGCAATCTGGATATAATTAGGTCAAGACAGATGTTTGTGTCACTACTGAACCACTTGCCAATGTCAGAACCTTACCACTTTAATGATGCTTATAATCATAAAATGGGAAAATAAACAACTGAACAGATACACACCTATAATCTCAGCACTTGGGAAGCTACAGCAGAAGGATCTGGATGGAGTTCAAGGCAACCAGAAGGAAGCCTCTGCCTCCAAATGAACAACAAGCATACTGAACTATTTAAGAGACTTTTCAATGAAACCTTCATTTCTTTGCCCAAATCACTTCCAGATCATTTATTTTAAGAAATGAAATATTATATGGATAATATTTGGTGCTAGGCACTAAAATTAGTAAGAAATACTCATCCTTGTCCTAGCCTTCTGGAAGACACATTTTGTATGCGTAAGAAAATAGTACTTAACACAATTAGCAGTGATATCAATTTTCACAAAATTTATACAGGTAAGGATGTTGTTGATACTGAAGCAAGGACAACAGGAGAACTTGGAGACATGGAAGGCTGCCCAAATGAAGGAAGCCAAGAAACAATTCCCCATCTGTCAGGTTAGACAGCTGCCTGGAGTCGGGTGGTTCTGAATTGTAATGTTACCGCTTTTGCAGATGAAAAACCTACAAAAATATTCTGTCTATAAGAAAAGGGAGAATGTGGGCTTAGCTGGGCAGTGGTGGTGCACTCTAATCTCAGCAGGAAGCAGAGGCAGGTGAATCACTGAGTTTGAGGCTAGTCTGGCCTACAGAGTGAGTTCCAGGACAACCAGGGCTACCCAGAGAAACTCTGTCTTGGAGAAAAAAAGCAACAAAACAAAACAAAAAAAGGAAGAAAAGAAAAATAAAAGAAAAGAAAACGTGGGCTTACACTAGCATAAGTCAATATTTGCTTTCTTATTTTCTCTTCCCGTTCTTGGTCTGCCTCCACACTCCTGCAGGCGCCTTGTTCTCGAAAATCTTCACCATCTCCTATGAAGCTTCAACGATTACAGATTCCATTTAAAATACTGGCAAATCAAATCCAAGAACACATCAAAAAAATCATCCATTTTGATCAAGTAGGCTTCATCCCGGAAATGCAGGGATGGTTCAACATACGTAAATCTATCAATGTAATCCATCATATAAATAAACTGAAGGAACAAAACCATATGATCATTTCACTAGATGCTGAAAAGGCATTTGACAAAATTCAACACCCCTTCATGATAAAGGTCTTGGAGAGATTGGGGATACAAGGAACATATCTAAATATAATAAAAGCGATATACAGCAAGCCAACAGCTAACATCAAATTAAACGGAGAGAAACTCAAAGCGATTCCACTAAAATCAGGAACAAGACAAGGCTGTCCACTCCCTCCATATCTCTTTAATATAGTGCTTGAAGTGTTAGCAATAGCTATAAGACAACATAAGGAGATCAAGGAGATTCGAATTGGAAAGGAAGAAGTCAAACTTGCGTTATTTGCAGACGATATGATAGTGTACCTAAGCGACCCCAAAAACTCTACCAAGGAACTTCTACAGCTGATAAATGCCTTCAGTGAAGTGGCAGGATACAAGATCAACACAAAAAAATCAATAGCCCTCCTATACACAAAGGATAAAGACTCCCATATGTGATGATTGCCAGCAATGGCAGGGGTGAAAGAAATGATGTCATCTATACAGCTGAGGGGTGCATGTGGGCTTCTGTTGGGTAACTTCCGCGCAATGGTTTCAGAGTCCAGACAAGCCGCCCGATCCAGGTTAGCCTGACTGCTTAGTCCCAGACAGCAGTTTATGTAAGACCAGACACCTGTACCATAGGTTGTTTAATTATAGTTGTGAGGAAATGAAGGGGCATGCGCTAAATCCATTACACTAACTAGAAAAACAACTTACAACTCATTCTCACTTATGATGGCTGGCGATGCCCCAGTTTCTCCATAGTGTATGAGGCAAGGAAACCTGAATTGACAATATCAGGAAAGGAAAAACAGATTTTGCATTCGCTTCCCCTCCCTCTCCGCTCTTTTGTGTACCCCTGGAGACAGGCTATTGTGGTCATTAGCTTTTCCTGTATTAAATCTACTTGGTCTGACGAGGCCGTTTGATTTTAGGTTTATCCTAAAGCTGCAGAAATCGAGTTGCTGGGTATTTACTTGGGATTAATGACCAGTTAGGAGCAGCTGCCTTTTATATCATTAACCCTACCCAGGTGCTAATTCCTAGAACACGCCCTGCGAGCAGAGGTCATTACTGCTGTTCCAAACTGCGGACACTGCCTTGGAGAACGTAAGCTTTACTTAAAGAGGGAGCCATTTTGATTGGGCAACATGACATATTTCCGAAGAATTAATGCCCTATGTATAAGCAGTCTGATTGCCTGTAAGCATCTCCGTGCACTGGTGCTGTTCAGCTGATAATCTACTTCAAGACACCGGGCAGGCTGGAAACTGAAGCCGGTTCTATTTTTGGCATCTAAAATCAATGCCCCGCTCTGGGAGCCTAGTCTGCAGCCTCATTATCCCCCCTCCTGCCCGGTGCGCTGAGCGCAGCTTCCTTTGTGGGAGATTAAAGCGAGTCAGACTGTGTGATAAATGCTTTCAGTCATATCTGCTGTCATTTGAATAATACTAGGTGTCAGGAAGAAATACGTCCCTAGCCGGTTTTAACCAACCAAACTCTTGATATTCTCTTCCCCCTCAGTGAAATAAGAAACATGATTTAGAAAACCACCACCCCGCCCCCTCCAACACCACCATAAAACAAAACAAACTCAAAACAAACAAACAAAAAAACAAGCAAACGACAACAAAATAACTCTCCAGCAAATTCTTATTAGATTTTCTGAATGGTTTAGACAATCTTTCTGGACCCTTTCTTTATTTATCCCATGTTCCAAGAAGTCTGTTTGCTTAGGGAGGGGCACTTCCTCTATGAAAAGAGGACAAGATTCCATTTTGTTGGGGAAACCTTTCGCCACACAAGCTCGGTCCCAGATTATGCCTTGGTCTTTAAGTCATCATCACCAGGCATGCTTTTTATGATTCAGCATCAATCATTGGTCAAAACTGAAAGGAAAGGAAGGTCTGATTATATAGAGAAGAATGGATAGGATAGGGTATAGACAGCCTTTCTTCTCCAAGCCCACCAGGTTGTAACATCTATGCTGTGTTCTTATCTGGCCAGAGTCAGCTGTGGCTGGACTGAGGTAAGGTTGCCTGCCGTTACCCCAGCCTTGACTATCTGTTGAAAAGATGAGTCTTCCTCCATGCTCCCCTCCAAAAAGCAAGGGTCCTCAGAGTCTCTACTCTCTTCTCCCCCACCACTCCCCACACACACCAGAGACCTTTTCAAAGAGGGGTCTGATGGCTTTGTCCTTGATGTGATATTGATAGAAAGACTCTTCCCAGGGTAACAGGAGACCAGCACACTTGAATACCAGTCTGCATAGATCCATCCGGTCATTTCAGATCTTTGTTTTTTGTTTTTTCGAGACAGGGTTTCTCTGTGGCTTTGGAGCCTGCGCTGGAACTAGCTCTTGTAGACCAGGCTGGTCTTGAACTCACAAAGATCCGCCTGCCTCTGCCTCCCGAGTGCTGGGATTAAAGGCGTGCGCCACCACCACCCGGCTCATTTCTGCTTCTTGTGTGGCTAAGAAAGGTTTGATTTGGGCCTCAGGGTTTAGACATAGAACCGTTGGTTTGACTCTAGCCTTTTCTTTTGCTTACTCTTTATGATTTAGGACAGTTTAATGGCACCAAGCCTTTACTTCCTTGACCATAAAAATGAAGACAACACGTAACTCTTAGGCATGTCCTAGAAATAAGATTGTGTAAAATACATTTAAAAAGCTGGTACATATTTGTGGCTCAATAAATTCTTGGAGCCCTTTTCTGAGA
Organism: Dicrostonyx torquatus; assembly: GCA_028555095.1. Classification (NCBI taxonomy): domain Eukaryota; kingdom Metazoa; phylum Chordata; class Mammalia; order Rodentia; family Cricetidae; genus Dicrostonyx; species Dicrostonyx torquatus. The sequence continues at coordinate 2,790,938 of JAQHUG010000227.1, read as the reverse complement.
ACTGGCTTTTACTTAGCAAATATAATACCCATCTTTTTCTTTTCTTCTTTGTTTTTGTTTCTGCTTAGAAAAAAAAGTATGAAATACAAGCCATGGATGAGTTCGGTTATAAAAATGCCCGTTGCCAAAAATTAATTTTCTACTTTGAACTAAGAAAAACTTGTGAAAATCTGTGCTGGCTCTTGCCATAGAGAGGACATCAGTTCTCTCCAGACCCCTGATAGGCTATTTAAGTAGAGGGCCTTACACTCAACTACAGACCGGCAGCACTAAGTGGACTCTGTTGCTGCCAAACACAGTATCAAGCAAGTGGGATGAGAAAGTGGTTAGAGGGTATGGGTGGAGCTGGAAGGGGGGGGGTAGGGGTAAGGTGAATCTGTTGGTCACATGCAAAATTCTCAATAAATTAAAAAAAAATCTTACCACGCATTCGCCAAATTCATGATAATGCACTAATTATAAGCCTTTGGTTTTTTTCTAAAAAAAAGTGCTTAAAAATATAAAAACAAGATTTAAAGAAAAAGTGAAAGGCTCGAGTGTCTCTTCAGAAGATCTTGGTCCCTGTCAGGCCCGTTATATTTACACTGTCTACCTTCTTCTCATGCAGCCTCCCTCTCAATGCTACACTTGACCCTCTTTGCTTATTTCTTCCCAACAGCCTCCTCTTTTAGCCATTATCAGTGCCTCTCCTCTTAGTTTGTCTTTTTGGTACCCTAACTCCATCCTATCCTAATCTTACTGGATGGAGTGAAGCATCCATCTGCTTTCTATTTTTCCTTAAGGCTTCCTGGAAATCTGAGATCCTCCTTGAGGGACTTACTCTCGTTCATAAATGAATTTAAGAGTAAGGACAAGTACAAAAGGAAGAAAATGCTCATTGCTTCTGAAAAGGGAGGCTTTCTCCTTTCCTTCAGCGATTTTTCTTTTCTTGGGGGGGAGGGTCTTGTTGAATTGAATGGTAGAGAACTGGTCATGAACAAGCAGCCTTCTTAAAGGATGGTGGTGAAGAAGACTAACGGGCTTATTTCTCTTTCTTCTTGTCTTAAACTATGTGTGAATAGTGTTGGGAACTGGTCCATTTGGTTTTCAAATATACCCATTATCTCTATAAAGTGATTTTGCATTTTAATAAGGATAAGGAGTTTGATTCAAGAAAATGGATATAATAGCTAACATCCAGTCCTGTTTACTATATTTGGGAGATGGCATTATGCCTTTTAAAAAGGAAAGACTCATTTAGTCTTCACAATAAGCCAAGAGATGGGTAATATTATCCCATAATACTACAACATTCACAACTTATAGATGTTAAATACTTTGTTCAAGGTCACGGGAGTGCAGAAGGCTTAATCTTTAATTATGGAATTTCAAGCATCACTAAACCTGCATGTAAAGTAAATTGGGAAAAAAATTTTAGGTCTTGAACAAGCTTGCCTCATAGGCATTCTTTGCTAGGATAACTTTATTACCACTCCACTACAATACTTTCTATGAAGGCAGGAGTATCATTCTGTTCTTCCAGCATCTTTTCAACAGTGCCCAGTGCAGTGCTTTGCCACAAGGTAAACAAATCCTCAGCTAAGGAAAACTGAACTAAATCTCTATTTTACTCAACGCAGTTTTATAAGATGCCTGAGTATTCTAGGCACTGGAGGAGGGCTAGTAGAAAACAAAACCCAAATAGTTCTTTGTTTGCATGTAATTTGCACCGTTAGAAAAAGACTAATAAAGAACATAGCTAATGAGTTAGTATGTGAGTTCACAAATGTTACAGGCAAGCAAGACGGGCTAAAGATGGAGGAAGATTATCAAAGGAGGTTCTATGAAAAGAACATTATTTGGGCAGAGACTGAAAGAGTTCCTTGTGTGGATGTATGTGCAAGAGTGTTGTATGTACAGGGAAGGTTATGCTTTACCCATGATGAAATAGCAAAAAAACTCATTGTGGTGGTGTAGAGGGAGTGGGAAGTGGAGAGGGGATATAATCAGGGAACTTAGGGATGGGCATCTGTAAGGCTCTGTAAGAAATCTAGCTGTTGTAGTGTTGAAATGGAAAGCAATTGAAGGGTGAGATGGGGAAAGACAAACAGGAAGCCACAATAGTAATCTACACATGTAATGAAGGTAGGACTAGAGAGAGACCAATAGAGCCAAGGTGAGAGAGAACTCAAAGATGATTCTAAGGGAGGTTGGATGTCTGTAATAGCCAGGGAGGGTGGTTACTAGAACAGGTTTGTTGAGGAGAGGGGGTTATTATTTTAATGTTAGCTAGGTTAAATTTGAAATTTAACCTAGTCAGATGGACATGGGAATACACGGTTCAGAGGAGAAGTTTGGCTAGAGATTTTTTTTTTTAAATTGGGAGTGACTGGCATCTGGATGGAATATAAAACCAAGAAATAGGAGGAGAATACCAAGGAATTCAAGGACTACATCTTTAGGGCCTAAAGTTGTATTTTAAATAGAATTTAGTAGACAGTGCTAAAAGTGTGGTGAGGGTCTCAAGGAAAGCAGAATGGGATGCAATACTAGAGGAAAGAGGGGCAGTATTTAGAAGAAAATTATGAACAAATGTGTTAATCACTGTTTATAATCTTAAATGAGAATTAATATTGGTCCAAGAGTTACAGTGTGACCTTTACAAGAACAATTTCAGTGATGATGGCAACACAAACCTACTGGCGTGGATTCAAGAAAAAGATGGAGTGAAAAAAATCTCAAGAAACGGAAGAGAGGCAACTCCTCCTACAAGGAGGTTTGATGTCTGGGGGAACAGAAATTAGCCAGAGAGAGAAGGGAGACTAAGGGAAGGTAACAACTACATCATCTGTGAAGTTGTAGCAAATCTGAGGTAGAAGTGGAGATGGACAGCAGGAGAGAGGTGCAGCTCAGATGTCCTTGTACAGGAGAGGAGAGGTAAGACTTTGTTCACGTGTGAGGTGAGCTGGTTTTGGGTGGGGAGCATAAGCCATGTCACGGATAAGATTGCAGTCAAGGTATATGTGCATTATTTTTTATTCATGAATTTAGATTTTTTGTATATAAGCACATGTGTGTGTGTAAACACATGTTAATTTGTGTGATGAGTGTGTATACATGCACGTTCATGTGTATACATAATTCTGTTGCTACAAAATACAACTTGTACTCTAAAGAAAATAAACGATCATTTATTTTGAGCCAAATATGAGTGACCAAGGCCCAGGAACATGCATTTGGGTTGCCTTGGGTGATATGTCCTCCTATGGATGGTCTTAATGAACTTTTTCTGCTCAGAGAACAAAGAAAGTCATTAATCAATCATGCACCAAGTGTATTGGTGGTGATGACTGGTAGGAGGTAATAGCAAAGCAGAAACAAAACTCTATGTTTCAGATGCTATTTAGTGATACTCGCAGCCATAACAAAACACTTCTACAAGGATGGTAGAAGCTAGTGGTCTACTGTGTTAGCACAGTCCCGACGTTTACCTAGCAGTAAAGAAGATACTCTAGAGAACAGAGGGGGATCAGTGACTGAATGTTAAAGAGACTAAAGATGGTTAAGTTTATTTTGACTTTGATGTGCCACATGATAAATCTCTCCAACCATTAATTTCCCATCAATCTGTTTGCTAACTCTTCAACTTAGTTGTGGATCTTTCCAGGGAACTGCAGTTTGTAATATCTATAAGATATACATGTATGTGTTTATATATGTAAACATGTATATATTACAGATACACATATATGTAAATATAATAAATGAAAACTTCCATTTGGCATATACACATTTACATATATTTTAATATATGAAAATATATTAACATATATTACTATGGACTATTCACAGAGGAGTATATGTTGTATACACATCTACCTAGCAGAGATTTATTTTTTTAGGGTTGAAAATAACCGATGAAGGAGTTCTCGTGCTATGACATTTCCGAACTCTGTTGCATTGCAACCATTTTAAACTTTCCAGCCTTCCAGAGGAGTTATTGTTAAAGCTCAATGAGTCTTTAAAAAAATACCTCCCAATACTAAATTAAAATGAAGGAGCAGTTAAGTGTATTTAGGACACTTTATTTAAAGTGTTTTTCAATCAGGCAACAATGCATTTAAAAAAAAAAAAGAGTGGATTTTTGAAGTGCATCAGCTGCTGCCTCTCCCTCCCAGAACTGAAGCGAGAAGAAATGATATAGAAAGAGTCCAGGGTGCTCTTTAGCGCAGACAAAGCTGCGATGATTAGGAGAATGAATTGCAAATGAGGAAGACAATAGGGGAGAAGGTTTTATTATGGAGGGAGAGACTGTGGGTGTTGCAGAAAGGACACTTAATAATGACGAGCCGGGCTGGGGAAGCACTTGGGAAAAGTGAATAATTCAGCAGCCACTAGAGAAAAGGAAATCTTTGGAGAATGTCAGTCTGTGGGCATCCAATTGTAAGCCAGGGGTGAAACATCTGTGCCTTCCCAGAATGGTCCCAGCTGATGATGGGCAGGAAACAACAAATGTAGCCACTTTACCCAGCACTCTCAATTAAGAAAGATACAAACACGAATGATTTTATTTTTCTATAGCTGCTGCTCCCAACCTCGCTCTGCCAAATCTCTCTCCCCTGTGAGAACAGATATTAATTTGTGTTGGCAGTGTGCATGGTTTCCCAAAATGCTTTGTGTTAGTAAAAGACTGTCCAGTAAAATTTTGGTCTTATCTGCCATTCTGAGTTTCCCATGTTACTAGTTTCGTGTTGCAAGAAGGTCTAAAGACATTGCTTGATGGAATGGCCTGGTCTTCAAGGGATTATTGTTCCTTCTCCACTGTCCAGTCTTTCCCTCATGGGAGATTGTCCTTATCTAAGGCTGTCCTTTTAGGCTTTGCTGTTTCTGGAACCTAAGGATTGAGACAATAACTTACCTCTGTGCTTTGATGTGCTTATACATGGATATAAGCAAGAAACTCAAGAAAAAAGGGATATTGGGACCCCTGATACTCCAAGTTAACTTTGAGATTTGACTTTTTTCAAGTTTTCAAGAACATAAGCAGAGGGCCTAAAAGACCCAACGGAAGTGACTACAGACAAAAGAGGAAGCCTGGTTGATACCCTTAGCAGATCATGGCCTAGACTGAGCAATGAAGATGCCAAAGGGGAAAAGCTTTCAATAGTTATCATAAGCTAGGACACTTCAGTAGAACTGCCCTCAGTGAGCTTTTAAAATTCAGGGATGTGTCACCTTCACAAGGTTTTTTGCTCCAGAGAGAACCCAGGTCTTCAATTATAGTGATGGCTATATTTGAAGGCCTGACACTACCCAAGGTTCCTGAGTGAAGCCCCAACACAAGCAACTACAGACAAGGAAGCATTGAGGCTCCTTGGCTAACTATAGGTAAAATAAAATTTTCTTTCTCATATTGAGATTTTGTTCTCTATTTCAATCAATATCACAGGAGCCCTTAGAAACAAACTAGGATCCAACAAATGTCGATGAATTCCCCAAAGCCAGCCCCAACCTTGGGAATTGCCCTATAAATGGCTTAGAAACAAAGCACAGCATTTCACATCCTCCCCTGTAAGTTAAGAGACATTTCTAGACTCACACTTTACCTCTCCAGCACTGCATAATGTGTGGATATCAGGTAGGTTACTTGTAAGCTGTGCAGCTAAAGCATTGGGAGACAAGCCTTGTCAAACTTATAAATATCTTCCGGTGTGTTCTCACACCTTCTCAGGGATATCCCACCCAGGTGGAAAGAAACGCAAAAAGTTATTTTTCTGAAATAAAACTTTTCCCTTATGGTCTTTAGAGCCTCCAGAGCATCTTAAAAACCAGTCCGCTTTTATCTGTTCTTATATACATAACTATATAATTACATATATATCAATATCAGTTTTTATATCTATGTGTATCTATATTGATCTATATCTATATCAATATATTTATAATCACTTATGTCAGTGGTTATCAACCTTTCTAATGCTGTGACCCTTTAATACAGTTTCTCATACTGTGGTGACTTCCAGCCATAAAATTATTTCATTGTGACAGTCCTGGTTTTCTAGCTCTGGCCTGCAAGGTGACTCCAGCCATACCTCTGCCCCATGTCATGCTACTGGGGTGGGCAGAGCTCATCCAAATGCAGCCTGTGCTTTCTAGCCCCAGGCATCAAGAGGACTCCAACAACACTTCCTAACCAACCACAAGACAGAGGTGTGGTTGGACACTCTTATGATCTCCTTATGATGAGGAAGCATGGACATACCTAGAGCCACGACAGATTGGGTGGGACAAGGAGACCCACATACAGGCCTGGGACTGTCTTCCCTGAGCTCTGAGGAGAAAACACGGGACCACCTAGCACCTTATGGCACCAGGCAGAGAGACACTATTATGGTACACAAATGTATGGTATGGTATGGGAGAGAGAGAGAGAGAGAAAGAGAGAGAGAGAGGTTTAGGTCCTGTGGACAGAGTCTTATCTGAAGAGGAGAAAGAGGTGAGGAGCGGGCTGAGGTAGGTGGCTTGATTGCCCTTGATTGTCACCTAGGGCCATGGTGATGTCTGGGCCTGGGCTACTGCTGGGGCCCATGTTTAGGTTCAAGGCTTAATATAGCCATGGTTTCTGTTGATGTCTGTGGCTCCTGATGCCACCAAAGGTTGAGAGGATATGGCTGTACAGAGTTGCCCCTACCCCTCACTAGCTGCAACAACTAAGGAGAACTAATCCTGCCCTTGACCCACTGAAGAACTCAGGAGAGTTCCTATGTGTCATTTGGGCAGCACAAGAGAGCCGGCCCTCTTTGAAAGGGCATGGGCAAGCTGACCCTAAGGATGTGAGAATTGGTGAGCAGGTCCTGCCCCTCTTGTATTTCATGTGGTGGCACTGCTGAGCCAAAGATGTCTTCCTCCCCTCACCACTTTGCCCCCACAGCAGGTGGGGGACCTGATCCATCCCCTCAGCAGCTGCAGCACTTGGGAGAGCAGGCCCTGCACCTTGCCTGGGCAGCACAGTAGAGCTGACCCTGTTGGCAGGGCTGTGGGTGAGCCAGCTCCAAAGTTAAGAATGTGGGAGAGCTGTACCTACTATTTGTCTGTCATGTGGTGGTGTGGGCAGGGGAGAGATGTCCTTGCCTTACCCTTTGCACTTCACCACCTATGATGGATGAGAGAGCCAAACCTCCTCTTTATCAGTACTCAGAAAAGTGGGCCCTACTCCTTGCTTGGGCATCACAGTAGAGGAGTCCCAGTGAGGGCCCAGCATTGGTAGTGTAGCAGAGACCAGAGCATCAAACCAGATCAATGGATCTTTACAATGAACACTCGCAAGTAAGAATAATACGGACAAAAGGGTTTACTGCGTGAATCTCTTTTCACACTACAGCTTCCATGATGAGATTTTTACTTTTTCTCCCCCTTTTCTTTCCTGTTAAATTTTATTTTATTTTGGGGCAGAGGGATTGCAAGGGCAGAGGGTGGATATGAAGGAATGGGAAAAGGAATGGGATCCTGATGCATCATGTGAACGACACGAAGAATAAATAAAAAGAAAGTTAGAAATATTTCTTTGTTACTTCTCAACTGTCATTTTGCTACTGTTAGGAACTGTAATGCAAATACGCTTTTGAAAACAGATTTGCCAAGGGGGTCATGACCCACAAGTTGAGAACCACTGCTGTATTCAATGACTTAAAATTTCTCTTCAAACAAGAAACACTGATGTATTAGTTTCTAATGCAAAGATAACGTCTATTTATCAATCTGTCAGGAGTTGTAACTTTTCTTTGTTTTGGTTTCCTTCCCCCCCCACCCCTTTATTTTGACCCCATTGCTATAATCTATGCTCATTGATTACAATTTCACAAACTTTTCTTTTAATCCACGCTAGTTTTGGATTCCTTCTGAGAATTATTCTTTTGGTTTTACCACAGTCTTAATATATAACCATTAGTATTTTACTTTATTTGTTTATTTTGTTTTCAATCTAAGGGAGTCTCACTTCTGGGAGATACACATAAGTAAGCTTTCTTGGGAACAAAACACTGGCATGGTTTCCTAGACCTTATGTCTTTGAGACCATTGGTTGCTATAATCATGTTACTATTACTTGGACCTTGTATTTTTAACCTTTTTGTCAGCGTTGATTGTTCTCTGGCATCAGTTTCCAGACTCACTGCCTTGTGATGCAGGGCTTCTAGCCCTTTCCTATGGCAGGGGGTAGACCCTCCTCTCCGGGTAGTCTAGAGAGAGCTTTGCAGTCCCTCTTAGGCAGGTATGACCCTCAAAAGCACCATACAATTATTCAGCTGTTACAGAGGATTTCTGAGATAGTGGCTCTTGAAGGAACTTTAAGACAGAATGGGGTGGAGAGTGAGATCCAAGCCTTACAGAAAGGCTGCGAAATTAGCATATGAAAACAGTGTTTTCAAAGAGGAAACGTTTGACAGCCTCCAGCATTCTGATGTGTAGCAGAGTAGGAGGGACTAGCAACCTGTATACAATTTATTATTAAACATAACATAGCCCTGTGGCATTTGAGTGGCACACCAGTGACATCTTAGATCCTGGTCAAGGCCAAGAAGGTAATAGGTTGAGTCAGACAAGGAGATATGGGAACAAGCATGAGAGGGTAATGCAGGCGCACTTATGATTCTGATGATATTTGCATTACCCATTAACACCTATCAGAAAGCAATTACCACAAAGAGGCAGTAAATTTCCAATTAGATAAATTGAATCAGTCAGTTGATATTAGCCAGCCTTGTCAGCTGCCACCCTTAATAGCTGGAAAAATGGGCGCGTGAGCTTAGTGGCAGTGGCGAAACTTTCCTTGGGATTAAAAGCACAGACTTCCGCTTAGCAAGGGATCAACGACACCGTCCCACTTATCAAGTCCAATCAGGCTATTATCACTTTAGCACGCCTGAAACGTGAGGAGCAGAAACCAAAGCTGAGGCTCTCATTGAACGTCTGTGCACATCAGCATTTGATGAGCACCTCTGGAGAGGTTCCAGGTTCCTGCAGCCTGGAACACAGAAATGGACAGGAATATGGGATAGTAGCAAGCAAAACAGAGAATGTTAAGTAATGCTATATCACCAAGGAGGGAAGGGGCCAGAGGAAAGAAGCTTAGTGGGCATTTAGCGAAAATTTAGATACTTCTAGTCATTTATATAGCATGGGCTTTCCCTCTATGCCCTATCCACTATCAGAAGGCTGAGGGCTTTCCTCATATCAAGGCTCATTCATGCTGTCTCAGCAGGACCTTTTCTTCTCTTAAGGTGAATGGTATCCCACTGCGTGTGTTTCATGCACATCTCCTTTCGCTATTCATCCATTCACAAATACTTACTTTGCGTTCATGTCTTGTCTTTTGTGAATAATGCTGCAATTAACTTGAATGAGCCAATGTCCCTTTGAGTTCTTGATTTCAATTCTTCTGAGCATTTTTTTGTTTGTTTGTTTTGTTTTGTTTCTCAAGACAGGGTTTTTCTGTGTAAGCCTTAGCTGTCCTAGAACTCGCTCTGTAGATCAGGCTGGCTTCGAACTCATGGAGGTTCACCTGCCCCTGCCTCCTAAGAACTGGGAGTAAAGGTGTCCACCACTATTACTTGGTGGGTATTTTTTGAGAGATGATATTTAAATTTATTGAAGCATCTCCAGAGGGGTTCATAGAGTGATTGTACCAAATCAAATTCATACCAACAAATACGCAAGTGGTGTAGGAGGGTTCTTCTATATTTGGGTTATTCTCATTGGTTGAATAAAGGAGTGCCTGGCCTATAGGAGAGGACACAGCCCTTAAGTGGGCGGAGTAGACAGAATGGAAGTTCTGAGAAGGAAGTGTGAGAGATGCCATGATCCTCCGGTTCAGATGGATGCAGGTTAGAATCTTCTGTTAAGTCACAGCCTTGTGGTAACACACAGATGTGTAAATATGGGTTAGACTAATATGTATAAGAGGTTAAAACTAATGGGCCAGGCAGTATTGAAATGAATCCAGTTTGTGAGTAATTATTTCGGTTATAAGCCAGGGCCTATTTTGGCCCTGGGAACAAAAGTGCCCTCGTTTCTCTCAGGTGCTGGGAACATAGCCCGCATCCTCCTATATACAACATTCAAGGTATTTTTTTTATACACACTCTCATCAATATTTATTGTTTACTTTTGGATAGTGTTCATCCTAGTAGGTGTGATAAATTTCTCCTTATGATTTTTGATTTCCATAATGATCAGTGACACTGAGAACTATATTAGTTCTTTGTTGTTAGAATGAAATACTTTGGGCTGAGTACTTATGAGGGGAAGAGTTTTATTTAGATTACAATTTGGGAGGCTGAAAATCCAAACAACATAACATTATACTTATATTAGCCTTAGTATATTATGTTTAATACTTATACTCACTTAAATAACTAATATAATGCTTAAATTAATACTAATATATAGCTAATACAATCCTTATGGTAACATAGGTATTAGTGTTAATACTTATATTAACAGATATTCAGGCTCATGTTAGGACCTCTGTGGCTACATCATTACACAGTGGGTAGACTCACCATGGTGGGGGCACACACAAAAGGAAGAGATATTAACCAACAGAAAGTCCAACGAGGAGGGTGGTGGGGTTTGCTGCTTAAGAATAAGCTCTCATGAAAAACAACCAGGGGTCCTAAAATGCTTAACTAAACTCTGTCTGTGACAGTGCCTCCAACTGAACTTAAGTGTATTCCCCTTAACCTGTAAGCCAAAGTAAAATGTTTCCTTATAAGTTTATTATCAAAAATATTTTTGTCACAGTGATAGAAAGTAACATAGTAATACATGAATAACGTGCAGTACTGCTCCTTAATGTCTGGCTTATTTAGGTATATCAACATATCCTCAGGTTCATCATGCTATCTCAGTCAACAGAATCCTGTGTTCTCTTGAAGGTAAAGGACATCCCAAGGAGGTTTTCTTTTAGGTACAGCTCTTAAACATCCCACCATTCCATAACAGTACCACAGTGGGAGCAACCACCTAACACATGACATCTGGGGGAACAAACAATGCCCAAATTATTACAAACATTTTGTCATATAGCTGTAGGCTATTTCAAGAAATATTCTAAGAAGTTGTTGAAATTTCTGGCTGATTATACACATAACGTTGTAATTGTCTGGTTTTCAAATTTTCCTCTTATTCTGAAGATTGTCTTTTTAATCTGTTAACTGTCTTTGCTTTCTAAAGTTCTGTTATGTGGGTGTAATCCTGATGACTGATTTTTGCTTTTATTGCTTGTAGTTTTGATATTGTATCCAAGAACTCATTGTTAAGACCAATGATGCCCATTGTTTTTTTCCTGTTTTCTTCTAGAATTTTTTGGTTTCGGGTCTCAGATTTAGGTTTTTAATCCATTTTGGGTGGGTTTTGGTGCAGGTTGTAAGCTAAAGGTCCCCTTTTGTTCTTTCGCCGTCTTTCTCTCTTTTTCTTTCATTTGCTTCTGTCACTCATGTGACAGATCTGTGAGACCTCTGCCTTATCCTTAGTAACACACCTCCTGCATGCTATTGCCTTTTACACAGCAGGTGTGTCATAGCATACTGTGGTTGGCAAAATTATGGCGTCTATCCACAGGTGGTCTGTTTTGACCTGCATGGAAAAAAAGCCCTTATCAAATCCTGACTGCTGATCACTCACTGCATTCCAAGCTAATTTGCTTTGACAGCAGCTTGACCTATGTGGCGGCTACGATAAGGCTAAAGGGAGCTCGCTGTAGGGGTCAGTCCTTCAGCAACGGCCCAGTTTCTGCAAGGGGTGATGTGAGAATTAAATGCAGCTATATGGACTGCCTTTTCCACATCCTTAAAATAGGATGTAAGAATGCAACTAGCCTGACATTTTCCCCAGGATGCAACGCTGTTTGCAATTTATGACCTGAGACATGAGTGAGGAGCTCAGTTTGGGAAGATTATACGTGATCACTCCACACTTAATAAATCTCACTTCAGAGGCCAAGAGTCCAATGCGAGTTTAACTCTAACTCAACTAAGTGGCCATAGGTCACTTTGACAAGGAACTGGGAGAATCATTACAATACATATTTGCCCCGTAGCTTAGGGAGGAACTCAGCTTTTTATTGAGCTGGTCTCTGTGGTTCTCTGCCCTCTGGTCTCACTTCTTCTCATTGTAGATTATGTAGTATCCTTCCTGACTGTCTTATTCCTTCCTTTGTATATTTTACAGTGAATATTTAAATAAGAGTATGTTCTAAACTAATGAAAGGATATACAGTATCATTGATACATAAATGAGGAAGCCAGACATCTAACATGATTATTAAGTAGTCAGTACTGTATGTAATTGTCTATGCTATAGATTATCTGACTAAGTGCAGTGGGATGGTTGAGCTACGTATCTATATTTGTCAGGGTTCTGTAGAGGAATAGAACAGAGAGAATACATGTATGTGTGTGTATATATATATATATACACATTTAATATTTATATGTGTGTGTATAAAGGGGATTTATTAGAGTAGCTTACAGGTTGTGGTTCAGCTAATCCAACAATGGCTGTTTATCAACGGAAAGCCCAAGAATCCAGTAACTCATTCCATCTATGTGACTGGGTGTCTCAGCTGGTCTTAAGTACATGCCACAGTCTCAAAGAAGTAGATCATGGTTCTCAACTGTCCTAATGCTGTGACTCTTTAATACAGCTCCCCATGTTGTGGAAATGCCAACCATAAAATTATTTTTGTTGCTACTCCATACCTGTAATTTTACTACTGTTATGAATCATACTGTAAATATCTGTGTTTCCTGGTGGTTTTAGGTGGTGCTTGTGAAAGTGTTGTTTGATCCCCAAAGGGGTCATGACCTCGACGTTGAGAACTACTGAAATAGACTCCAATGGCAGTAAAAGTATGACCTTTCCAGTGAGAGTAAGGGCAAGCAGGCAAAGAGCAAGAGCTTCCTTCTTTTATGTTCTTTATATATACCAGGAAGTGTGACCCGGATTAAAGATGGGTTTTCTCACCTCAAAAGATCTAGATTAAAGGTGGATCTTCTCATGTCAAATGATTTAATTAAGGAAAATCCCTCACAGGTGTACCCAGCTGTTTGGATTTAATTCCAGATGAGGTCAAGTTGTCCACCAAGAACAGACATCTGTGCATCGGCCTCCTTCAAACGTTAGTTTAGTAGTAGGCTGTCAGCTCTGCAGACTGGAAAATACCATCCTGCCCCTACGCCGAGCTTCCTGTCTCCCGGGGTACATATTACTTCTTTATCCTAAACACTGCTCTCTGGTCACCCACTTTAGGGTGAGAGGAACCCCAGGTTTTGGTATCAGTGACTAGAGTGGGTAGGGAATTGCAATGATCTCTGTTCAGCTCTTCCAGGCTGCGGTCATAGAGGGACGTGTCACTGTGAGAGCAGGCAGCTTCCGGAGTTGGAGGGGAGTAATGCTGGCTAAGAGTGTCATGTGGTGGAGGACGAACCTCCATGGTGCCCATATGAAAATCTAATTAAAATCTGTTTCTGTCTCTCTCACACACACACACACACACAAACAACTGGTTTGGTGATTAAACAAGATTGTGGCTTTGCAGGCACATTGCAAAGTGGTGAATTATTTTCAAAGACAAGGTGACACTCCTCTGAAAGTAGAGTGCTACCCAGGTCATTTTTGAGGGTGTCAGATTCAAGGCTGAAGACTGAGTGAAGAAATATTTCTTCCAGACTGCCGTTGCTCACATCCAGTCCACTAACCTGATGGCTCACGTCTTCATTTATACCCTCATTTATCTAATAATGCCTAAGCATAGGTCACGTTCTGGGTGCTAGAGGCACACAATTGAAGGGAAGATGTTTCATTTTCTCTATGCTCTTATAATACAGTGGAGGAAAAACGAATAAAAATGTACTAATACACTTCAGTGGGATTGGAGATTGTGGGGGACACATAAGTAGCAGATATGGGACATCTACTGCCTGGGAAAGTCAGACTAGGTGAAGTTCCCATCCTCGGAAGGCTAGAAGAATGAACACACTCCGAATTAGATTGGACACCTTTTGGGACTTGTCCCACGATGAAAATTACTTCCTGGTTTGTGTTCTCAGATGACGCCAATTTTCCTGCCAGGCAACATCTGCTGTAGCACCTGTAGCCTCATGCTAATGATTATTAATGGCGTTCTCTCCCTGCACTGTGGTAGACGGCAGTGGAAGCTGGCAGCAACAGACCCTCCACATAGGCAGTGCTGCAGTCATTCTGAAGGGATCAGTCTCACCTCTAGTGAAACTAGTTTGGGAGCTCACCCATCATGAGTCATGCCTGCATGCATCACCCTTGCTAGCTTGGGCTTTTTCTTTTTGTGTCTTTGGGCAAGAAAATTATTTAGGAAAGAGGGGCCATCTCTCTCTCTCTCTCTCTCTCTCTCTCTCTCTCTCTCTCACACACACACACACACACACACACACACACACACACACACACACACACACACACACACACACACACACACACACAGAGACACACACACACACAGACACACACACACGTGGGTGTAAATGCTACCTATCAGGAAGAACATTAAGTGCAAGAGCAGATTCCCATGTGTACTTTTGCATTTGACAACGCCCGTCAACTGTGGTATCTGTAGTATGCAAGAGTGCTGCTGACTTGCTCCACAGACCAGTCCATGCATGGTCTTCCTGTTAGATAGAAGGACTTTCCTAACTTAGGTATACCATGTGGATATAAAGTACTTTTCCTGGAGTCAGGTAGAATTTGCTTTGGAGCCAGCATTCAGAATTTATAGACGTATAACCTTGGACAAGTTGATTGTTTCTCCAAAACTCAGGTTTCTTCCAAAGTGCTCTCTCCATGGAGTATTTAGAAGTAACTGAAATGATGCATATTAAACACTTACTAAGGTGTTAGTACGCTGTAGGAACGCCAGCAGTGAAAATGTAACTGCCACTCATCTCATCCTTCCTAGGGGTTAGGATAAATATGAAGTAGAAAACCCCAGAACACAGAGGAGAGAAATCACTCCCGCTACTTTATTTGTCAATAGTCTGATCATTAAGACTTTCCCTTTCCTCAATTCAAACACCATTACTGTTTATAGTGAACACTGTATAATGCCACAAGAACAACACCTCCTTGCCCGGCACCGCAAATACCCTTTCCTGATTGATCTGTGGTCTTATCTACTCTTCCAGAGTGTCTTTAAGCTGGTTTCCCCTCAGTAACCACAGGCACGCCTGAATGGATTTGGTGATGTATTCACAGAGCTTGGGCACCGAACAACTCGTGTGTAAAGGAACTTGGTGATGGTCTAACTGGAGAACACACCATGACCTTTTACAAGCCAGCGTTTGTTTTTCTCTCTTTGCCACTTCAATTTAAATCATATGTTATTTTTTTATTTTAATTAGAATCTAGTTACATCACCATCCCCTCTTTCCTGCTACACCTCCCATGTCTGCCCACCACCTTTAAATTCATGGCCTCCTTTTCTTTTAATCATTGTTATATGTACATATAAAGAAATAGACATATAAATCCAGCCAGTTTAGTGTTGCCTGCATGCATTTGTTTCTAGGGCTGCTCTCTTGGTATTGGGTAACCAACCAAGGGAAGACTAACTCTTTTTCTCTTAGTAGTTGTTAATTTATTGTAGATCTTCATTTAGAGGTAGGGCACTGTAAGATTCCTCTATCTATGTCGAGAGGCCAACTGCTGCTGGAATTGTTCAGATCTTGCTTAGGCTTCCCTGTCATAGCAAGAGGATACAATCTCACAGAAAATTTCCTGGCCTTCTGGCTATTACAATCTGTCTGCTCCCTTTGCAAGTTCCCTGAGCTTTGGAAGCAGGTGTTTTGATACAGCTGTATCGGTTGGGGATGGGCATCCATAGTCAGTGGTCCTTTGCATTTTGATTAGTTGTGGCTTTCAGTAATGGTCTCTTTCTGCTGTAAAAAGAAGCTCATTTTACCAGTGAGATCTACATTTACCAGGCTGGGTTGAAGCACAGGATGTGTCAAAGTAGTATTTTGAAGCAACTGGGCCTCATCTTTATTAGTTTATTTTTTTCTTTTTTTATTATTAAAAGAGAGATTTACAATTACTCCCCTTCTCCCCGGCCCTCCTGCGCCCCCACTATCCCACCTCCCCCCCCCTGCTTCCTAAGGAGAGGGCAGGGTATCCTGCTCTGTTGGAAACCCAAGGCCCTCCCCCTTCCATCCCGGCCTAGGAAGGTGTGCATCCATATAGACTAGGTTATCAAAAAAAAAATACATGCAGAAGAGATATGTCCCCGTGCCATTATCATTGGTTTCTCAAAGGACTGGGCTCCCAAGGTGCAGTCGAAGAGCAGAAGGTGGGAGAAGATGAGCAAGGAAGTCAGGACCGTGAGGTACTGGCCCATCAACTGAGACATGGTGCCTGATCTATTGGGAACTCATCAAATCCAGCTGGACCAGGGCTGAATGAGCATATTACCAAATCGGAATCTCTGAATGTGGCTGCCAGCGGGGACTGACTGAGAAATCTTTATTAGTTTAAATCATTCATTTCTTATTTATGTATGTATGTATGTATTTATTTATTTATTATGTATACAGTATTCTGTGTGTATGTCTGCAGGCCAGAAGAGGGCACCCCATTACAGATGGTTGTGAGCCACCATGTGGTTGCTGGGAATTGAACTCAGGAACTTTGGAAGAGCAGGCAATGCTCTTAACCTCCGAGCCATCTCTCCAGCCCTAAATAACTGCCTCTGAGTCATTGGGGCTGTTTATACACACCAGTTTCCTTCCCTTCTTCAGAGTGTCTTTGGTTAGTGCTACCATTTTCTTCCTTTCTAGTTGCCTTTACATCTTCCTCCTTTAGATAATGTGCTGTCATTGGTATGACTCAACATTAGCATCAGTAGCACCTCCATAACAGAACCTGGCATTTAGAAGTTGCCAGCTGTGCACAGTGCCATTCACGGCACTTGAATTATCACCACAGCCTCTGAGCTTTACATGAAGGAAACTGGGACACCAAGAGGGAGGGGTAAGTGTTCCTGAGTCATACAGCTAGCTAGCAGTCCCAAGTCTTAATGTGTTATTGTCTTCTGCAAATAGTGCTTTGTGGCCATTTCTATGTGCATTTTTAAAAACAGCTACCTTGTGGTACAGATGTTAATGTCCTTTCATTTAATAGACCAAGAAAGGGGTTTCAAAATTTTTATGATTTACTAGTATTTTGTAGCTAATCATCATCTAAAGAGGCTAATTAATGTTGATTGTCAACTTGACAGGATCTAGAGTGACCTAAGAGACAAGTCTCTGGGCAGGTCTGTGAAGGATTACTTTGATCAGATCAATTAAATATATAAGGTGGGAAGTCCTATATTAATTGTTGGCCATATCATTCGGTAGGCAGTTCCTTTACAAGAGGAAAGTGAGCTTACCAGTCATTTCTCTCTGCTTCCTGATTGACTACAAATGTAATGCGACAAGCTGCCTCAAGCTTCTGCCACCATTAAGACACCCTCACCAAGTCAAGGTTTTTGTCAGGAGACAAGTAAGTACCAATAAACCATCAACCCATCACTAAGAACTAAGACATATAGCCATACATACTGTTTCTACCTTGGCATGTCTTTAAATAGAAGTCGGACAGAAACTCCTGATTTGTGAAGCCCATGCATTATCTAATGTAGTTTAGTCCTGGTGAAAACATCATATACAGAAACATTGAAAGTTTCTCCTAACAACTCTACCAAGGTCTGACTCATTTCTCTCTCTCTCTCTCCTTTTTCCTTTCTTGATTTCATGCAGTGAGAATTGCCAATGAAAATCCATGGTGTGGAAGGATAACGTGTGAGTGAGAAAAAAGGAAGCGGGTTGGAGAGATGGCTCAGTGGTTAAGAGCACTGCCTGCTCTTCTAAAGGTCCTGAGTTCAATTCCCAGCAACCACATGGTGGCTCACAACCATCTGTAATGGGATCTGGTGCCCTCATCTGGCCTGCAGGCATACATGCAGACAGAATACTGAGAATGCTGTACACATAATAAATAAATAAATCTTTAAGAAGAAAAGAAGCACTTAATCTCTTAATAAAATGATTGCCTTTCCAAGAAAGTGAGAGGGAATTTGATAGAAGTGGGTGCAGACAAGAGATAAGTGTGTAAGGTAGCTTATTGGAAAACCTTTGAAAACACGTCTCTTTGATCTGTGTAGGATACTTTTGAAGCCTCTGGTCTAACCCAATAAGGTTCCTTTCTGGTATTCTACTTGATAAAAAGGAAGCTGGCTGAATACACCTGCACATCTACCTCAATGTCAGAAGACGACCATGTATCTGTGGACCATTGTTCATAAGTCAGAGTCACATCTTTGTTTTCTGTACTTCTAACTGGAATGATAGCCACCATTCCACCACCCACCTGGGTACCTGAGTTCCCTCTACTGCTTAGGTTGACAAAATTCATTTCTTTCCTAGAGTCCAGCCTTTTTCTTAGGAAGACAAACACTGTGTTTGGAGACTTTCGTCCATCACCTTGTCTACCATGTATTCTTTTTTTTCTTGAATTTGATCCAAAAATCCTAAAATATGATGGAAACTTCAAGTAGACATAGTTTCTCTAAATTCTATAAAAAGAATGAACTATTTCAATTTAGGCATGTTGCACTGTCATGGTGAATTGAACACAGGTCAGTTTTCCATCTTGTGTTGACAGAAAATTTTGTTTGAGCTTTGTGTTAGATAAGCAGTTAGCTTGTGTTTTGCATCTAAACATCCCTGTTATTTTTTTTAATATGACCTTGCATATTTGAATTCATACAAGCTAAATATCATCACATTGTCCCTAGGTCCTATCAAGGGTATTGAAGATACCTGTAATGGCACTTGGAATTATAATTATGGCAAAAAAAAGCTGGATCACTGTATACTGCCAGTGAAGTCATGCCATAAGGAGAGAGAGTAGAGTTTGGGAACATTTTATACCTTGGGTAGCTTTCACTTCTCTGAATTTCTTTGTTGTTTGTTTGATAAAACATGCCTGTCACTGAGTGTTAGTTCATGCTACTCCATCTACAGTAATACTCTTAAAGTTATTGGTTCTTTATCTGCATTGAGAAAATTTATGTTCCCTTGGATTTATGAAGTCTGGGTTCATGTGTAAGATATAAATTTGACTAGATAGCACTTTACAGAGCAACCAAAACCCAGAAGAGTTCATATTCAAGGGAGAATCCCAAATATGCCCACCCTTTTAACTCTAGAGAGGGTGCCACTGGAGATATCCAGACCTCTCTGAGCCTGTTTAGGTGGGAAGGATGAAATACTTGCCTCCCTAGTTCTGAATGTGTATGAAGATTAGCAACGTAGGAAAGCATGTTTTTGTGAAATGAATGAGCATACTAAAATGGTATAAATTTATATTATGAATATTTGAAACTTTATGATTTTAGGACACTGTTTTGAACTATTTATTGATATCTCATATATGAGCAACTTGGTTTTTAATTAGAAAGAAGAAATCATTGCACTTTTAGAAAAAAATCACTTAGAGAAAAAATATCAGCTAACTGCATTTGACAGTATTAAATTAATTAGCTTTTTGTAAACACAAAGGAGAAGGAAAGTCAATGCAGAAAAAAATTTAAAATAATTGCCGCATACAAGCTAGCTGTAAGTGCTGTTAAGGAAAGCTGGTGTGTTTAATATACAAATTTGAACAGGGCCTAATATTTATAAGGGAATATTATGGCATGTCTTTTGTAGGCTTCAGGATTTGACTAGCAAATTCTACATAATACATAACATGATCATTTGGTTCACAAAGATGACCAGTTGCATGGGGAATGTGTCAGTAGATCCACATGCTTTGTGGGTAGGTTACTTTTTCAAGTCATGGATTATCTCTTGGACCTTTAGTTTGCCCTGAAGAGTGATTGGGGTGTCATACTAGCTCACCGATGGACGGGGTATGTACTGACTCTTCAAGAGTCCATTGGAGATAGGGAACAACTTGGTCCATTTACTTTAGAGTCTTTCTTAATGGCTGAGAAAATTGTCCAGGATTACACACAGAACAGAACCCTGAGGAACTTTTTGTCATTTCTTTTCATTTCATACATATACCAAGTGCCCAGAGAAGATCTTTGCCTAAGGTCAAGTAATAAATCTGTTAAAGTTTGGCTTCCAGACTCTGTTCATCTGTGACTCTATAGAAAAACAAAATGAAAACGAAAACTAAAGGTGGGATGGCCATGTTCTGTTTCACTGGCCACTTTGGTCTCATTAGCTGTGAACTTGCCAAGTTTTCAGTTTATCCTCATCTGTGAGAGAAACCTATGACATTTACCCTAGAAATGAACTTCTATTGAGTAAAATCGCGTTAAAGTTTACCCTATTTTATTATAGCAACAAAAAATAGAATTCTGGAAGTCAGAAAGGTCAGCAATATTGCAACCACCCAAAGCAAAGTCGAGAGGAGATTACTTTTTCTAACTCGAAATTATGTCAGTTTAGCAGGGAGGAATTGACATTAAATCATCTCCCAGGATGATTTTCAGTCTGAAGGGGACATCCAAAGTCACAGTAATTTGAAATGTACTTAACATTCTTCGATACTCTTCTTTTTCTTTCCATGGATAGGTTCTCATTTTCACCTTCTGTGACTCAACTTAGAAAGTGTCTTGCAACAGAAAACAACAAAAGCAATAGTCAAGTACTTTGGGAGCTCAGTCATGGAAAAGGGTCTACACCAATGCATTTCTTGTTACTTTGTCTGGATGAACTGTATTTCTAAACTGTGAAGTTATTCAAGCAGCACACACATGAAGATCTGTGACAAGGAACTAAGACATCCAACCGATGGCCATTTAAATGTGCCACATTATAAGAAGATCCCGTGGCCCATGTTAGATGACTACAGAGCCTCTTGATACCTGGCTTCCATTTGGCACATCACCCAGGGTGATCAAGCTGATGTGATTTGACTGAATGTCTGAACGTTATCACTGAAAACCCGAGTTCAAGGAATTCTCTCAGTTCAGGCACACTTGGTTTGCCATTTTAATCTTTCCCAACATGCAAAAAGTGTGATGTAAGTGCTTCACTAAACTAGTAAGTCTAAGGCTAACGTCATACATAGGAATAGTGCTAGAGCTATGGTTTACTCAAGACAAATAAGGAATTATCTAAGCCAAGGTGGTGTGTGTTCACAATATAAGAACTTGGCATCAGAATTCTGTGTGCCTATTAGACTTCCACTTGATTCTTAGATGCTGCTGTAAGAGAAATGATTCAAAGAGTCCTGCCATTAGCATCCATTTTTCAAACTGGTGGAAACAATGTGTTGAATATAATTTGCTGTGAAAGGGCTGCTATTGATAACAGGATTACAATTACCCTTAGTTTCAGTCTTTCTGACTTTACTGGGGAACGGACGATGATGC
This sequence comes from Dicrostonyx torquatus, assembly GCA_028555095.1. NCBI lineage: Eukaryota > Metazoa > Chordata > Mammalia > Rodentia > Cricetidae > Dicrostonyx > Dicrostonyx torquatus. The sequence continues at coordinate 2,769,502 of JAQHUG010000227.1, read as the reverse complement.
ACTGACAGAGCAGATGGATGAGATCAGTGATTGCTTTCAGAGGATGGATAACAGGTCAGCAAACATGCAGCAGCCTCATTTGGGAACGTGTCTAGTGTTGTGCAATGGTGGGAGCAGAGGAAAGCAGTTGAAAGTCTGTTGATCACAAGGTCTCCGCATATTTACCCTTTCCTGTAAAGTTACATCGACATCGGAAAGCCCAACTAATCTGCTACAAATCCAAGCAATCATAACTGGAGTCTGGCAGTTTTTGAAGAGAGACAAGCACAAGGAAGACAAATTGAGGAGGCAAAGAACAGCCAGAATGAGAAAAGTGTTGTTTGCAGCGCCAAGAGAATGACAAACATGAATAATGACCACGCCCCCTTCCCAGTTTGCACATCGCTGCCAAGAAACACAATTATACAAATATCATGTCCATCACAGAGTCGGGGCATACCACAGTGAGATGATTAGGGGTGGCAATGCATCCCGGGAAGGATGTAATGTAGCAGAAGCAACAGTACATTGTGGACGAAAAAGAAAGGGAGGTGCTGAGAGCTCCCTGCTAATGTAAGCAGAGCAGGAAGTCAAGGCATGGATGGAGGGCAAAGAAGTAAACCTTAAATAGCAAATCTTCTCTCTTTGATGCACACATTTACTTGGCGTCAGTTTGATTAGTTTCAATTCAGTTAAACTTAATTCAACTCAATTGAACATTATTAACTCTGTAACACACTCCATTTAAGCATCAATGTTACTCGGGAATGAATAAAATCATACTCTTCAGCACTTAGATTGTGAGCAACGTATAATCTAGAGTGCGGGGTGGCAGAGTAAACAGATACACACAAAAATGTGCGGTGATTTTAACGGTCTATACTGGGAGGTGCCCTGCTTGCCATCCTCTGTGTCCTAAAAGATGTTTCATGTGATCTTCTCACCAAGTGAAGGCTAAGCATTCTGTGCGACCATCCCAACTGTTCACCTGCAAGATTCACGCTGCTTTGTTACTGTTGATACTGAGTTGTTGCCTCAGATTTTCTAAACCACAGCTCTTTATTTCTTCAGAGAGAAATAACAGGGGAGTTTATTGCATGAAAACCACCTAGAGAAAAATACTTCCTTATGACATCAGTTATCTAAATGAGAGCAGGTATTTATAAACATAAAGTTTTTGCTAATCCACATGATACTTATATGGAGTAGCTATTATTCTCCACAGTTTTGAGCTGATGAGAAGAGGCTGGGGCAATTTAAAGGAAGTAGCTACCCAAGGTCACACAGCGGTGATAGGTAAACCTGTGACTATAGCCCAGGTCTCTCTAATCCCATTAGCATGCCCTGTTGAAATCCCTCCAGCTGACTTTTGAGGTAGCACAGAAAGAAAGGAATAAGGGCTAAGCCTATGTACAGATAAGATGTAGGAATTCAAATTAAGAGAAAATTATTTCTGACCTGGGGTTATTCAATCTAGGCGTGGTGGCAAGTGAATTGGGTTTTGAAGAGAGATGAATTATAATAAAGAGCTGCCATTTGGAGATCAGCAAAAGCAAAAATATTAAGACACAAGTTATGGGGGTATTTTGAAATTGTGAATAACATAATATAATATCAAATTATGTTGAAGACTAAGGATATAATGGTTGACTGAGGTTTCTGTTCTGCCCAGATTTGCTTAAAATGTGCCAGTGTACCTTTGCTTAGTGCTTAGGTTAACTCTGTTGATTGTGCCCATTTTTGTTATGTTTTCTTATTGGGAGCATTCTTGATGTTGCTAATGTTTGAGACAGAGGTTTGCTTGGTTGGCACCTCAATAAAGCACAGCCAAGTATTTAACTTACACTATTTCCCCAAGTTTGACTTTCTTCACAGTTAGTATGGAATGTAGGAGAGAGTGGAGATGTTTGGAGTCAGATTAGTTTAAATTCTCACCATACATTGTAGACAGAGACTGCTCATTTGTTCCCGGCCACCCTGACCCCAAATAATAACACAGAAACTCTATTAATTACAACACTGTTTGGCCAATAACTTATGCATATTTTTAGCTGTCTCTTACACCTTAAATTTACTCATTTCTATTAATTTGTGAATCACCATGAAGCTGTGAAGCCAGTAAGTTTCTGGCTGGCATCTGGCATATGTCTCCTTCGGCAGCTACAAGGCATCTCTTTGACTCTACCTACTCTCTCTATATATCTCTTACAGCCTGGCTATATTCTGTCCTTCTATAGGCCAAAGCAACTTCTTTATTAACCAATGATAATAAAACATACTCACAGCATACAAAGGGGACTCCCACATCAATACATCATCATCATCATATGTTAATGTTTGAGCTCAATATACCCCTGCTGCACCCTTCCTGAGCTATGGCTTTGTCTTGTACACATATAACTAGTATGACTATACTTCTGTAGTTGTATCGAAGAAAATATGAAGTATAGTGCCTAGGTTTCAGGTCTTTCCCTAAGGGATGGTGAGGTCTTTCACTTGCTCTTAACCTACTCTTTAAATATACCATAGAATGGTATATTATTCTTCTTTGTATCTTCGAGCACTGGGAATTCTCATGGTTCCTTGAGATCCTTCTGGCTTTGACCATGCTTCATTTGCAGTCTTCACGTTGTCCTTCATTTTGTGTATTTATTTATTAGTCTATCTGGTGGAACTTGAAAAATCTTTTTTATGCAGAACAACTTTTTTCTTAAAGAACAGTTTTGAAAAGTAGTAAATCATGAGTGTATGAATAAATGGATATATGTTAGCTCATGAGAAAACACTACATTTAACTCACTACTTAATGAGACAACCAGTAAGCTATTAGAGCTGCTTCAAAGGAATATTCAAACTAGTTTCTACATATATATGACAGCACTGGTCACTACTTCTAGGCAATCAAAAATAGCATGACTTCTCGAAAAAAATCTACATATGTATGGACAAGAATCATTTACATGGACTCTGTAAATCCCTCAACTGTAAAAGAGCAGGAGGTCAATGAAATACAGATATAATCTGGAAGGTGGCTGGAGACAGGATGCTGGATTTCTTTTCTCCATTTCAAAGTCTTGACAATGCCCTGCCAACCTAGCCTGATTGTGCAAAGAAGGATTATTTTTACAATATTAATTTTGCTCATCAACTACAGGCATAAACTAAAAAAAGACAGATGCTCTCTTCCTTGCAGCCATTTTTGTTTCTCTTCTTCTGCCATCTAATAAGCTACCCAGGACACTGCAGCCATCCAGGCAGCTCTCTGGACCTCTTGCCCTTCATGACAAGTTCTTCAATCCTCAACTAGGCATTCTAGCTTTTCTAAACCTTTTCTGATGCCACCAAGTATCACACAGTTTTGCTGTTATTATTCCATTGCTGAGTTAAGAGTACTAATTCAAGCCAGGTGGTGGTGGCACACACCCTTAATCCCCACACTCAGGAGGCAGAGAGAGGTGGATCTATGTGAGTTTGAAACCAGGAATGTCTACAGAGCAAGTTCCAGAACAGCCAGAATTAGGTAGTGAGACCCTGTCTCAAAAAGAGAGTGCTGATTCAAAGAAAATGGCTGTCAAGTGTTCTCATTCTGCTCAGCTCTCATGTGAGGCACCACATTTGTGAACTGAGAAGATTAAACTGTTCTGCAGTGTATATACATTTCAAAACATCTTGTTGTACACAATGAGGATATAGAATTGCAATCTGCCAGCTTACTCAAAAAGAAAACAGAGTTATTACCCTAAGGGACTGCTGTCTTGTCTCCTCTACTTCTAGAAGATCTGCACTGGATGGCTTTAGTCTCTGAGCAGCCTTCACACAGTCTACAAATCAGAATCAAGAAATACGGGTAAAAAGAGACTGTGGCTTAGGTTTGTCGTCATTTTCAGCATCTCTATCTTCTTCAGTATCAGAATACACTCCTGAAATAAACAGTAGGTATGAGTCAATAGCATTGAGTCTAGGAGAAAGTGAGGGAGATAGGAGTCCCTTGAAATATTTTCTAATTATAAGCTTCATTGAAAAGATAAAAATTATTTTTCCCAATTAGTGAGGTTAAAAACGAGAGATAATTTAATTCTCTTTCATGCAATGTTAAAGGCATTGCTTCTCAGTCTGCTTATCCTTGTTTCAGCCCGTCATGTAAAACTGTATTTCTCAAAGTGGGGTCCATGATTTAACTCTATTACACTCATTGTGGGGGTACGAAAACAAGTTTGAAACTGGGGTGTTGGGTAATACCACTGAAACCAGAATCTCTGGGGATGAATCTCAAGAGTGTGAAATTTTATAGAAGACAATAATTTTCTTTTTCAAATGATTGCTGTTTAATTTGCACCAAGCTTATTTTGTTTTTCCTAGGTGCTTACGGAAAGCCAGCTTAAGCGTATTCAGTGGTGGTCCCTGATATTCACTGTGCGGTGGTTGAAGTCCAGTGTTCAGTGACTGGATGACATTTTAGACTTCTTTGGGGACCTGCTGAGTGGGCACATTGGGCATCTGCATACTTTCAGGTCACTCTGTGATGTCAGTTCATCCTGAAATTGCTTCCATCACAGCTTTTCCAGCCATGCTCTGCTCTTCCTTGTCTCTTTTCTCAGCACCTCTGTAGAAGCAGAGATGCTATGCTTGTTCTTGGAAGCGGTTCCCGTACGTGTACATAACTTTCCAGGCGGTCATCCTCAGTGTCAGATAAACTGAATGTATTCCTTTGTGGGGCACAGAATGGTAATGCTCACACGGTACACAGGAGAATCTGCTATAAGAGCAATCATACGGGGTGACGCAGGATGACTCTATGCAAGGCTGGCTCATGGCCTGTGTTGGGATTAGTCACTGGCATGTGTGACATCTACCAGGACACTGCCTGGTAAAGGATCTCATCAGGGAAAGGCCCAAGAGTGGAGCTGCCAGCAGACTGTGACAGCAGCAGGTTTTGGCATGACCTGCAGCTTGGATTCCTACAGGATAAGACACTAGTCTCACGAAGGCTTTGCATGGATCCAATGGCAGGAATACCTGACCTATACCCCCTTCAAATGATTACATAGATGCTACCACTTCCCTTCTGCAGACAGACTGTTGCTGGGGAAGGCCAGGGTGCTGACTCCTCAATGTGTTCTTTAATACAAAAAATGTGAAACCACCTTCCCTCATTGGTTGGGCATCGAGGACTCTAGACACTAAGTTTCCCTTTACATTATGATGGAAGCCTAGAGAAATAGATAATGAATCTTTCTCTTGGTGGTGTAGAGGCTATTTATGTTTGCTATATAGTATGAAAAACCTGTGACAGAAAATGCATTTTTTTTTATCTCCAATAGAATTAACATGGAAGTCCTGTTAACATGACCAACAGCTGTGTAGCCCAACAGAAAGAGAAACTGCTTCCTAAGGACAGGAGGGTGTGTTTAGTACTGTCACAAACTAGAAGGTCAGTTTAATGACCTTCCATTTTTTTCAGGTAGAGTATCGAAATAAATAATCTCTGTTTATCTTCCAATCCTAAATGGGGTTGATTCTTCCTGTGTATTCAGAAGATGAAACTTTTCTTCCAACAATAGCGCATTTGGAGAGCACCACACACTTCTTTGAGTCTTCGCTAATAAGTCAATCACCCTGACAACAGATTGCTACAGAGAAAGGCACCATGTAAAGTTCACTAATATTATTTCATGACCCATTAATTATCTTTGTTGTATTCGTGGGGTCGATTTGTATGTTTCCTTTTGTTTAGATGTATTTCCATTCTTTTCTCCTGAAAGGACCAAAGCCAAAGAATACTTTTGAATTTCCTTCCCCACAGGTACAGTGCACCTGAAAACTATGAGAGCATTAAATAAGAATGCAGGCGCTAGGCATTATGAACAATAAAAGCCCCATTGTTCTTTCTGAAATAGACTGAATGGCAATGCTCACCTCCCTTCTACTAGAGCTCAATTAATTTAGTTAGACTAATTTTTCTTCCTTTATTAACTGTCCTCTGTGCTTAATGGGACCAAATGAGAGACGGAAAGATGGAGTGCTTGGGTGTCTATAGGACTAATTTTAGCATCAGGCATGGTTGTGAGAGACTCAGAGCCAGGTGCATTTCAGCCTTAATGAGGTGGTACCTTCTTGAGACTTTTGACCTTGCCCATTGTAGGTGGGAATTTGCGGGATCCATTTAGACAGCTTAAAGTACAGTTGACAGAACTGTCTGCATCATTCACCCTTATTCATTTGAGTTCCACCAGCATGGGCCAGATGCCATTTCCTGTGAAGAGAGAATAACATACATTTATCCTGCCATGGAATAGACACAAATGTAAGCTGACACCTCCTCTTGGCTCTCCTGTCCAACAAGAGGTCAGCATTAATAAATCTAAAACTGTCCCAATTTTACTTAGGAGTCTTACAGCAAATTGGCAGGTTTCTCAGGCACAACCAAGGGTAGCCAATGTCTGACTCCAGAAAGTGTGAAGTAAAAGCCGTTGAAAGAGGCTGTATGTGTAGGGCAGGCTCTCTCTGGCCACCCCTCACTACTTTCCCTTGTTTCCTCTCACAGAGAAGCATTGATGTAATGCAGCTCAATATGAGAATCTCTTTGTTGGCCCAGGCTTTGTGTAGGATAGACAAAAGATAGGCTGAGTTCTCTCATGACTTCATGGCTGTTGGGTTAGGAGAACCTTTCTGACACACCTGTGCTGTTAAAGCCTTGGTAGCCTTGCTTGAAAAATTTTGTTAATGTCTTCATTTCTGATGATAGACAGTAAGTTGGTCCTTGTGGTCATTGGAATGAGAATTCTAAGCCTGTTCCCCCATAGGTTCATATACTTGAATGTTTGGTTCCCAGTTGGTGGAACTGTTTAGGAAGGATTAGGAGGTGTGGCCTTGTGGAAAGAGATGTGTCACTGGGGTGGGATTTGACATTTCAAAAGCCCATATCAGGTCCAGTCACTCCCTCTCTGTCTCCATCTTGCAGATAAGATGTAAGCCTTTAGTTATTGCTCTAGGACTGTGTCAGCCTGCTTGCTACCATGCTTTTATCTATAACAGACTAAAGGGATGAAACTGTAAACAAATCGCCAATTAAATGCTTTCTTTTATGAATTGCCTTGTTATCTCTTCACAGCAATAGAAAAATAAGCAAGACAGTCCTTGTTGGGCTATGGGTTGTAAAAAGATAGATGATCTCACAATAGGAGGGCAGGTATGCAGTGATAGACTAAGCTCATGACTTAAGAAATATTAAACACCCATGCACTTGTGCATCCCAGGATCCTCAGCTCCCAATATGTCCATAAGCCATGACTAGAATGACTGTACCACAGGAATGTGTATGCAATGTATGTACAGGAAGAGACAATGATCACAGTGTTTTGTCTCTTGGAACCTTCAACTTCATTCTCCAAGCTTCAAGTCTATAGTCAACAATCTGGGACATGCTTCTACTCTTTTCTCTTGCTCTTTAAATTTCATTATTTTATCCTTATAAATTTTACCTCTCTCTACATACCTAACTAGCTGTACCCCCCAAAGCTTAGTAAAGATGGGAGTGTATAGCCAGACATAGGAGAATATTAATAATGGAAATAATTTTAATTCCAATATAACGCACAATATCAAAAGGAACCTGAGCTCAGAATTAAATTAGCTATGTTCTTCCTGTTCTACTGTCTAGATATATGACTACTGATATTTCAACTCCTTGAAGGTAAATATCCTTATTTCAAAAAGAACTAGGGGTTTTGTGTATAGCTTAGCTGTTCGAGTGCTTGCCTACCATGTACAAAACCTTTGCTGGCTTTGAATCACACATCTTAGAAAATGTTATCATCCTAGTACTTGGTGGGTGGCAATAGGTTGATTAGAATGAGATCATCTTTACCTATATAGCCAGCTTGATGTCAGCCAGGGCTACATATTACCCTAAATCAGAAGAAAAAACAAAGAGTATAACAGTGTCCACCTTGAAACATCAGAGGAACCTAAATGCTAAATATGATTAGTTAAAAATATGGCCACAGATTGAGTAAAAAATTAAAAGAAAATATGCTTAGAAAATTTTTTTTCCCTTGCAAACAGCAAGTTGAGCATGACTACTTTAATTATATATTAATAAAAATATAACAATACATTTTTCCCCTTGGAAAAATAGTAGTCTCTTTCTGAACCTTTCCCAACTAGTACTCCCTCCTGTGTTGAGTCAGACCGGGGTTTCCATGACTCTAGTTTGGGAGTCAAGGGTCAACCAAGCTAGAGTAATCATAAAAACTTGGGACTCTGTGAAAACACGAGACAGTGACAGTGTGAAGCCATGGTAGAAAGCACAACTGCTGCTCCTACCATTCAGTCACAATGGACAGCAAACATGCTAAGAACCACCTGCCCCTTATGACCGGTGTGAGTCCTGGGCAGGAATTTTAAATAACTTAGCAGTGAAAGTCTGGTAATATAACACCAGCAAACAGAGCCAGTGTAGAATATGGTAGCGGTCCGAGCGCACATGGTATAACAGATACACATTAGTGAGATGGTTCTCTAGTTTGGACAAAAAGACTACTCTTTTTCTGCAACAATGTATTATGATGCATGAGCATGCAAATGCAAAGAGACAGAGATGGATGAAAAGGGAAAAAGCAACCGTAGCAAGGAATAGCAGGGAATTTTCAAATACACGCCTTAAACAGCTCAAAGTAGGCTTGAATACATACAGTAATATTCTGCACTGACCTTTTTGATAGGATCCTAGAAATATTTGAGGCTATATAAAATATAGGTAATTATAGGACTTTAGTAATGATTGATGGCACATAATACCATGATTACTAAGTTAGCAGTCCTCCAGCAAGGTAAGATTGGGAATTAAAGCAGAACTCTACCTGTGTTTTATACTTATTAAGGCAGAAGCTCTCATGCCTGCCTTTTAAAAAATGGAATCATTTATTTTCATAGCATAACTGTCTCCTTAAAAATTGACTATCAGTAGAACAGAATTGGCCAAGTTTGAGTAGCTCCAACTAATATGTGTACAAGAGATATTAGCCTTGGCAAACTACAAAACTCACTGCAAGAACATTAAGACCCAGTTGCACTGTCTTGGAAACACGTGAGAGAAAAGCCATAGAAGAATTTGGTGTGACATAAAATTTTCTTAAAAAATACAAAATTTTCTTAATAAAGCCAAGTATATGTCACAAAAGAGATCTTAGATTGCTCAATTGGCTACCCACCTCCCATGCATCCATCCAGTTTGCTCATCTTCTACCTGGTACCATCATGAGATAATAGCAATTATATTTCTTCAGAAATACAAGAAGATAAATCTGTATCCAGGTCTATCTTCTGGCTACCATGTAAAATAGTATTTGCCTATTAACTCTTTCTTGCTAACATGATTTCCTTTGCTAATTTTCTGGCTTGTTAATTTCTCACATGGGTTCTCAACTTTCTTCCTTCAGTGATGATCCGTGCTTCTCCTGCTCTGCACTCTTCCGGACTCTGGGTATTGAATAAGGGGTAAATTCCCTGCTCCGCAGGAAACAAACAGAACTGAGGACGCAGAAATCTCATGTCATCGTATTTCATGTCATTCATGTGGATGAAAGACACATGTCAGTATAAACTGACCAGGGTGTAGGTAATGAGATGGCAGAAATGAGAGAGTCTCTATTAACCATCACAGCCGTGTGGATGAAGTGTCTCGGTGGTGCTTCATCTGACATCTAAAATATCTTGGAAATGGGACCATGTGTACTTGGGACAAGAACATTTCAAGAAGAGAGCAATATGCCCCATGAGCCGACCCAGAGTTGGCAAGTTCACAAAATCAATAGAAAGCAAGAAGACCCGGGTAGCCAGAGGAAGGTTGGCTGCAATGTGGTTCAGCAGTCTCAGTCTCTGGCTAAGTCTGCAGGTTTTATCCCATGCGGGATTCCACAGATTCTTGATTATCATGCACTGTACAATCTCATCTTTACCTCTAACATCTTAATTCTTATTCATGACAATGTCTGAGGTTCTAACTCTGTGGACTCTACCAACTCCGTGCGCTACGAACGTGATTTTCTTTAAAGGAGTATGCTTAGGCAACTTTCTTGTCATTGTTTTCTGAACTACATAGTGCAGCTGTCATTTGCATTGCACCAAATATCAACTAGAGATGATTTAAAGTATATGGGATGATGTTCGTAGGCTATGTGAAGACGATGAACAGCTGTGGAAGGGACTTGAATATCCACAGGATTTTGTGTCTGAGGTGGGTTCCTGCAGCCAGTGCTACATAGATATTAAAGGATGTCTGTATTTCTGAGTGCTTTGTGCTGAAATATTTCCAAACAACTCTGTTTTTTGGTCACTGGAGATTTCCAGGTTGCTCTTCTCAGGATTTCATTCAAGATGTGAAAGAGACATGGATGAGCAATGATACATTCTAGAATATGCAATAGAAAAGAGCACGACCGGGGCTGAAATAACCATGCATTAAAAAACACGACACACAAGGCAGCAAATGACCCGGTGACTCTGCACCTCATATGACTGGTGTACCTAGAAAAGAGTCTGGTAGAGGCAGACCTCTGGGAAATGCCAGTGCGGGAGAGGGAGGATGGATGTGGATGCAGTGAATGTCACTTGCCCACTCTCCAAAGGCGAGCAGAGGACAAGAGGGCTATTTTAGAGGGACATAAGTTTTACTTTACTTTTCTTAGCGACAGTACAAACTGAACCTCAATTCATCATCCAGACAGTTGTTTGTCGTACAAGCAAATCACAAAGAATTCTAAAGCTCAGTGTGCACTAGCCACACCGGGGGTTGTTCATCCTGGCTGTACATCTCTGCTGCTCTGACCACTGCGACCCTACCTATGGCATTTTCCAAGGAGCCTGTCAGCTCGCTTCATGGAGGTCTTTGTTAATTTTACATGTCACCAAAGCCCTCTTTGAACTTCATGCTCAGGGTGAACCGGGAATTCCACAAGATTGTTTTCTTTGGAGGATTTGTTTTTAATCTTTTAACTTTTCTCCATCCCTTAACATCCATCATGTTGGCCAGCTCTCTGAGGAGAACTGGGAGGCCATGAGGTTCTCAGGTTTTTCCCTAGAGGAAAAACCAAGTGGAGATGTCTGTGTAACATCTCTGCTATTAATAATATTCATCTTGAAAAAGAATTTGTATGATCACAGTAGCTAGAGGCTCTACAAATTGTTTAAAAAGAAACAATGAGGCTACAGAAAATAAAAGTAATGTTAGCATAATTAAGTGCATTACAAAAATTGCCTTAGAACAGTAATTGACTAATAGGCTAATTATTAATGTTATTACGAACTTCTCTTCTAAAAATGTGATCACAGGCATTTTGATACAGGGACTGTAGGCACCAACCTCCTTTCTCTGGCCTGTCACTTGATTATTTATGTCTAAGGTAGGAAAAACAGTTAGCAAACCCTGTAGGGGATCAACTATTAGAAATTGTCCTTTAAATCTAAATGTGTGTTTAAATACAGCTCAAAGTGAGAGTCCTGGGGGCTTACCCACTGAGAGAACTATGCAGCAATCCCTCCTATTCCTCTTCTGCATATCCCATGCTACTGTCTTCTAACTATATTATGTACTTCTCTAGGGAGACTCTCACAGGCATAAAGAAAGAATTAATAATAATAATACCTAGTCATATTATTTTCTGGCAATACTTTCTTCTAAACCGCTGGGTGGGTCCATAGTAACAACGAATGGAAAACAGCAGGAAACAGTCCTGAGTAGAAAGAAATTAGCTGCTCCTCAGAATCCCTGGGAAGTGAGCTAGCGGGTTACAAATGTGGAGAACTGGTTTAGCTAAATAGTCTGCCTCCTCTAAAAGGCTGGTTTCAGTAACTTCAGGGAGAACAGCTTTGGCTTGCTGCCTTCACAGGAGTGGCTAGCCACTTAACCACAGCTACAGAAAGGAGCTAAGGCACACAGCGAGGGAGTACATTCTAAAGAACTCTATTTTGGATTTTCTAAGGGGAAATGGGATCAGTCTGACTTTTGTTCTGAAGTACTCTGGCTGTCATATGAAGGGTGTAAGTATAGGGCTACGGCAAGGATAATCTAGGAGACATGGGAAGCCTACTGAACTTTGTAATAGGACTGATGTGGTGGTGGTTGCCTGTAATGCCAGCATTCAGGACACAAAGGAAAGAAGACTAAGTTTGAGGCAAGCTTTGGCTACATGGCAGGACCTTGTCTTAAAGCAAAACAAGGTTCCATTTTTAGATGTAGAGCAATAGGCAATTAAAGGCTGCTGAGAGAAGGAAAATGAATAAGAGAATTCATGTTCTCCAAGGAAAAGCCTCTTCACAGGTTCTCCAACCCGCAAAGGTCAGCCCTAAACACATATGAACAATGCTAAATGACTCAATAGGTTGTATTATATACTTACATTTTATTTTGCTAATTTAATTGTGTGAGTTTAAATAAAGATTAAAGAATAAGAGGCTGTAAATTTGAAGAATGTATGTGTGTTGGGGGAATAGGAGAAGAAGGAGAGAAGAGAGAAGGGTAGATGGTGTAAATACAGTATCATAGATGAAATTCTTAAATATCAGTAAAAATTACTTAAAATGATAAAAGCAGGCATGCAAAAAGTTTAAATCTTTACTTAGAATTTGATGCAATAATTCTACTACATAGATATTTGCCCCCAATATTAGAAACATCCACCAGTATATCTGCACAAAGATATTTAAGTAAAATATCCTCATTCGTAATAGGGAAAACTCTGGAAATAATCCAAATGTCCCACCACTGATTCTTGAATGAAACAAACAGAATGTGGCCTATCAGTACAAGGGAACACTATTGGGCAAAAAAAAAAAATAATGTTACTGATGTATGCGTTAAAAAAGAAAGAAAACGGAAACTAAAAACAAATATGAAAACATATGCACAAAATGTAAATTGCAGGAGAATACCAGAAGTTAGAGGAGAAAAGTGACTCAAGGACTCTATATATGAAGAGAACTGTCAGGATGAACTGATCACTGAGACAGTGAAAACCAAGGACAGGAACCCATTAGTGATACTCTGTTCTGTAAGAATGTAGGTCCTGTTGGTGACATGCTATTAGGCTAGGGTATGCTGTACCAACAAGCAAGCTGCAGTTCATAGAGGCTTCACACAGCTAATATTTTTGTTTATTTTATTCAGGCTTGTGGTATAGGCATCATAATCACTGTCTAATTAGTTTCCATTGTGGTGATAAAGACCATGACCTAAAGCAACTTGGGGAAGAAAGGGTTGGTTTGGTTTTGCTAATTTACACAGTCAATTGATGGAAGCCAAGGCAGGAGCCTGGAAGGATGGACTGAAGCAAAGATGCTGAGGAATGCACTTACTGGCCTGCTAAGTTGTATTCCTATATATCCCAGGACCACCTACCTGCTGAAGGTTGGCACCACCCACGGTAGGCTAGATCCTCCCACAACAATATTAATCAAGGAAATGAACCACAGACTTGCCTATAGGCTAGTATAACGGAGGTAATTTCTCACCTGAGATTCTCGCTTCCCAGATATCTCTCTAGCTTGAGTCAAGTTGACAAAAAGTGAACTAGGACAGTCAGTAGGGGTTGCAGATGGAGAAGTTGCTACAATGGCACTCTTTCAATGCTTCCCTCCACATACTGAATCCGAGGAAGAGATTGGTCATGGAAATGAAAACACACAGGAGACTGCTTATATTTCATTATTGACCAGATGCATTACAAAGCCATCCTTATTAGTAAAGGATGAGAGGTATAACTTTCCTTTGCCTGAAACTAAAAGGGAGCTAGATGTGGGTGAGAATGAGTGATGTTTCCCACCAATGCAGGAACAGGAAGAGAAGCAGGCAGGCATGGTGGTGACTGTCCTGATGGAAGAGATCCTGTAACTGGGATCAGGTTGTTGGAGCAATATAGAAAGAAGAGAATTACATTGTATACTGTCTTGGGGTTCACTTGTGAAACAGTAGGTATTCAACTTCCAGGTGAAAAGTTAGGTACTTATTGCTATACAGCCCAAGAGAAAGACCTAGGAGGAGATGGCAATTTCAAGTCATCAAGCATTAGGTTGCTTATAGTGGTGGAAATATACAGGAGCTTATAAAAATAGTATATCAAGGGTAGGAGGAACTCAAACAGGAATGGGACTTCAGAGAACTCCAACATTTAGAGCTAGATAAAAAAGAACAAGCTAATAACAATAATGACAAGTCTAACTCAGGCAAATGGTTACTGGTCATGTGGGATGTGTAGAATATATGATGCAATTTTAAAAAGGAGAACATAGAAGAATATGCAATTGTGTATTTGCTTGAGTAAAAAAAGAAAGACTTAAACCATAATTCTGCTTTTGGATTCTAACAAACACGCCACACTCCAGTACACAGAGTCCCTCGCTGTAACCTTGAAGCAGTTCTCTCTGTCAGCAGCAGAGTAGGGCTGGAAGAAATTAAATGGCTCTCACAGTGAGGAGGCAATCTTGTTAAGCCAGTTTCCAAGTGACCCTTGACTGACATACCTCAAACTTGGGAAGTCTTTGACTTTCACAGTGTGGAGATTGAGTTTTAGAGAGTGGTTTGTCTTTTTGGAGTAACGATTACAGGACACACACACCCCACACATGGGGACACCCCCCACCCCGAAACTCCCCAAATGAAGCCTGAAACTGCTCAAAGTGACCTTGATGCTCTTAAAAGGCAGGTACCCTGATGACTAGGCTTCATGAGGCTTTTTTGGTGGAGCCACAGTTTTTATATTCAGGAGAACATAGAACAATGCTTTTTAACCTTTTAAATGCTGTGAGCCTTTAATACAGTTCCTCATGTTATGGTGATCCCCAACCATGTTAATTATTTTGTTACTACTCCATAACTGTAATTTTTCTACTGTTATGATTGTAATGTAAATATCTGTGTTTTCAGTAGTCTTAGGTGATCCCTGTGAAAGGGTCATTTAACCTCCCCAAAGGGGTCAAGATTCCAAGGTTGAGTACCCCTGAGATAAAGCTTGGAAGCTTAAAAAATTTGATTATAATTAGCAAAGTAGTATGTTTGTTATTTCTAAACTAAGACTTATTAGAAATGCCATTAGCTCTGTGATAGGCAGCTGACGGATTCTAGAAGGACCCATTCAAGGCAGAAAGCTTTGCTGTTCCTTTCCATCAGTATGCGTCTTAGAGCCTCAGAGACACTGACTTGCTATTCCTTTGGTGGGGAAAAGTCTTGCTAATATGTTGCAGGTGATGAAAGCATGGTGGCAGGATGATAAGGATAGAAAGAGGAACTTGTGGAGGGAAGCTTTTATAAAGACATTGGAAAGGGAATGATGACCACTTGGGGTAGAGTCCTTAATCTGTTGTTGGGATCATTGGTTGTGAGTCACGGTAAAGTCTCTGCTCAAAGAGCTTTATGCTCACAAGGAGAAGATGAACTCAGTGGGCACACAAGAAATAGGTTACTTTGAATAAAGAAAGATTAGATGGTTTTCCTCTGATCCTCTGAAAGTTTTGGCCTGAGGAAGGCAACACACAGGGAAGTGTGGTTTAGCAGTAGATCTGGAGAGAATCAGTCTGGATAGAAATCCAGAGTGTTCAAAGACAGTCTGAGCTCATTGAAAGAAGAGTAAACCACCACTGCATTGGTGTGGATTTTTAGTTTTGCTTTCTTAGGTACCAGAAGGTGGTCTATGATTTACTACTCATGGATTAATATCTTAGTTTGATTTCACAGTCAAGAGAGTCAGAAGCATGGAAGAGAGCATCAAAAGGCACCTTTATCAGGCACCCCTCCTCAGCACATACAGAGGGACAAGAGAGAAAGTCTGGGCTCCATTGGCCCTTTAATAATTGATGGCTTTTCATCTTCCTTTGGCGTATTGTGATATTCTCAGATAAAAATCTTGGGACACAGGGACCCATTTAATTCTTGTGTTCCTTTTTTCTGCACTAGTTGGGCCTGTATTGTACTGATTCTATTTCTCATGGTTGACAAGGCTTAACGTAATAAATGCTACTTTGTTACTGTTCTCTGGACAGCACCTGTACCTGGAGACCTGTAGGGGTTGAGAGTGAAGGCTTCTTAACCTGCCTTCCAGCCACATCTGTGTATTAGCTGGAACTTGATGAAGTGCCCACTGGGGCTGGTTTGAGTCTTATGTCACTCTTTCAACAAAAGGAAAGGTTTCTAAATCCCTGATAGGAAAAACAAACAAACTAACAAAACAAAATAAAACAAAACAAACAAAAAATACCTCCCGTGAGCACAGTGTTTGTCCAACTTGGTTAAATCTCTCGGCAGGAAGCTTTTATATATAGAAAATTGGTTCTATCCTCATTAACAATTTTGAATCCCCTTCTATCTGCTCTATTTTATGTTTATTTCCCTATTGCCTGAAAGGCTCATAATACTTTGTAACCTTACCACAAATTGATCATGGAAAAATAGAGATGGAGGTATGAAGTTGAGATCAGAAACCCATTACCTTCAGAAGAAGGAAGAGAGTAGACAGGGTGATAACCCATATTCCAACAGGGAAACTTCTTGCCTGTAATGGGAATCCTTCTAGAGAGTTTGTATCTGCAGTAATGCCAGCACAAATATACTTTGTGATGAGAACCTGAGTTCAAAGTATGCTTCATGGACCACCGGAACCAGGATTGGGGAGAGAGGGTGGGAGTGAGAGGGAAGATTTGTCTGAAATGCCAGGGTCAGAACCCACTCTATACCTATTCAATGGTTATTTGATCCATCCGATTTATTGGACCCATAGGGTGTTCAAATATTAACACTACTTTGGGTTTGTTTAAAAAATGTAGTTTTAGATGAAATCAACATTGTGATTGGTAGACAAAGTAGGAAGACTGCTCTCCCCAGCTGGGTGGCTGCAAAGACAGGGCAAAGGAGAATTTCCTAGCTGTCTGAGTTTTCAGCTTGCTGGATTTGTTTTCGGTACTTGGAATGAAATTCTGTCATCAGCTCCCTAGTTCTGAGATGTTTACAGTGGTAGTGAAATTATAACTCTGGATCTCCTGAGTGTCTAGAAACTCTTGGTAATTATTTGCCCCATAATCATGTGAACCAGTTCCTCATATTAAAAGCCTTTCTCTACATGTGTGTGTGTGTGTGTGTATATATATATATATGTGTGTGTGTGTGTGTGTGTGTGTGTGTGTGTATGTATGTATATGTATATATATATATATCTATGTATACTATCTCCACATATGTATGTATTGTATCTATTTTTCTATCATCTGTATTGGTGTTATATCATATATACTACCAGTAATAAGAAAGCCCAGGCCGTTACTGAGTTAGAAGCTCTAGGGCCCAGCTATCTATCACATCCTCTTTTTGGACAAGTTGATGCATACTGAACTTTGAGGAACAGGCGGTATAAATAAATAAAACAGCTTCATAGTATCCCCCTCAGGATTGTAATTTAGCAGGTTTTCAACTTTTCAATCGTGTTCCCATGAAATGGATGGAAAGATTTTCCGTTTCATTCAGGATAGTTTGACAGAGTTTGCCATAGTTTCTTGATTCCTGGAGAGGATGTTTAGAAAAAGATTTAGAAAGTAAGAGTGAAAAAGGACAAAGGATACTGAAAATTTCTTTCATGAATTCCTTTGCATATGTTGATACTAAGAAGCTGTTCTCACTGTGGCGTTAAGGATTATATGCTTCTTTGTTTTATCATCTGTCTGTATATACCATCTTGACCTACTTCATGGTCAAGACATTGGTGCAGGAGCCCATAAATGTGAGTGTAAATTGCCATAATCTTGGTTGGGCCTACATCTTGCTTTTTGCCTCAGTTATTTTCTGCCAGGCTTTAGGTCTAATATTTGGGAGTTCTACTGGGTCATTCTTCTGTATGAAGAGGGCTACAAATAGTACCAAATGTTGTAATACTTGACACGCAGTGAAAAATCACCCATAAGACAATTATTTTCCCTTTCTTCTTCTCAGGTAGATAGTGGTAGGAGAAAGCTAAGTTTTTTCGGTGTTTGTTGTAATAAAGTTATCACAATAAGGTAGTGCTAGTGTTCTGTTTTATTTCATATGCTTCATTTTACCCATCTCTCCAGTTTCTAGCTATTGCTAGAGGATCGCCTTCAAGATAAAGTAGTCCCAGGTAAGCCTGTGTCTTACCCTCTGCTTTTCCAGCAGAAATCCAGCTGAGGTGCTTTTGATCTTCAACCATTCTCCTTTGCAAGGTGTAAGTATTTTACTCTCATTTTTGTGGTGCTTGAGATCGAATCAGGGCTTTGTAGGCAAATGCTTTATGAGTGGGCTCTATCCTACGCTTTCTCCATTTGTATCTTCTCTGGTGCAAAGCCTTATTTAAGTAGAAGTAACTCAGTATATTTTGATCAAACCATTTTTGTATCCATTTTATATTTATAGAAAAGTGGCTGTAATATTTCAGAGTCCTTTCATATTCAAATCCAGATTTTATTCTTGTTCACTTACTATCCTAGTATAGGCAGAGAATGCTTGTTCATTTCCTGGCTGCCCAGACCTGAATAATAACACAGATACTGTATTAATTACAACACTGTTTGGCCAATAGCTTATGCATATTTTTATCTAACTCTTACATCTGAATTAACCCATTTCTATTAAACTGTGTATCACCACGAAGCTGTGGTCTATCAGTAAGTTTCTGGCTGGCAGCTGGCATCTTTCTCCTTTGGCAGCTACATGGCATCTCTCTGACTCCACCCACTTTCTCTCTCTATCTCTGTTTGGATTTCCCACCTGGCTTTACTTTACTAAGCCATCTACCAAAACAGCTTCTTTGATAACCAATTGTAAAAATAAATTCATATCATACAAAGGGGAATCCCACATCATATCCTCTTTTCTGCCTAAATAAGAAAGGTTTTAACTTTAACATAGTAAAATTACACATAACAAAACAGGTATCAAGCAAGAATTAAAGTTATAATATTTATATCTATTTCATTTTTTATCATAACTAAGGAAAGCTATAATTATAACTATATACTCTTCAACTCCATCAAAGACTCCAGAAGGATATATTACCTAAGTTGACAGGACATGCATTGTAAGCAACTTTCAAAACTCTAGAATTAACAAAGACAGCTCGCTGCCTAGACACTCACTCAAAGTTCTTCTGTAACACTGGGGCATTCATCTTCAGCCTACAGGTCCATAGCATTATGCAAATTTTCCATGAAGCAAGAAATTAGAAAAACTATTTTGCCTCTATTGGCAGTTTGTCAGTTATTTTCTTTTGTTTCCGGCTGAATGTCTGGCAGACTCTTTTATGAAGCACAAACCCTCAAGGACTGTCTCACCTGTAGGCAAGTTTAGCAATCATTTTTTTGTGGGTCCTGCATGTCCAATTCATACAGCATACCATCAAGCATTTCAGACAAGAGAAGTTTCTTGCTGAAATGACTAACAAACTCTATAAGGAGATTCTTTGATGCCCATCATCCTCTTGAAGTAGATTGGAGTTGCTAGGAGTAGATGTGTCTCATTGTCATGAAAAGTCCTAAGTTCTTAAAACATTTTAAATACCATTTGAAAGTTTTGAAGAATACCTATTCATCTGAACTATATCTCTATACATCTGGAAAACCTACAAGCTTGAATATTATAGATGACTAACTTGTATTTCTTATTATACAATACATTTTAAATGAGTTGCATAAACACAATACCTTAATCAAGAGCAGAAATATAATATAGCAAAATTGACCTTAAATTTGTATCAATAAACCAAGATCCACACCAATGCAAAGTATTCATTTGTATAGCATATCCCCCTTTAAATGTAAACAAATATTTGCAAACAATCACTAGGGAATTTGGGCATTGTTCTCTAGACTACTTCCTGATGATTGGGGCCACTGTTAATCCAGTCTTTCATGGACTATCCTGTGTGGTAGGTTCATCTCAGCCAGCAGTCCTGAAGCTGTCATGGGTGTTGGGCCATCTGAGCCACTGATTTAGTGGGTTTTGTTTGATCAAACCTCATTAGCCGGTAAGGAATCCATAGCTTTCTGTCCTCTATGGAAACAAAAGCAGAATTTCTTTGCCATGAATTTGCTACTATTAAGGGACCAATGTATTAGATGTCCTTGGTTTTAAGTTAATGCCCCTTTTCTTCTTCTGGATTTCCAACTAATATCATACCAGTACATTTAGTATCATAATGCCATATGCACTTTTTCATGAATTTCCATGACAAGCTAGACTTTTTCTAATCTTATCCATTTTATTGTGTGAACAGAAGTAATATATCCCTCATGAGAGAAATAAATTAGAGTTCACCTCTTTGGATGTATTGAGTAAATAAATTAATTTAAATTCTGCAGGAGAAATTGATGAATTTTATTTATTCGTTTATTATTTATTTTTATCACCATGGATTTATGTATATTTATTATACTTTGGGTTATAATGAAGTGTTCTGTTCTATTTTTTGCACAAGTAGTTTATTCTTTGGCCATTTGAAGGTATTTAGGTGTATTATTTGTCCTTTAAACATAGATCCATCAGTGCAGGTTACATTATATTGAATATGACATTAGAAGATACTTCAGGCTAATCTTGTAAATTTTCCTATGCAGTTTTAAGATCTGCCTTTTCTCCAAAGTGCTTTGTTCTTTATATTGGAAAGTTGCATTAGAAATTAAGATATGGGTGCTAGGAATTTTACACAAAGCTTTTTGATTTCTATACAAAATATGATCTGTTTATTGTTTGTAACTCAGTCCTTCCTATCACATATATTTTCAGGCTATGTAATATCTGTTTCAGATAGATGTCATCCATTCTTAGGGTGATTTACACCCTCTTGCATACTCAACCAAATCACACTTATTTTCTAGGCATGTGATTCTCATCTTTTTGATAGAATGGGATATATAGTCCTGTAGAATTCCACATCACTCAGAGTTGACTAGCCAATGAGATAAACAGTTAAAATTCATTTTAGATCATAGATTGGAGATAATTTCTATGGGGTTTAAGAGCTATCCTCCAAGGCTCCATGCATAGACTAAACCAATGGCTAAAATACATAATGATGTCCCCTATGGGTAGAAGTACAAGTTGAGAAACTGTGAAATTGGGTTGATCCCTCTTACAGTGTTTCCAAATGTCCTATTTGTGCCATTTGTGATTACTATGCAAGCATCCTTGGTTATTGTTGGCTTTAAGATTTTGGTTTTCAGGGAAGAAAAATGTACATGAGTGAATAAGCAAGTCCTTCTGGAATGTAAGTGATCTGTATTATGATGAAAAGCCAGTATATTAATACAGGGAAGATTATCCATAAAGCTAGGACTCAAATGGCTTGCTGAGTTGTCTGATGATACTTCCATGGTTTTTGAAAATGATGAATGGAAAATTATAGAGAGCAAGGCCTGCTGAGTTTAAGGCAATCAAGGGATGAAAGTTCTGAGGGAACAGATTGTGTTACATCATCAGAAAAATATTCTGATCCATTGAAGTTTTGGCTTAAATGCAAGGATATTTGAAACACCAGATGAGAATCAGAAATAATCACATAAAGTGGGAATTTTGAATTAATTGGGGCAGCAAAAACTATAATTTGTTTTCCCAACTCCTTTATACTAAATGTATAAATTCCATTATATATATGTGTATATATATACATATATATATTGAATTGAGATTATCAATATCCTAAGGTTTTATAGTGGTAAGAATCAATTCAGGAAACAGACATAACCAAAGGGTTTGGGACATGGCCTGTGATACCTTCCTTCATTAGGTTTCTCTCTCATATGGCCACCTTGACTTCAGCTGGCTGTGAGTTTTCTTATTTCTTCTTCAAGTATTTTTGTGATTGCCATATGGGATGTTTGAAGGGGTTCAGTTAGCCTCTTTCAAGTAGTTGAAGTTAGAGTTACCTTCCCTTGGAGTAATCCTTAACCCACGATGAAATGAAATTTCATTATATTTGTAGCTGGTGACCACAATTTCATTCTTTAAACACTACCAGCTAAATCAATGCCTACCATCTGTAGGAATGACCATGTCATCTCACCTTCTTCTATTAAGATAACTTTATTTTTCTCCCTGTACCATGCTCTCCAGTTTCCCACTCTGCCTTTCTTGGCTTCTCTACCATGTGAGCTGCTGATGTAAATATCCTGGCAATGGGAGCACAAAGGTCTTTTTGCCCACAGGTCACCGAGGAAAATAGGAATGTTAGTCATGAAAGGGTGGATTCTCAGAGGAGGAAGTACCTGTTTTCCAGCCCAGGAGTAGATATGGTTAAAGAGTTGTAGCCTTCTTACTACCTGTGGAGGCAGACCTCACCTACCTTTTTGGTATAGAGGCAGGTGTCACCCAAATTCTTCACTATGCTTATCCCAGGCTCTTCCTTCCCTAGACCATTGTCTTTAGCTCCCAGTTAATAAAACCCATCCTTAGGGGAGATGTCACATATAATGCTGATCAGTATGTAGTCTCAGTTAGAGACCCCACTAGATTCTAGACCTTCAGCTACAGAACACACCTACACCTACATAGTCATGTGTACGTTGCCAAGGAGTTTCTATGTAGTCACATCTTACGCTTTCCTGTGCATCAGGAATTGGGATGAACCTTGCATGGAAACTTGGAACAGAATGATTGTTACCTGGAAACATTTTTGCAAATTGTACTGTTTGAAATATGCTGACAATGAAGTACTTGGCATCAGACTCCCTGAAGTCTTGATCCAGGTTGATCAACAGAGTTTTCATTTCCACCCATTAAGGGTCATTTCCCTGCTGTGATTACTTGCAGGGCCCCCTCACTCTGGCATTGTGTTATACTTTTGTGGTAATCTTAATTAAAACAGGTGGTCTAAGGGGAAGGAAAATATGATTAGAAGGGTTTGACATTATACCGGAAAACCTCACTGCAGTTCAGAAACTAGGTATGAATTTTTTCCTTAAGATGTATAACTGGAGAGTTTCTTTTTTCCTCTGCCCTTCTCCCTTTAACAAATTTTCCTTAATTTTTTCATGCCCTGTTCCCTTTAGCAAATTTTTCTTAGGTCCCAAATGTAAGTCGGGAATGGTGGGCTGAATAAAAGGGAATAAAGAATCATGATTGTGCCGGGTGGTGGTAGCGCACGCCTTTAATCCCAGCACTCGGGAGGCAGAGGCAGGAGGATCTTTGTGAGTTCGAGACCAGCCTGGTCTACAAGAGCTAGTTCCAGGACAGGCTTCAAAGCTACAGAGAAATCCTGTCTCAAAAAACAAAACAAAACAAAACAAAACAAACAAACAAAAAAGAATCATGATTGTAATAAGCTCATGAAGTCTTGGTGTATTCCGGAAATCTATGAAATACTCCCGTGTGCATGTGCATACATCTGAGTGTTCACATACCACAAGCAGTGGCATTTGGTGAGGGAGGTACAGAATAAAGGGAATCATATTTGAAATGAATTTTAGGTCTTCTCTCAATGATCTTGGTTCACATGAACATGCTTAACACGAGCACTGGGCAGCTATGTGACAGCAAGAATTACGTGGCTGTTACTAAATTGATCTCAGCAGAGAGACTGAACCAGTGACACAAATATGAGTTGAGGTATTCCCCATGATCCCCGATGTGACACCGGAGGCCTAGCAATTCTTTCTGCCTTCCAAGCAAACTCCGCAATCTACTGCCATTTCCTGTCGTGCAGGCTCATTAGCCCCCAAAATTGCTACTATATGGCACAGGCATGAGTTGCTTCAAAATCAGCAACCAAAGAAATTATTCTTACAGCTTTTCTGGCATTTTGTAGCACCAGCAACTGACTTGTGATTAATCAACAGCATTAAGAGTTGGGGTCAAATGCAGTGATGTTCATCAAACTGGAAGGATGTTTGATCAACTAAAAGCATTTCCATGTGGCATTGATTCCATATGAAGGCAGGTGAATATGAAAATCCATACACATGTTTTACAGAACATGCTTATTGGTATAGTATACACACATGCCAAAACATGCCTTTTCTTCTTCTATAATAGAGGATAGGAGGAAAAGAGTGTAAGCTGAGGTCTGCATATGTGTGCTGTCTTTTAGAGGGAGACTGGGAGCAGTCATATCGAATAACTGTGTATATGAGATTATGTGAAAGAAAATGGTCTTTGAGAAAGACATTTAATAGATGGGCATGAATGACAAATGTCACAACCTAATGAAAATGTCATATGTATGACAGTATGAAGTGAGAGTTATAAGTGGGAAGATAGGATTTCAAGGAAGTACTTCAAGTAAATTAGTAAGAGATACAGTACAGCCTTGGAAACGGGAACAAATACAGAGACTTACAGTCAGACATTATGGAGAGAGAGAGAGAGAGAGAGAGAGAGAGAGAGAGAGAGAGAGAGAGAAACCTCTGGACACACAGCTTTAAATGTAATGCCTCCATCAAGTCCCTTTTCTCAGAACTCAAGGAATATCTCATGGAAGAGGATGGAGAAAGAGACCAACAGCCAAAAGGGATGGAGGCCAACAGGGACACCAGGGAACCAGGGAAACAAGGACCTCCAAATCAACCAAGCAAAGTCTACAGAGAATGACGCAGCAAACACAGAGCTTCCATGGGTCTGCATCAGGTCCTCTGAATATATATTAAAGATTTCAATTTATCATTTTATGGGACCCCTGGGTATGTGAACGAGTCAGTCTCTGACTTTTGTGCCTTCTCTTGGTGCTCTTTGTCTTCTGCTGATTAGCCCCATCTAACAATGATGTGATAGTGTTTGTTTTTATTTTGTGTTATTTTATTATGTGACCAACTGCCTTATGCTCCTGGTGATGTGGGATTCCCTTTTGTATACCATTGGTTAATAAAGAATCTGCTTTGGTCCTCTATCAGGGCAGAATAGAGCCAGGTGGGAATTAGAGGAGAAAAGTAGGCAGAGTCAGAGAGAAGCTATGTAGCCTTTGGTGGAGAAAGATGTCTGCGGGATTTCATTAGAACCTTGCCAGTAGGCCACAACCTCATGTGGTGCACAAATTAATAGAAATGGGTTAATTTAAGATATAAGAGCTCACTAGAAAGATGCCTAACCTATTGGCCAAGCAGTAATTTAATTAATACAGTTTTCATGTAATTATTTTGGGTGTGGATTGCTGGGAACTAAACAAGCAGACTCCGCCAGGCTTCCCGTATCCCTACCATGAAAAATGTTCATGTAGGCATTTAACCAAACAAACCCTTCTTTATTTAAGTTGTTGTTTTTCTTTAGGTCTTTTGTGACAGCACTAGGAAATAACTAATGTAAGCCTAAAAAAGAATCCCAGGTGGTGATAGAAGGAAGAGCATCTAGTTTGGCTAAGTTATTTTCTTCTTTCCTTGGCCCCCTACCCCTGTCTCTAATGGAAAACATTTGTACTTTTTTAGAGTTTCAATTTCTCCTGAGAATAGGCAACCTGTCCTTGCTGGTTAGTCTTCGACCACTTGACACCAACTAGAGTTACCTGGGACGAGCGAACCTCAATTGAAGAATTGCCTCCATCAGATTCAACCTTGCATGCAGGCTTGACTGTGAGTGTTCTCTTAATTTTAATTAATATGGGAAAGCTGAGAACACGGTGGCAAGTGACACTTCTGGACAGGTGGTCTGGGTTGTGTAAGAAAGATGGATAAAGAAGCCAGGGAGAGCCAACTAGTAGGCAGCATTGCTCTATGGCCTCTGCATCAGCTCCTGCCTTCAGAGTTCTGCCTTGGGTTCCTGCTTTAACTTCCAGCAACCATGAACTGTAATGGTAAAATGAAATAAACCATTTCCTCCTCTAAGCTACCTTTGGTCAGTGTTTGATCACAGCAATAGAAAGGCAATCTAGAATGCTGTCTTTTTCTGATGTTCTTTTACTCTCCTTGTCCTTTTCTCCTTTAGTCTGGCTAAATTGATCCTACTTCCTTTAAAGGATTAGTTAAAGTGTCCTGCTCTCCAAGTGTTAATTTCCTGCTTGTAGCATCCCTTCCCTTTAACCTCTGATAGTATCTCTGCCCTTGTATCCCTTGTCTGCTATACCTACCTCAGATACAGGTTTCTAACCAGGCTGTAAACATACAAAAGGCTACATCATTTTTGCATCTCTTGTGCTAGGTAGAATCCTTTTGGTTCATAGAAGATTAACAAATGATGATTTTATCAGTCAAGTTTGCTCTTTGACAATTTCATACACGTATATAATACAGTCTGATTACGCTTTCCTTCCATTCTTTATTATCTCCCTCCCATTCCTGGGCAGTTGCCCTTCTTATCTGTCTCTTTCCTAGATTGATGACTTTTGGCTTTGTTTCATGACCCATTGAGTTTAAACAGGGTCATTTTTGTGACTGTAGAATTGGGACTGTATATTGGAACATTGTGAGGTCACTGATGGATACACAAGTGAAGAAGCACGTTCTCCTGAATCTTTCTGTAGCAAATATTTCAGCCGTGAAAGGGGTGACCCTTTGAACTTTTCTTCTATCCATGGTTGTTTCTCAACAGGCCTATTCTTAGCAGACCTAGTATATGTATTCAGACAATGTGTGTGTCTTGTTAGAAAATAGCATTTCTAAAGCCGGGCGGTGGAGGCTCACGCCTTTAATCCCAGCACTCAGGAGGCAGAGGCAGGCGGATCTCTGTGAGTTAGAGACCAGCCTGGTCTACAAGAGCTAGTTCCAGGACAGACTCCAAAGCTGCAGAGAAACCCTGTCTCGAAAAACCAAAAAAAAAAAAAAAAAAAAAAAGAAAATAGCATTTCACAGGTCTTCTCCTCTTCCAGCTCTCATATTCTTTCTGTTCCCTTTTCTGCAGTGTTTCCAGGGCCTTAGAGAGAACAGTGTACAAGTTCTTGTTTATGGCTGAACGAATATTTATCTGCCAGCTCCTTCCAGTGTTTTTGAAGACTTGGTATTCTATATTCATCACTATTCATTGAAAAGGGAGGTTTCTGTGGTGAAGACCATGAATAGCGCTTGTCTATGGCTATAAAAACAGACATTTAATTCCTTGCCATGGGTCTTCAGCAAAGTTTAGTGCCAAGCATGAATTCCCTCTCATGGAGGTGGCCTTGAGTCTGACTCAAGAGCAGTTGGTTACCAGTTTCACAGTAATGTCACTGATGCTCACAAATGACCCATCCTGTATAGGATGATCTCTTCTTGAGATACTATACTCTTTATAACACACTTTGCAACATTTCAATGACATCTTTGAGGAGACAAGTGGAGAGTATTTTTCTGTGTTACTGTATGGAATGGGTGGAATGATATTTCTTAGCTTCATAAACTATTTAATACAACTTCTCTCACATCACAAGGTTTCAATAACAGAAAAGTTAATAACAAGATTCTTAAACACTTGTGTGATGCAGGAAAAAAAGCCATGTCTATTGGAAAGATAATAATATTCAACAGTTAATAAGATTTTCCTGCATTGTGGGTTCTGTTTAAAAATATGGCTTCATATAAAAATTAATTTACTCTTTTTAACTACTCTGTGAAGTCAGTAATATTATTATGGGTTGCATTTCATAGGTAGAGAAAGTAAGATGTAGATGATAAATAGTATCTATACAGAAGTATTTATTTCATTCTATGCAAGCGTATTCAGGACCTTTTTCCTTCATATTTGACTTTCCTATCTTCTCTATAGGAGAAGTATACTTCTCTGTGCATTGATAGCAGCACTAAGCTAAATCAGGTGAGTAGAAGGGTTAGTATGTGTGTTTTAGCTAAGCGCTTTAAGTACTGTCACATGGCTGACCATTACCTTCCTCTACATCTGCTACTAGGTTGTGTCTCTGTCTCAAGCACATCAGCCAGGAAGCTGGTGGGTCGAGACACAGTGCTTCCTAGCTGTGACAGATCCTCAGCCAAAAGGCAGCAGCGGTGAGGAGTAAACCTTTCTTCTGATAAGTCACTGGGATCTTTGGTGTTACAAGTATCAGCTGCCTAACACAAAGTTCGAACACCTTGCTCAAGGTGACATAGCAAATGTGTGGTGATGTTTAGATTCAAAATGAAGTCTGGTTTGCCAAGTCACAAACTTAACCAGATTACTACATTACTTTATGGCAGCTAAAGATGTAGGCTGTAGACGTCATCATTTTAGCTTATACAAATCACACAGGCACTAAAGGTCTTCAGATTGACATGGTTAGGGTTTTGCAGAGAAGAGCTTTTGCTATCATGCCTAGCAGGTAGTGTACTGCTTCCATTACACAAAAAAGTTTGCAGCTCTTTCCTTTGCTTGTGACCTGGCAGCAAAATGATTCTCAGAGGTAGAGCTGGAGTTATTATGCTCTCCTCAGCATTCAGGCCCTGTCTCTGCGGTCATCCTTCTTGGGGATTATTTATGAAGGATGAAGGAAGAGGGGGGCTGTGCAGTTATTTGTTTTCTGTGAACCTAGGGGATTGGAAATGTTTTAGAAACATAACTGGTTGACATAAAGGATAAAAAGTTAAACATACAGAACCCAACATGTCCTCTCTCGGGACCCCTGTCTAGCTAACAGCAGGATTCAATCCAACAGTGTGCTGCTACCAGAATGAGGAAAAGACAACCCTGTTCAAACAAAGACTTGAATACAGTGATTCTGAAGGCCTCATACTGAGCTCTGTGTGGTGTTCATGAGAATGCAGCTTGAGTGCTGCACCAGATGTAAGGCAGACTTGGAATGTGTTGCTACGGGTCAGAAAGCTTCAGGAATGAATCCAGGGCTTCTTACTCTGCAGCCTGCATGGACATGGTGAGGAATTAAAGAGGGCTGTGCAATGACAAATACCTGCACATGAAATCCTTCATGGCTAGCATTGTGTCCCTGTGCCTGGGTGCAGTCCCTTCCTCAAAGTCTATGGTAATAAAATATAAAAAGGACAATTGCAACAATTTGTTGCAAAACATTTTCCTATTTTAACTCTTCTGATTTGTGTAGCACAATGGTGAAGAGTTCATAGAGTTAGATGACTCACTGAATATTGCCTAGTAGAATCAGAGAGTAGATGA
Organism: Dicrostonyx torquatus; assembly: GCA_028555095.1. Taxonomy (NCBI): domain Eukaryota; kingdom Metazoa; phylum Chordata; class Mammalia; order Rodentia; family Cricetidae; genus Dicrostonyx; species Dicrostonyx torquatus. The sequence continues at coordinate 2,740,524 of JAQHUG010000227.1, read as the reverse complement.
CTCCTTTCCTAGCCAATCTCTAACAACAGAGATTTTGATCAGATGATATTTATGGCCTTGCAATGTACAGTGGACTTGCTCGAGACTGTGTTATCAACTAAGTAGCAAATTGGGATGAATGTGAAGATGTTCAGGGCAAGCAAAAAAAGTTATCTATGCCTCCAAGAAAACAAAATGCCTTGCCCTGTTGGATGAAGAATAATTACACCCCACAACATACAGATGGAAAGAAAAATCATTTTGGTTCTGAGATAAATTTAAATTCAAATCACACCCTAAGGAACTGGTCTCCCGAAGAAATGGAGCCCAGAGTTCTAGTTAGTTGCTATTCACCAGGGAAAGAAGTTCTACTGCTTATTTTTGCAAATATATATCCTATAATCATGACATTACCTCTTCATTTAAGATAATCTTGGGAAGAGACAAATTTCACCACCATTGAAAGATTTAATGTGCCTTTGCATTGGATCACATCTCCAAGAAAGCTGACTTGAAAGCAATAGGTTTGAAGAGAAAAAAAACCCAGAACAAAATAATAATAAAACAAAATGAAAAGCAGCTTTCTAGGAGGTAATGTTTGTGAAGGATGAAGAAAAGGGAGAAAGAAGAATGAAGAAAAGTCCTTAGACAACAATACAGTTTGATACCCTTGGAAGTCCGATAACCGAAATAATTATCTAGCCAGGAGAAAAGGAATTTTCAAGGCTTTAGAGTTTCTAGTCCATGGTGTAGTAGACCTGTTTTTTGATTCTGCTAGGTAGGGAACATCTTCTTCAGGTAAGGAAGAAAGGACATAAAAAGAAGAGGCTGTTATTCTACCATATCCTTTGAGGATATGCTCCCCATGACCTAGGTACCTCCTATTTGGGCTCCATCTCTTAAAAGTTTTACTACTCAACTTTAGCATCTTCCTTGGGACCAAATTTAGCACATGGGACTTCAGTGGGGGGGAGGCATCCAGCATCTAAACTGTAGTAACACATGTATAAGCTCAAGAATGAAGGAGTGGGTAGAAACAACTTTATATGATTCATTAGTTTTGTGAATGACTTGGTTGAAATTATAAGTTGACCCATAGCCATAGTAGTCTAGCAGAGGAATCTCATGGAGAGGAATTGTCTACTTCTAGTACTTCATTGCGATCAGTGTTTGGTTAAAACAGCCTAAGCAATCATTGCGTGCTGTGAACATAATAGTGGAATAAAAGATGTGGCTTCTGAGAATGCCAGCCATCTGTGTTCTGTGAAGCAGATTCAACAGAAGGGATATTGGACCTGCACAATTTGATAGTCTAATGGGTTTTCTCCTTTAAAACGTGAGGCTTATAATAACCTTTATTTGTGAATTTAATGCTTTATAAGGCTTGAAATTTTTGACAAGCATGGCATAGAACTATAATTTAATGCTTTTATAGCTTTATTCCATGAACAATATTTTATAATAATTTATTAATTATTACTATGAGAAGTTGTTGTTTCTGAGCACAGTAATGAAAAAATGTACAATTTATGCTCTCATGGAATGAATATTCTCTGAGCTGGAGATGGCAGATATTAAATATGAATGTTTGGGAAGGGTTGACATGTTCTTTGAATAGAATAATGTTGAGGGCATATTGCAGGAGTAAGTAGAATGTTTGAGCCAGGCTTTACGAAGGCAATGATATTTGGATAAAGATTTGGGAGATGAAAATCCAGGATTTGAGCTAAAATTCTATTTGATATTCCCATACAACACAGACTAGATTGTTGAGCCTTGGAAGCTAGACATATTGTCTTCTTAGGAAGGCAAGTTTGTTAATAAATGTGGAGAACATCTTTCTCTCTCTAGAGACTTCATAGGAGCCTCTGTGATGCCAAGAGTATTTTTTGCAGACTCATTAATTAGACAATATCTCTGACATTGAAAGAGGATATTGGAGTCCCTTTATAAGACTAGAATTCTGGAAAGAGACTCCTGCCACTGCCATATGACCACTAGCTACCTGGGAGTACCGTTGTGAGATGTAGATGTGCAAATGAACTGGAGTCCCAACTTCATGCTACTTGCTATTCAATGATCCAAGATCATCTGGAGTTATGTCTTTACTGATTCAATATATGATAATTAAATCTTACATTCCCAATCCTGCTTACAGAATGTTTGAGTTCTTAGATAGTATGGCTGATGATGGGAACAGTGTCCTATACAAACAGAAGTGCCAGTAAGAAGCTGTCTTAGGTAGGGTTTCTATTGCTATACCATGATGACAGCATCTCTTATGAAGGAAAACACTTAAGCTTACAGTTTCAGAAGTCCAGTCTATTATCATCATGGTGGAACACAGAGGCAGTCAGGTAGGCAGGCAGGCAGGCAGGCATGGTGCTGGAGGAGTTGGGATTTTACATCTTGATATGCAGGAAACAGGAAGTGGTCTGTCTTACTGGGTATAGTTTTGAGAATAAGTGAGACTTCAAAGACTACCTCCACAGTGATACACTTTCTCCAACAAGGCCACACCTACCTTAACAAGACCATACCTCCTAATAGTTCCACTCCCCTTGGGGGCCATTTCTTTCAAACCACCACATCCCACTCCGTGGCCCCCATATGCTTGTGATGATAACGCAAAATGCATTTGGTTCAACTTCAAAAGTTCTCAGATTCTATCATTCATTGTCTCAGCACTGCTTGAAACTTCAAAGCCAGAACCTGGAAACAACCTAAATGCCCCTCGACCAAAGAATGGATAAGGAAAATGTGGTACATTTACACAATGGAGTACTACACAGTAAAAAAAAAACAAAAAAAACCAACAAAAAACGACACTTTGAATTTTGCAGGCCAATGGATAAAGCTAGAAAACATCATATTGAATGAGGTGACTCAGATCCAGAAAAACAATTATCACATGTACTCATTCATAAGTGGTTTTTAAACATAAATCAAAGAAAACAAAATCACAATCCCAGAGAACCTAGACAACAATGAGGACCCTAAGAGAAACATACATAGATCTAATCTACATGGGAAGTAGCAAAAGACAAGATCTCCTGAGTAAATTGGAAGCCTGGGACCTTGGGAGAGGGTTGAAGGGGAGTGGAGGATGCAGGGAGGGGAGCATAGAAAAATGTAGAGCTCAATAAAAAAGAAGCAACCAAAAAAGAAAGTTCAAGGTCTCCCCTGAAATTCATGCAATATCTTAACTGTAATCCCCTATAAAGTCAAAATATTAAAAACAGATTACATACTTTCAACTTATAAAGGAATGGGATATATGTTGCCATTTCAAACCATAGGAAAGGAGAATAGTGAGAAAATACTAGACCAAAGCAAGAACAAAAACCATCCAGGCAAACTCCAAACGGCATGTCCATGTCTGAAGTCAAATGTTCTTCAGATCTCCAACTCCTTTCTGCATCATTGACTGCAACACACTTCTCTCTCTTGGAATGGTTCCATTCCCTGTTAGCGTTTTTCCTCGGCAAGTATCCCATAGTCTGGCATCTCCAGCATCTTGGGGTCTCCAAGCCAATCCAGGCTTCAACTTCAGAGCTCCGAGCAATGGCCTCTCTAGGCCTTCATTCAGGGACACACTTGAAACATGCCTGGCCTCAGCAACTTTTCTTAGTTACAGAAGCAAATTCCATAACCCCTTTCTTCTGTCCTTGACTCTAAATCCAGAACCACGTGGCCAAAGCTGCCAAGTTTTGCTGCTTGCTGGGTCTAGAACATGGTTCGCTTGTTCAATTACATCTTTATCAGCTTTCTGGTTTTGATGGCTACCTTCATCGCCTAGGCTTGGCTGTCCTTAAACTTGCTTTGTAGTTCAGGTTGGCCTCAAGCTCAGCAATACACAAGCCTCTGCCTTCTCAGTGCTGACTGTGCACCATCACACCCTGCTCTAAATTTTTCTAAAATTCCTTTCCACAAGTTGAAAATTTACCTGTGTAGAAACTTGTCCCGAGGTCACCACTCCCTGTATTTATCTTTTAAAAATCCGTTTATCTCCTTAATTACAGGACGTAGCTCCATTTCACTTTCTTGTCCTCATATTTCTCCTTGCGCAGCTTGCTTTTTTGTCATTATAAATCTTTCTTAGAGTTGCCTCAAATAACCACGCAACAGAGTCTATATGAGGCTGTTTTTGAGATTTCCTCTGGCAATGGAATTAATCCAAAACTCTTTACTTTAGCCCAAAGCACACTTTGGGGACAAGAGCAAAAAGCAGTGACATTCGTTACCAAAATATCACAAGAATCATTTCCAGGCAACATACTAATATTCTTCTCCTCTGAAGTCTCTTGAATCAGCCCCACACAGTCCAAATAACTCTTAGCACCACTGTCTTCCATGTGCCTACTGGTACTGACTTCTGTCTTAGTTGGGGTTTCTATTGCTGTGAAGAGACACCATGACCACAGCAACTCTAATAGAGGAAAATATTTAATTGAGGTGGCTCACTGACTGTTCAGAGGCTCAGTTCGTTATCATCATGGCAGGAAGCAAGCCAGCATGCAGGCGGACATGGTGCTAGAGAAGGAGCTGAGAGTTCTTACATCTTGACTCACAGGCAAAAAGAATTGATCTGTCTCACTGGGCGTGACTTCAGCATACACGAGACTTTAACACTGGCCCCTACAGTGACACACTTCCTCCGACAAGGCCACACCTCTTAATAGTGCCACTCCCCTCAGGGGCCATTTTCTTTCAAGGCCACCACAGAAGACTAGGATGTTCTATGGAGTTTTGGATACTCCATGTTTGGCAATATGTAGAACTCCATTGATGTTTTCTGAAGAAACATCTTAACTCTCATTCCATTTAATAATTTCTTCCTTATTTGTGTCTCTTATATTCTGAATTTTACTTCCTTAATGGTTAGGTACCTTCCTATTTTTATGTATATTTTGAGCTTCGCTCTGGGTATAGGTAAACTTTCTTGGAATCAAGCAAATTCTTCAGATCTGCCGTTGAAATGGGATGGGTAGAAATGAGTGGTGCTTCCTTGTTGACAAGGCCCCATTGCCTTTCTGATAACTCTGTATCCTGTGAAGCATGATGTTCCTTAACCTTAGTGATGGGAGTGAGTGCTCTGCTGGACCAGCTTGAGCTCTGACACCAATGTAAAGTGCTACTGAATGGCTCATAGTTAGCTTCCCAGTGACACTTCACAGATCTCTGCTGTATTCCCCGTGTAGCTTCCTACAATTATAGTTTCCTGTCCCAGGTTTCTCAGCACTGAGTCACTGACTTCATGGGTATGAAGAACTTTGCTTGGATTTCTTGCCTCCTTTTATGGGTTATAAATCTCTCAAAGAGTGGAGTTGGGGTGATTTTATGCCTTTCTATTTATTTGGCTACTGTCTAGAACTTCAATACTGTTGTTGCACACGCTTTATTGTTTAGTTTGATTCAAATGGAAGGGACAAATGTGGCTTCTGTTGTTTCAAGGGAGCCAGAAGTATAGGTAAAAATCCTTCTGTGCTGTGCTAAAACTCCCATACCAGCAGTCTGAAAGTAGTTTGAATACAAAAACATCTGAAAAACGAGTGAACTACATTTCCCAATATCACCATCATTTTTCTGACCTTAGGGTTTCTTAGGCTACTTCCATGAATGAAAGACAATCTGAACTGAGAAACCAAATAAGCTCTTTCTGATCCTCTATTTGAACTAGTTTAAGGCTATGCAACTCAAGAGGTATTGGGAAAACAGCAAGTAATCCATATTTGGGGGAATCTGAGAGCCTTCATTGATAGTTTATATTTTCTTAATTCTCTTTTCCAAGCTTGATCATCAGACAAGTGCATTGCAGGCTTAACAGTGATGCCAAATCAAAAGCAAGCTCATCTTTGGTGTCTCCTGATTCATCTAGACAAATATTTTCTTCCTCTAACTCTTAACACAAAGCCCAGGGTTCTCTCCAGTTCTCAGCTTCTCATCCAGCATCCATTCCAGGCAGTGTTACTGTATCAAACTTCCCTACTTGCCATTTTAATCATGCTGTTACCTTTTCTTAGCATTCAGCTCTCACCAAACTATAATTCTCATTCCAGTTAATCCTCATGCCAACCCTGTGTTTCTGTTTCATTAAAGCACTCTTTATTTATTAATCATTCCAACAAATATCATGAAATTCCATTTTTGAACATAGCACTGGACTCATGTCCCAAAAGATAGTCTCCATTTGCATGGGAATGATATGCCTACTAGGAGGCTGAAATAGTAGTATTCATTTAGCATGATTAAGAAAAGATGTGCAATAATTATATTTTTAAATTCAAATGATTCAATAGAAAATAGATACTAGATAATCTCATAATTGGATGAGAGGGCTTAGTGTGATTTGGGGTGAGAACAGAGACATAAGTAATGTCATCCGTGGCAGGAAAAGACTCTTGAAGAATAAATAATATTTATTCAAATGAAAACATTTATTTGAAGGAAATAACCTCACTTCTAATAAATAATAAAAGAAAAATGTGAAGGAAGATATGCCTCGCTTATGTACTGAAGCCACCCAAGAAACATAATCAAGCTATTTCATCTCATAACAAAGACATATTAGTATAGGATCACTATCTATTAAGCTCTTATTTTGTTCTGGACTTTTACATATTATCTTATGTAAATCTTCACCCTCATGCTAAATTCGTTGGTTTAAGTATGAGTTTAATGAGTTTAAATATGAGAGCAGAGGAACTCAGACTTTGTGAAGGACATGTCGTGATGTCCAGTCTGAGAGGTGAGCATGATGTTGATGTTTCTGGTCCTCCTCACTGCCTCCCTTTACACATCTCTGGTGAGATCTTCACTGCCTCCCTCTGTGTATGTCTCTGCTGAGTTTCTAGAGAAATCCCAGGACTGAGAAGATGTGGGGCAGGTGAAGGCAGAAGGAGACTGGTTAAAGAGTACATTTTTCTGTAAAAGGGATTGGGGATTAAGAACTGTAGCCAAATAAATAGGTGGGAAGGAGAGAGAGGGAGAGAGACAGAGAGAGAGAGAGAGAGAGAGATAGAGAGATAGATAGATAGATAGAGAGAGAGAGAGAGAGAGAGAGAGAGAGAGAGAGAGAGAGAATTGCCAAGATAGAGAAACGTGCTAGTTAGTTTTTGTCAATTTGACCCAAATTATACACACCGGGGCAGAGGGAACCTCAATTGAGGAAATTTCTCCAAGATTTACTCTGTGGGTATATCCATAAGAGCAATTTTTTGATCGATGTGGGAGGGCTAAGCCTGATGACAGATCCTTGGGCAGGAGAACCTGACTTACGGAAGAATGGTACCACGGGAGAAGGGGAACAAGCTAGTAAGCAGCATTCCTCCATGGTGTCTGCTTCAGCCTCTGCCTCTGAGGCGCTGCTTTGAGTTCTTGTCCTGACTTCCCTCAGCTGCTACCTGAAGGTACAGGGTGATAAAAGGTACAGGATAAATCCTTTCCCCTGGAGTTGCTTCCTGACTGTATTTTATCAGGGCAACAGAGGAGCAAGTTATGACAGGATGAAAGATAAATAGATATCAAACTATTACCATTGAGGCTGGAGGAATGTGGCTTAGTGGTGGGGTTTGCTAAGCATAAACTGGTTTTGTTCTGACATTGTGTTTAAAAAGGTTTGATGCATTTTTCCATTTTACTCATGTAAATTTAGAATTAGTTCTTGAAAGAGTTTTCAAAAATGCACAGTAGACTTGTAGAAAATGTGACAAGGACTTGTGAACGATATTAGACTTGCAACCAGAAGGTGATGGTCGGGAACAACAATCCTAGAGATTCATGGTGAAATAGTCTCCTAAGAGGGGGTATTAAGAAAGAAATGGGGTTCTGGATGTTAAGCCTTGAGGATTTCTTCATTTTGAAGATAGAAGGAGAGAGAAATACCCGCAGGAAACCAATAAACAAACAGCAGATGCTGTGTGTGTATGGAGGGGTGGTGCAGGACAATTCTGTATTTTGTCAATCATGTTTTAAATAAACACTGATTGGCCAGGCAGGAAGTATAGGCGGGAAAACCAGACAGGAAGTAGAGGTGAGAACAGGAGAATTCTGGGGAGTAGGAAGCTCCCTCGGCATTCCTGCGCAGACCACTAAAGAGGCAACATGTGATGAGAAAGGTTCCGAGCCATGTGGCTAACATAGATAAGAACAATGGGTTAATATAAGTTACAAGAGCTAGTAAGAAGTCTGAGCTAATGGGCCAATCAGTTTATAATCTTATGGAGACCTCTGTGTGATTTTCTTTGGGGCTTGCCGGCTGTGGGGTACTGGGTGGGACAGAAACCCCAACGAGAAGGCCCCTCATGTTACAGAAGGGGCATTCTGAATGGTTTACTATGTAAGAGTCTGTCACTGGGGAGCTTCAGCCTACGGGTTTTCTAGTTTACTTTCCTGCTTGGTCTTGGTTTGGGTTCCAATGGTGGCAATATCATCTTGTCTCCTTCTCAAGTGCTATGGGATGATTACATATCCCAAACAAGCTAGGCCTCGATTGCATCTTGGCTTGTGTTGTTCTGTTCTTCTTCTGTATACAATTCTTTTATTTCTGATCTCAGAAGTAGGGGCCATGTATCCTTTTCCCATTGGGTAGGGCATTTGGCAGTGTTGAGCATATTGAATCTCATAATAAATACTCCAGTTTATCTGCAGTGTGCAGTGGAATGCAAAGGGCTGTACTGCTGTGGTCTTTCTAGGTTTCTTAAACAGGTTCTGAAACTAGAAGATTAATGTATTGTTTAAAAGGTAAACATTTTAAACACATGTGAAACTCATGCAAGAACTAGAAGTATAAAAGTCATTGAACCAAACGATGTATCTACGGATATCTTTATGCTATGCACCCCGGAGGACTAAAGGGCCTCTCTCTAATCTCTTTTTGTAGAAAGGAAGATGTGAAGACTCATTTTAGACCTGCCTACAGCTCTTGGAGAAACAAATGAAGATGCCCAAAGGACATTTTCAAGATACATCAGGAACTTGAGAAAGGGTTTGGATTGCAACTGAAGCAAACTGAGCAAACTGTAGCTAATGCCTCTATTAAGCTGTTTTGGATACCTGATCAGAAACAATCTAAGCAAGGACAGGTATCTCTGGGTCTTGGTTTGAGGTTCTCATCTGTCATTGTTTGGGAAGCATAGCAGTAGGGATGGCTTCAGCTGGGGCAGCGGGACTGTGAATTTGTTTCTCCCATCTCAGAGGACCAGAGAGGAGAGAAGAGAATGCTGCTGTTCCAGTTGGACTCCTTTATCATTTTTGTGGTGAAGTCTGAACAGAGCCCATGGGACTGTGCTGTCCCTGTTGGAGTCAAGTCTTCCCCCTTCAGTTAACTAGTTCTGGGAATGTCTTTACAGACAGATTCAAAGGTGTGCCTTATTAAAGCTCCAGATGTTTCCAATTCTAGTCAATTTAGCAGTAGAAATGAGCATCCTAGATCCTAAGGTCTAGGACATATATAAAATCATTCACCATGCTATAGTTCTTCTACATACCTATGATATTATAGAGAAGCCTATAATTACAGGAATACCTTGCTTTATAAGAGAAAGCTTACAGTGATTTTGAGACTTTAAAAGGTTTATTGTGAAACATTATAAGATGCCTTTAAATTTAGGTTTTAAGAATCTTATCCTACTTAATTATAGGCCTAAGATATTGAGTTTAAGTGCCATTTTAGATGGCCTAGAGAGAGGGGTCACTGGGCATGGGTGTTTACTGGGCAAACATGGAGACCTGAGCTCAGATTTCAGCATCCGTGTAAAAAGCTGAACATGTCTGCACATATACCTGTAATTCCAGCACTGATGTGGGAATGGAAGATCTCTGGGGTCTACTGACTGCTGACTTAGCTTAAGTTCTTCTGAAAGACCCTCTTTCAGGGTATTAAACAGAGTGTCACAGAGCTGGGCACTTAATGGTCTCCTATAACCTCCAAATACATGCTCGTATGTAAATACACATCTACACATGTATACACGTGCGCACATGCATGCACACACACATTCACACATACACACTGATAGTATGAGGTTGTGGGTGTAGTGCTATGGTACAGTACAGTGCTCATCTAGCATACACAAAGATCCAGTTCCAATATATGAAAAAGTATATAAAAGGGGCATCATTATAGAGATTTATATATTGGGTATCAAATGTGATAGAAGGATATGTTTGTGTGTTTGGTATAATTTGTTCAATGGACAAAAACTAATTGAACATTTTTTGTTACATGCATTGTGATAATTACTAGGGACATAAGAAATAACAAGTATTCTCAACTACCAAGAAGTTGACAGCCTAGATGAGAGACAAATGAATAAATTATTACAGTATCAAGCTTTCAGTGGAGGTCAGAGAGCACTATGACATTGAAAAACCAGGACTGTGTAGTCAGACATGAGCATGAGGTATGCTCTTACCTCCTTCTTAGATGTGTGAGTTTGCGCAGCGTGTTTAGCCTTTCTTTGACAGGAAGGAAATTAAACCTGCCACTCCGAGTTCTTGTGAGTATTCTACATATTGTTTCAGTGATGCCAATACAGCTCCTATTCACAGCGGACAGGTTTTCAGTAAGGATTCCTGTGCTGTGGCTCACAATAATGAGTACAATGAGACTGATAATGAAGGAATAGAAACACAAGAAGGTCGAGGAGGGCAGCTTAAGGAGGGGTATGGGTAGAAGACCTTTGTGTGCGGTGGAGTCTAGTAGAGTTAAGGGCCTGAAGAACCATATCCAAATGACTGGAAACATCACAAAAGGCTGTGATAAAGTTAACTCTAAGAGAAGGATTATTTCGTTACAGTTTCAAAAGCATTCATCTAGACGGTTATACATAGTCAGCATCCACAGAACCTAGGTATCCTTTTCTATGGTCATCTATGAATTATTTGAGGTAGAAAAGCGTGTGTGGAAAACCTGCCAACAAGAAGTTCTATTTAAAGTTCTAAAGGCTTTGGCAAGCTTCTAGTTCCACCCTTTAAGTTTTCTCTTTTCTAATGAGAACATGAAGGGCTTGAGTGGGTGAGGAACTTGTTGAGGTCACACCGGTTAGGTGGTGCAGGGCTGGAATTTGAACATTTGAGAGCTGACTGGATTTTGCATTATTTCCACCATGACTCTGCCTCACTAATGAGAAAGCAATGCCTATTAGCATGCTTAAATTGTTATTATCGTAGCAGCATGTCAGATAACTTTATATCCCTATAACATTTTGAACTTTTCAAAACACTTTCACATCTGCTCTCTAATCTGATTCTCACAATAGCCTGTGAGGTATTTATAAAGCAATTTCACTTGGAAAAAAATAAAATAGAGATAATGCTGCTAATTAGGGCAAGCCCCAAAGTTTGAAATGAATGTTTCCAATCAGGCAGATGGAGACAATGTTTACTATTCTCTGACTGTGACTTCCAGGTCAGAGATGGGGAAACTGTTGACAGTCCGTTTTGTAGATAATGTCTTCCCACGTGTCTTGAGATAGTCCCAACTGTCAGAATGGATACATGTAGGGTCACACTTATCTTCTGTTACTCTGGTGTTCAGAGGACTCTTTCCTTTTAAATTTTACCTTTTCTGATCTTTTATTGATATACATGGCTAGTTAATAGGGACAAAATAGATTTAAATATAATCTTATATGATACCTGATCAGCACTAAATCTCAAATCTTCCCCTTAGGTACTGCCAAACCTGTCTTAAAAAACATTTTGCCTGTCAGATTCCTTTATCCTGCACAGTAAGAACACCAAGAAATAGGGACGACACCTGTGATTTTTAGTGGAATGTAAGGCTTTGGGGGTCCATGGATGAAGGGCCCTTTAGCCTTAATGGAGCATCGATTCATGCTCCCTGTCTGTTGGGTGCTTTTTGCACTGTTGGGATGGATCTGTGCATGGATCTTTGACTGGTACAAATCCTTCTGGTTGGTCACTCCTGTTGGCTTGGTTGTTTGTGAAAGTGAGTTGCTGGCTGACCTGCTTTTCTGTTGTTTCTCACTGACACGACAATTTCCTCATGGCTCAGCAAACACCATCCTGAGCAGACTAAATAGCTACAGGTGGCAGACTTCAATGGGATCTCCAATTGTTCACCTCTCTCTTTACTCAGGGCCTTTGCAAGGACTTTACATTTTCTCAACTAAAGGCAGAGATCCCAGCATTCAAGCAGTCCTTCATCTGCTTTGCTTTTGCACCATGTCTTAACATTCGAAAATGCAAGATTATTATTTTTTTCATTCTACAAAGGCAATAGCAATGTAGTGGGAGATCTGTGCACTCACTTCTTGCTCTGTTTTGTGTCTACTTGCACCATGAGGTGAGTGCTGGATATGCTAACTTTCCATTAGTTTAACAAATACCGGGGATAACCAACTCTACAAGAACGGTACCCTACCTTGAGTCACAGTTTGGGTGCTTCAAACTCGCGACTGATTGGTCATTTTGCTGTTTGCCTTGGGGTGAGGCAGCACTTGAGTGAAGAATACATTGTGGAACAAGCGATTTACTTCAATGCCAAGAAGCAAAAATACTGAGTAAGAGCCTGGGGTCCCACAGTCTCCTTGGAATGAATACCCTCAGTGGCTTAACAAATTCCCAGGAGGTATTGGCTCTTAACAATTCTCCATGCTATATGTGTAAGCTGAAGAATTAGCCTTACACACATTTCTCTGATATGTTCCAGGTCCAAATCATAACACAGGGCCAACCTTTTGAGGGGTGAGAGACATACGAAACAAAACTGAAGCAACTAACCACAGCAGTTCAACCTTCTTCACAGAGTAGTGACCTTTGCTCTGAAGTCCGGGAGTATAGCCCAACTTGAGCATTAGATTCAACAGTGAGTCCTTCTACTTGGTTATCCTTTGGTTTCTCTAGTTTGTTATACTCAAAAGCTAACAGAAGTACTAAGGTAGTGTCTTAGCAAATAAAGTGCCTGCTGTGTGAGAATGCGAACCTGGGTCTAGATTTTCAGTGTCTACATAAAACCAGAAGTGGTGACTGACTTGTGTCTGTAACTTCAGTGCTGGCAGAGGGAGTATGGCCAGTTTAGACAGGCAGACTTTGTTGCTCCTTGGCTAGGCCGACCTAGTGAACTGATGAGCTCTAGGTTCAGTATGGGATCCTTGTTTTAAAACACAAGGTGAGTGATCAAGAAAGACATCCAACATTCACCTTTGGCTTCCACTTGTATGTGTGCACCTGTGGACATATACCTGCCCACCTACATGTACCTACACGAACAGTATGTGTGTGTATACAGAGACCATATGAATATGCATACACACATATGTGTATATACATATGTATACATACAGACCTAATTGATAGTCGACTTTGGCAAAAATATGGCAGCTCTCTCTCAAAGTTCTTTCAGCTACTTTTTCTTAACATCAATATCTTTTAATTAAAGACCACAGGGACTCAGTTTCAGGTAAAGGAGTTGAGTTCATTTCTCTTGCTAGTAAGAACTACTGAGAACCCTATCTTATGTCAGTAAAAGGGTTTTAGTGTAGTCATGAGGAGTGTGCTGTGTTCCCAGCACCTGAGAGGAGCATGGGCCTTTTGTTCTGCCTTCCTGCCCAGCTCCCGGCCACTGGGCTAGCTTACATTTGAAATAACCACACGGAAATTGTATTAATTAATTACTACCTGGTCCATTATGACTAACCTCTTGTTGGCTAACTCTTACATCTGTCAGCCCATTTCTAATAGTCTGTATGTCACCACGAGGTAGTGGTCTTACCGGGAATCATTCAGCATGTCTGACCCTGGCGGCTTCATGGCAGCAGCTCTCTGAGCCTTCCCTATCCCAGAATTCCGTTCTGTCCTCCGTGCCTAAGATTTTGCCTTATCAAAGGGCCAAGGCAGTTTCTTTATTAACCAATGAAAGCAACCCAAATACAGAAGAACCCTCCTATACAATTTTAGGGTGATCTTTGTAGGATTTAGGCTTCATGAGACAATCTGAAAGAGAGCAAGAAGGAAGCAAGGGCTCATTGCACATTGACTACTGTCAGAAAGTAGGGCTGACTCTACAGTCCTTTCAACAATCTTAATATGCCATGCAGACTACAGGAAGGCTGCTGCAGTGTATAAAGCAGCAGTCCCTCATTTAGCCAGCAAGAGATGCCAAGAGTTTTGCATCACACACTGCCCTCGTTTGAATTGTGTTTGGTAATTCTTTTAGAATGATCCTAATTTACACAATGTCCTGGAAGAACAATGGACTTAAAGGCCATCAGGCAAGCCTGTAATGGCACTGATAATTATGTTTTGCATTAAATCCAGATCCCCAAATTACCACCACAAGACATAGTCCAATGGAAAAGTAAAGAGTCTTTATGGCGACTCGGGTTCCTCTGTCCATCCAGAGTGATAGCAATAATGCAGGAGCAGTGCTGGAGGGACCCAGAGCTCATGGGAAAGGGATTTTTATAGAGGCCAGGCAAGAAAGGGAGGGCTTGGGGAATTTCAAACATGAATAGCTACAGACCTGGGAGTGGCTCAGTTCTGACTAAGGTATCTGGACTGAGCTAATTGGCTGCCTTAAGTCTAGGGGGAATTGCAACATTCTCTGCATGAGAACACCTGGAGTGGTTTACTCATTTCAGATAGGCCTCTCCCTGTGGTGAGGTGTTGTCCATTCCTGATTGGTCTTTCTCAGTGGGGTAATGTGCTGCCTAATTCTGATTGGCCCTTCCTAATGAGCTAAGGTCAGGACAGGGGAAGACATGCCTTGCTGATTGGAAGAGGCTGCCTCCTGCTAAGGCCAGGGGGAGGTCATGACTAGAGGCATGACTACTTCCCTGCTTGGGGACTGGTTGGTTTTCCTGCTGTAGGATTGGTTGGTTGAGCAGGAAAGGGGTCAGAGATGGCTCTGATTTTGGGGTCAAACTATCTTTCTTTCTCTGGTTCTTTTTGGCTTTTAGACTTCAACTTTAGGGTCAGGGTGAATTTCTTTAACAGGTTCTGATTCTAGGGGTAAATTGTGTTCTTTTGGCTCTGGTTTCAGACTCAGGGTGTTTTTCCCTGGCTTTGGGTTCAGGGATAAAGTGTTTCTTTCACTGGCTTAGGTCCCAAGTACAAGGTGTGTTTCTTTCACTGACTCTGGGCACAAAGCCAGGGTACTCGGGGATTGTGCTAGGGCTTTGGCTCACAGACCTGCTGGGGCCTGGGTCTCTCATTCAGATATGTCAGGTCAGTTCCTGTTACCTCACCTCTGAGATCTTTCTATAGGACACACAGTGCTTGCTGACTTCCATGAATGCTCTACTTGGCCAAAGGAGAATCTGGGAAATGACACTCTCTTATCTTTCCTCAGCATTCTAGGGTACGATACCTGTTACCTTAATGAAGGCACTCCTCAGTTGGTGTGGGTGGAGGCAAAGGCCAGTGAGAAAATAACTGAAGAGTCAGGGGAGAGTCTGCCCCCTCTTTATACTGACTGCACCTCTGACCACTGCTGACCTCACCCCTGAGCTTACAGGGCTCCTCTTCTCCTCCCATCTAGACAGAGAGTCCAGCATTCATCTTACTCCTCTTTCTCTCTTCCTCACCTCCAGGACTGGCCAAAATGTTCATTTTATGCTTACTTTATCTGGACACATGAGTGCTGTTTATCAGAGCTTCTGAGGTCTGGGTCTGTCCCTGGTTGACTAGATCTGCTTTATTTTCCCTTTTCTGTCTTTTGAGACAGGATCCAACTCTGTACCTCTAGGCTGGATTTAACCTCACTCCCAAGTGGAGAGATTACAGAGGTACATCGCGCCGAATTCTAACTAGATGATATACATAGAAGAAAAATTTCCAAATGTAGTGCCTGTCACAAGAACCCATGATTCCCTTTTCCTCTACACAGTGACTTTTTCCACTCATTCGTCTTCCTATTGGGCGTTTCCCTGCGTTATTCAAAGAGAAGGTGGAATGGGAGAACATCCTTGGTCTTTGACACGAAAAGCAGTTGTTAGCTTTTCGCCAAATTCAGTAATTCCATCACAGCTTGTAATAAGATGATCAATGTCCTCCTGAGAAAACCCTTCTGCTTGACCAATAGGGATAATACAGTTTCTCTTATTGTCCCATTTCTCACAACACCTAGGTCGCATCAGGTTAGAAAGTGGCCAGTGTTCTGTGGTCATTACAATGAGAAAGGTGAGCTAAGGAGATGAACTGCCTGGGGCCTGCTTGTGAAGGAAGTTCTGATAGGAAATTGACCTACTTTTGTTCTCCTAGCTTCATGTATATAGTACAATTGTGACATTAAAATTGGCCCAGTGTGTTCATTGTAATGATCACATAAATGATCCAGCGGCAGCCCACAGAAAAAGGTCTTATTTCTAGCTAATAAAAATCAAGTAGCTACTTAGAGTTGTGACTGTCATGTAACTTTATATCTATTTAATATGTCTGCTATTAATACTTTTACTTATATACTAAGTCTGGTTTTATTAAGCCAAGGTAATATTTCCTGCTCCTGTCTGCAGATAGATCATAAATATGCCTTCCCCCAGTACTGTCTCTTCAGGAAGAGAATGATAGGGGATGAATGCGAGGAGCACTTGCCCCAACCCCGATTTCTACAATTTAGTTCTCTGTAGTGCCTTTAACCCTGAAACCCACACACATGTGGTTGAAACCCATAATTATAAAATGAATGAGAATAGTTTTTCCACGGTTCTTTATTTCTCCCATTATTCAAGAACTTAGACCTGGTTAAGTTGGGAGCAGCTGTGCAAAGCTGCAATTTTGAACACACAGGCATCCACTGGAGACTGATGTATGAACTCTTAAGAGGTAGTGGCAGGAAGGTAGCTAGTGTTAAGTTCATTACACAAGGCCTGCCCTTTACAGAGCATGTGAGAAATGGCAAGTGGGTTTGACCTGACAGAAACCGGGAAGACTATTTACCCATTGTGTTCATTTCCTACCACTGTCTCCTTGGCTGGAAGATGTACTTCTTCATATTCAGACAGTAGAAAATCTCACCAATAGACTTTTTTTTAAAAAAAAATCTAAGTGCTAAATGTTCTGACTACTTATTTTATGAAAAGTAACGTGGACATTAAAGGTGATAAGATCATGCAGAAGCCAGGAATGATAGAAATCCAGATGAGAGAAGGATGCTTGGTACACCCTAGAGCTATTCTACTGAATCCAAAGTGGAGGGTTCAGGGACTTCCGCTTCATCTCTGCCCTTCAGTGGCAGTTTTGTGCTTGCTACTACAGAGAAGAACACATTTCGGGATACTTTAATGGTCTTAGATTTAAATAGGAGACAAGAAAGGCAACAGAGCTATAAAAGATAAGATTTCTGCTTTCATTTGCAAGGCCAAACATAATTATACTATGATACCATTTGAGCTTGAGTATGCATCACTTTGAACTCAAATAGTATGAACACAGTGATCTGCCTTTCCTAAGCCCCACGATCCCTTCAGGGCTACACACACATGTACAGACATTTTGTAAGTGGAGGTTCAGTTCAACAGAATCCAACATTACAGAGGGTAAATTCTATAGTGGCAAAGCTTCCCTGAGGAGCATTGTGCTTTCCAAGCCTGGGAGTTCTGTGGGAAGCAAATGACAGCTGTGTTTTCCTGGGTGTGGAATCACAGCATTATTGTGGATGCACAGATCTGAAGCAACCCCATAGCAGTGGGCTCTGCAGTAGCGACCTGCAGGGAGGATGCATTAGAGCTGATGGTTGCAGAGAGTTTGTAGCTCATCTAAAAATTTATGTAGACATAAATACACATGTATTACTGATCTTACTCAAAACAATAACAAGGCCATTTATTGTTGCAAAAACAAACAAACAAAAACATTGCTTTAGGGTTGGAAAGGCTCTTCAAGGTATTTCATCTTATTCTATTCTACATAGCCCAGGGTCTTTCTATGGGATCATTGCTGTACGTTCTTCCCCAGACATTGTGGCTTAAAGCAAAAAGCTTTTGTGTTTGCACACAGTCTACCGGACTGTGTTCTGTGGGTCTAAGTATGTCTCTAGTAACCTCAGCGGGATTTGTTTTTTGACTTGTGGTTGTCTGATGACTTCCAGATAGTCTTGCTCATGGATCCGATGCGTAGATGATGGCTACCTACAGTGATGCAGATTCTCATCTACTGCTCATTCAGCAGGCGTGCCAGAGTTATAGGACAATAAGTGCTTTGAAAGCCCAAGCTCAATAGCATTGTCCTTGATATTCTGCTATTTCTTTTTTTATTAAATATTTAAATTTATTTTACATACCAACCACAGTTTCCCCTCCCTCTACCTCCATTCTACCCTCAATCCACTGCTCAAAGAGGGTAAGGCCTCCCATGGGAGTTAACAAAACTTGACACATCAAGATGAGGCAGGACCAAGCTCTTGCCCTCTCTATCAAGGCTAAAGGAGCCATCCCACCATGGGGGAATAGGTTCTAAAACATTAGCTATTTATTTGTTCTAGTATGTTCTGTTTTATTGTATTCTACTCTAATTTTTTCTTTCCTTTCTCTTCAAGTCAGCCATAGCCAGTTCATATTCTAGAGCATGGATATGGTCACGACTTCATTCTTTGAAGGAAAAAGATTCACAGTCCTATGGCAAATGTTTCCTTATAGAAAAGGGACTGACTGTGCATCAAGATGGTTCTAATTACAGTCTTGTCAAACAAATGAATGAATTTTAATGATGTCTTTCCCCCATCTAATGTTCTTTCCAACTTAACCAAATGTCTTTCCACCCTCTGCTTGAGGATCACCTGCAATAGGGAACCCTGCCTTCATTTGCATTTTACGTTATCCGTTGAAGTCAATAAACTGAATTAAATATGTTATTTTCCAGTGTTGGAATCCTATTTATTTGTGAAATATTGAAAATAATTTCATATTATACAATAGAATGGACAGTATGTTTTCTTGGCACTGCACGCAATGCTTCTAAAATGCAATTACTTCTCCTCATCTTTCCCCTTCTCTGTAGTACACAACAGTCATATATTCTTGAAGATGGAGACACTGTACAACTATCTTTCTATGCCCTGTCAAGTACCTGGAGGTTAGAAACTGCTATGATCCAGTGTTTTCTATATCCATTTTCTTACAGTGTCTGCTATAGAATATTTCTTGCTAATAAAGACATTGCCATTTCTGAAGGGCTTTGCAAGCATTTTGAGTTTCCCCTGTGGATGTTCTGTGAGACCAGTGATTGCTTTTATTCTTTTCAATTTATAGGTAAAGGTTTAGACACAGGTGGTATGTCCTAGTTCACAGGCTATGTCAATGATTGAACTCGTGTAAAACCTCGAGCCCAAGGCTCTGTCAAGCTTGTTGACCTGTAATTTTACTGCTCTGTGAAAGAGATTGAGTTCATGGATTTCTCACTCAGATCGTCATAACGTTATACAGCACAGTAGGAAGGGGTATAGAGGGGCGTTTCTGTCTGGGGTTAAATTCTGATCTGATTGTGGAGTGTTTCTGTCTGGGGTTAAATTCTGATCTGATTGTGGAGTTTAGTGAGTTGTAGACCAGCATTTAAAATGGAGCAATAGAGAATAAAATTGAAAATGAATTTGATTCATAGAGTAAATGTCAATCAAAGTCTAAATAGAAATAGTTTCACATGCATGTGAACATACACAGGTACATGTATGAATGAAGGTATGATTCACTGTGGCACGTGTCTGAGAAGTTTAGAACTCAGGAAACTAAAATTTGTAGATGTGAAGTAGCCTCACTTTAAGTCACACAGATGGTTGGCTTGTGAATTTGGGTTTAGATTTGGTATTTCCAGTTTTCAGAAGAATTGTGTATGGGGCATAAAATATAGGTTTTGAGTCAAAATTAAGTTGCTTCATTTCTTCTGCCCAGTATACGCTATTTATGTAATAATAGATGGTTGCTTATCTTCATTGTATATGTGAAATTTTTCTCTGTATGTATGCATATAAAATGGTTATGCAATTTGCCTAATAAGGCATAACATTTCTTTTGGCAAATCTGTTAGAGCATAGCAGAGATTTGTGGGGCTGAAATAATGACAACAATGATGTCAATTCCAAATTTCCAGACCTTTTGATACCTCCATGGTGCCACCTGCCTTTTCACCTCTTCACCATTTGTTTCATGGGGTCCGGAAGCAAGTAGACTGGCTTCATTGTATCTTAGCTGCCTACTTTCTCAGGTGAGGCTGGTCGAGCACTGCCTCAGTGAATTCTACTATTGGTGAGTGAGAGCCTTTCTGCTCACACGGAACCCACTGGGCTAAGACTTGAATCTGATGCATGAGACAGGAGATCTGGTTTCAACAGAGGACAATTGGGGGTCTGGCAACACAGATAGATTTGGGAAGACATTAATGCCCACAGGATACATTTGGGACCAAATGGCAAGCAAGAGACAGAACCAGTAGTTTCTTTTTAATTTCTCCTTTCAGTTATTGTTCTGATGTGCAATTGGCCCAAAACGTAGAAGCTTTCTATATGAATGAAAAGCAGCCATGTCCTATGAAGCTACAGGCAGTAAGGTGATATGGTCTCTATTTGCTTTGTTCCTTAGTTTTGTGCCCCTGTTTGTTTTCCCTCTCCTCTCTCTCTCCCATGAGAGGAATACCATCAGACTTGGGCTCTTCCTCCTAGCTTGTGCTAAGTCATGATCTGAGTCTATAGTCCCAGGTGCAGCAAATACCGAGCATTTTTTATGTAGTTCAGATGATGTATTGAAAAATCTTGGCACTTACATATATGTAATAGGAGGCTGTTTGTTTGTTCCTGGCTGCTCAGCCCCGAAAATCCACGCTATTATTTGTGATGCTTTTTGGTCAATAGCTTAAGTGAATTTCTGGCTAACTCTTATATTTTAAATTAAAATTAACCCATCTTCATTAAATATGTGTATCACCATGTGGGTGTGATTTACTGGGTAAAATTTTGTCTGGCTCCAGCAGGGCTACATGGCTTCTCTCTGACTCCATCTTCTTTCTCCCAGCATTCAGTTTAGTTTCCCCTGCCTAGCTAAGTTCTGCCTTGCTATAGGCCAAAGCAGTTTCTTTATTCATTAACCAATAAAAGCAACACATAGAAGGATCTCCCACACCACATGTAGATTTACATTACAGAAGAGAAAATTCATATTTGTGATTTACATGTAATCTTACATTGAACTGCAGTGTTTCTAGAAGTAAAGTGCTTAATAGAGATTAATGTGAAATTTGCAGTAGAATTTAAGCAAATTCTAACTGTGTTATGTTTTTATGTCATTTAACAGATTCGAAAACACTGGCTTTAAGGTCATCCAGGTTTTTCGTGCTGAATGAATTCCTAATAATGCATGATCCCCTTACATTTGTCTCCATTGTTTTCTTCTTCTCTCCCACCCGTCCTCTCTCTCCCTCACTCCCAAGTTTTCCCACTTACTAAAAACAGAGACAAACTCTGTTTTCATTCTTATTCTCTTCACCTTTTTTTTCCCCTCTTTGCTTGGGCACATTCTCCTGAGATGAGCAGTTTTGGCGTGCAAAAATGGCCCACATTCGTTTTTCTCTAAAAGAAAAGTCTTAGAAATGGAAAACATATCACAGGATTCAAGTGCAGTGTAGTCAGGCTACTGGGCCGGGGGTGGGGCAGGGATTGCCAAACTGTCTTACCAGTTCATCAGAGTGATTTGTACCAGTATGAAGCATCAGAAACCTGAATTTTTTTTTATATATTTTGCTATCATCCTGTTGCTCTCATATTTAATTGACATAGTTGAACATGCATGTTCCTTTAATAGGCTTGGTATTCATTTTTATTTGGTGATAACATGTAGCAATATTATTAACTTCTGAAAATGTATATGTCAGAAATATTTTCTTTCCCGAGTGTTTCTCGTGTTTTTCTTAGCTTAGTGTTTGATTTTTGAATCATGCTTTTACTTTATAAACATTTCAAAACTTTTTTGAGTCTTGTCTATCAATACTAGGCATTAGTTTGAGTTCCAATTTTGTTTCTGCTGCAAATTACACAAGATATAAAAGACAATATTGTTTTAAAAGTGCAAACTCAAAACATAGAGCCCAGTAGTGTCCAATTTGGAATTTCTCTGGCTCATGGTCCTATCTCTGGTCTGCTAGCAAATTTAACTTGGTGACGTCTCCCAGTTGCATTTCTGTTAGACACAAAAATGTTTCCAGAGACCAGTGTTTCTCAGCATTCCTAATGCTATGATCCTTTAATACAGTTCAGCATGTTGTGCTGACCCCCAACCATAAAATTATTATATTGCTACTCTGCAACTGTAATTTTGCTACTGTTATGGATCGTAATGTAAATATCTGTTATACCTGATATCTGATAGGTGACCCCCCAAGGGGTCTTGATCCACAGGTTGAGAACGCCTGTGACTATGACAGGCTCTATGATTCTAGATCTCAGTAAAAGTGCCACCATCTGCACATAATACTCCTCTACAACATTTTGCTATTCCATTAATTAACATTTTAGCTAAACGAAATGGATTCATTATAGTTAGTTCCATTATGACATTTAATATGTTTATATCATCCTTCACTGTCTCCCTCCCCCATGCCTGCCTCCTCTACCCAGTTCTAATAGCCAACTCCATTGTAGCTTGACAAAAGATCATTGTGGTGGTTTGAATGACAAATGTCCCCCATAGGCTCCCTGTTTGGTGATGTTTTTAGGAAGGTTTAGGGGGTGCTGCCTTGTCACTAGAGAAGCTGTGTGAATGTGCAGTCTCTCTTTGCCCCTAATTAACCCTCTGTTTGCTGTTTGCACTGGAAGACACAATGTCTCAGCTTCCTGCTTCAGCTACCATGCCTGCTGCTTGTTCCCTTATCTTCCAACCACAATGGACTCTCATCCCTCTAGAACTGTCACCAAAACCAAAGTCTTCTTGTGTAGTTGCCATTGCTCATCATGTTCTGTCATATCAACAGAAGAGTAGCCAGTATGAGAGTGACCTGGACTGGCGGCCCTTGAAACCTTAAAACGGGAATCATCACTGGAATGCAGTATGGCCTCCTTTGTTCCTACACATTACTTTCTCATTCATTCACCTGCACTATTTGTGCAAAGGAGAAGGTAATAATTAAAGCTTCATGTTGTGATATTTACCTATTTTTATTTTGCATGTATGGGTGTTTTGTCTGCAGGTCTGTCTGTGTGCCATATGTGTGCAGTACATGAATTGGATCTCCTGGAACTGGAGTTGCAGATGGTTATTAGACACCACGTGGGTGCTGAGAATCAAACTGTGGTCCTCTGGAAGAGGAATAAGTGTTCTTCACAACTGAGTCATCTCTTTAGCTCCTAGCTTTTGATGTTGCATGTAGTGATATTCCATTTGTATTTCAATAAATAAAGCTTGCCTGAATTTCAAAGAGTAGAATAGCCACACTGATCAGCCTTACAGACCTGGCAGTTTTGACACATAGCTTTAATCCCAATGGCCACACTAGTTTGCCATAGAAATGGGATGGTTGTGGTGCACATCTTTAATCCCAGCACTAGAGAGGACTATAAGACAGGAGGAGATAGCTCTCACACACAGTCTCTTTCTGAGATTCCTGGAGGCAGGATCACCATTTTGGAATGAGGTAGAGGTAAGGATCATTAGTTGGCTGTTTTGCTTTTCTGACCTACAGGTGGAACCCCAAAATCTGCTTCTGGGTTTTTATAAATTATGCTATGGCTATATTTTTCATAGGGATGCATCGTGTCCTTCTCAAAACACAACCCTCCATATAAATTAACATATACGTGATATATATTATATAACCTATAGATGTGACTCCTAAGCAGAGAAAAGGAAGAAGCCTCACAGCAGTTAAAATTAGCCACAAAACTGAGAACAAAAAGAAAGTGAAATTAAACTTCAACAAGTGGGGTTAAAATTCAAACATAAGATATTCATTCATATTCACACATAGAAGAATGCTCCTAGAAGGGATAACCGATTTGAATATGCAACTGATTTGAATATGCAATATGAACATAATAGAAAATTTTTCATAAGCCCATTCTTTTTTTTTCTTTCTTTCTTTTTGTTTTTTGACAGGATTTCACTGTCCTGTCCTGAAACTCTCTCTGTAGACCAGTCTGGCCTCAAACTCACAGAAATTTGCCTTCCTCTGCCTCCAGAGTGCTGGGATTAAAAGCATACACCACCATACCCAGCCATAGCCTAGCCATAGCCTAGACTTTTCCTTCCTTCCTTCCTTCCTTCCTTCCTTCCTTCCTTCCTTCCTTCCTTCCTTCCTTCCTTTTTTTCCTTTCTTTCCTCCCTCCCTCCTTCTCTGCTTCCCTCCCTCCCTCCTTCCTTCCTTCCCCCTCCTTCCTTCCTTTCCTTCTTTCTCTCTCTCTCTTTTTTTTTTAAAAAATTGTTTA
This sequence comes from Dicrostonyx torquatus, assembly GCA_028555095.1. Classification (NCBI taxonomy): domain Eukaryota; kingdom Metazoa; phylum Chordata; class Mammalia; order Rodentia; family Cricetidae; genus Dicrostonyx; species Dicrostonyx torquatus. Next base: position 2,716,181 of record JAQHUG010000227.1, on the reverse strand, counting down.
TTTTGCATGCCCATGGCAGTTTCTGCTCCTTCGTCTCCTCCCTGGTCTGCCCCTTCTTTTCTCCCTGCACCAATCGACTCTTCTGTTCAGGAAAGGGCAGGTTTCCCATGGATAGCAACAAGGTATGGCATATCAAGTTGTAGTAAGACTAAGCACCTCCCCCTCTGTGGAGGCTGCATAGTCCATTCTTTAACACAGCAGATATTTATTTTTTTAAATACATATCTGAAAAATATTTGAGTTCAATGAAAATTGCTTCTTTTTTCCTTCTTTTGTGGAAAAAAATAATCTATGATTTTGTAAAAATAAGTACTGCTTTGTGCAATCCATATTGTCTTGCCTGAACTCTCATATCCCTATTATAAAACTTCACCTCTCTAAAGGGCTTATATTACTGTATCCATCTTCACATTCTAGGTTTCAATAATACTTTGGTTTTAGTTAAACAGCACACATTAGTTAAAATAGAGAAACTGAGCATTATGTCATACACATGGAATCCCTTCACTTAATCAGCTGAGGTAAGAAGGCTGAAAGTAAATTCAGGTTGGGCACCAAAATGAGATTTTGACTCACAAACAGTAAATAAGTTAGTAAATAATATTAATAAGAACTGAGGTAACCAATCACAAAACCAAGTAGATTAAATAAAAGAATTAAGAAAATTTTAATGTGAATAACTATGCAATGTAGAAAAAATGTCAGAGTCCATGGTTACAAAGTTAGGTAGAAATGCCTCTGATTTCTTCTCAACCCTAGCAGATTTTAATGGGCAGGCACTGAACTTCCATGATATACTAGCTTGGTGTTTATAATTCCTTCTCAACCTTGTGTTGATTTGTAGATACGTAGCTTTTAAATTATCAGCCTTAATAGAGATGCTAGGAACCAATTAGGGCTAGTCTCATCTCGCTGTCTTCCTTACAGCACAGGAGCGTGTTGAACTGATGGCTTCATTGGCTTTAGATCTTTATTTGTGTCCTTTCTTTCAGGCCTACAAGGCTGAGATCAGTCAGCGTGAAATCAGTATTCACAATGTGTGGGATGAGCGTGGGTTGGAGCTGTCTGAGGTTTATGGGCTGATCATCTTCCTTGCTGAGTGCACACAGGGGACTCCCCTGCTGGAACTCACTCTTGACCCTGCTAAGGCCTCTCTCAGACCATGCATCCATCACCAGGCACTTTGAGCTATGGACTAACATTTTTATTCTGCAGGGCAGGGCTGGGACCTCAGGAACCATCCTTCTTTATGCTGTATCACTCTGCTTATGTCTTATGCCTGCCAACAAACTAATTTACCTTGTTTCTTAGTGTCTGGTTAGGGTAAGGAAAAGGGGCTTCCCAAGCTAGACATCTGTTCCTCCACCTTGGGGTCCTCCTCTCCTTGCCCAAGGAAGATTCTGGAAAAAGATCTTCACCTTGTTTGGTGCACTGTTCCCTGGACTGTCGCCACAAGTCTGACTAAAGAAGATGAAAGAGTCTGCTTTGCTGAGAATGTCTCTATGCCATTTAACTTTTAGGCCAATAAATGTCCCTGAGGTCCAACCACAGAGATGGATAACACCCAGCTTTAGCTATAACCTGCAGGCTGTTGGGGGCAAAGAGCAGAGGAAATTCAATTCTAGGCTCTGGATTTTCTGATCAGACTTGACATGTGTGCCTGGACAATAAGATTTGTGACCTATGCAGAATAAATGTAAACCCAATACCAATTAACATGTATGAATAGCAGTGCCCTGAGTGCTCAGATTTTGGACTCTGCAATATGCAGTGAGTGATAGATTCTAACTTGGGATGAGGTCCCTGGGTGTTGATTCTTCACTCTTTTCATACTAATCCATGCCAAACTTTAGTTTCCCTATCTTAGATGGAGACTAAAGATAGTTCCTCTTTTATAATTTTGTCAAATTAAGCAAGAGAGTAGCATGATAAGTGCTTAGCTTTGGTTTTTGTATATGATTTATGTAAGGTGATAATGGTAGCAGTAATAAAAGCAATATAAAGATTTTGTGCCTAATAATGACTATATGATGATATATTTTATCTATTTTTCATTCTCACAATAAGAATATTTGTAATAAACATGCTTTCCATTATCACTGTAAGTTGCAACGAGACAGTTCACCTGGGGTCACTCCATACATGTGATGGGTTTTCTAAAGCTATCAGGCAATCGATAGACACCAAGTCTTTCTCAATCTCGTGGTACTATTCTTATTTCAAGGCCAAGGAATGCAGTGGATCTCCTGCTTTGTCTCACTGCCTCTTCTACTCACTCATATCATCCATAGATGAGAGTTAATATCCGTCTATACAAGAGAGCCTCCTATACAGCTATGAGTGACGTTTTTCCAGAAGTCAGGGTGAGCATGGGGAAATTGTATTGAAAATAAGCTCTGGAGCTTTTAAGGATGTGGGACTACTTAGAAAATGTCATTGTCACTTTAGACTTACAAATCAATTCCAAAATCTTGAAACTTGTGCTCCTCCATCTCCTTCTTGAAATAAAGCAGGCATAAGCTTTGCCATATGTTGGGACTTGTGTGTGTTCAAGATTAATCACAAGTTGCAAATCTTTGTTTTCGGCCCTAATTCAACAAAATCTGTAGCTACTTGTGGAATAGTCACCCACAGAGCTAGTAAATTTGTAAGAGTGCTAACATTAGGAATGTGATATCTCCGGTTGTGAGAACTGTGCTGTCTCCTTCATAGTCTTGAACAAGTTTAAACTTCCAAGAAATCTGTGTTATGAAAGAGTCAAAGTTGAAGAAACACCAAAGGCAATTCTTATGAAAAAATTTAATGAGCACCTACCATGTACTGGAGGGAGTTGAGGATATTACCATAAAGAGTAGCCAAGAATCTGCATTTTGGTGCTTAGCGTCTAGCAATAAGGCAAAGGAAAATCCAACTCATCTGCAGTAAGGTAGCTGTAGCAAGGGCTAAGGTGAAAGTCATTGCAGGAAGAAGAAATGTTAAGACAATATCAAGGGGAAGCTGCAGTTTTAGATGTGTAACCATAGAAACCTGACTAAGAAGTTGACATTTGAATCAGACCTACAGAAACTAAATCCACACATCTGTAGGAAGAGCTTTGGAGGATGAGATGAACAGCACAGCGCCCAAGCTGAGAACATGCCCTCAGTATGAAGACTGTATGAATGACAAGAGTGACAAAAGAAGGGTGGCGCAGTCCAAGAATTGCAACAAAGGGGCCAGGCTGTGGAGCCGTGGGGGGACAGGGTACTTCTGACAGCCTGAGTAGAGGACTAAAACAATGTGACTTTCTTTTGCATGTGATGCTTTTTAAAAATTTGGAGTAAGTTTCTACTTAGAACACTATTTTCTAGTAGCCCATTGTCACCTTAGGCCACTCACTTTTTTCCTCTGGTGCTTGGACCTTATATAACCATAGCACACTTGCTGAAACCAGGATTTAATCCATTACATTACCATCCCAAAGGCACCAATGCTTCCACTTGTCTCCAAAATTATATATTAAGACCAAGGATTACAACCATGGACAGCATTTAGATTATCATTTAGTCCTTTTCCATCTTCATTAAGTACTTCTTATGACTTGGTCCTAACTTCTGTGGTGTGAAGCATTCTATACTTTCTATCTGGGGTGTTACTTGTTTACATGTGCATTAGAGGGTTGGTCCCTAATGTGTGATACTACTAGGAAGTGACAGGAACCTTTTATGGTGGTAGCCATGGGGAAATTTTTGGTCATTGGGTAAGTGTCTTTGAATGTCACACTGTCTCCTCTACTTTATTTCCTGGCCATCTTGAGGCAGAGCAGATTTGCTCTATTGTGTGTATCTTACCATGATCCTTTACTGCATTGCCATAGGCAAAAAGTAGATGAGCCAATTTATGGATTGAAAACTCTGAAACTGAACCAAAGTAGACCTTTATTCTTTTTAAATTTATTACTTCAAGTATTTTATTATAGTAACAGAAAATAAACCCAAACGTCTCCTTCTTTGCAGTTTCATGAACACAAGCTTCTTTCTTAGTATAAATGTCAACATATGATATTTCCCATTTCTTATTAAGTCATAAAAATTCAGTTTCCCTTAAAGAACCGCACAGCTTCACTTTGATGTATCTGAATTATCAACGTTATCACTTTTGCATGTTGGAGACATAATTAAATAAAATAACAATTACTTGAATGCAAGAAATTTGAGATAAAATAGCCAACCTAAATACCAAGACAGCTACTAACTGGCGAACAGGAAGGTAGCACATACAACATGGCTATGCTGGACAACAAAATTATTCAGGACTTAAGAAGAATGGAGCAGAACGGCTCAAGATTTCATTGTGCTACTCAGAGTAGGGCACAACTGACAATTACAATTTGTGGAATTTTCAGCTTTATGTTTTTGTTTCCTGACTGGCCACGAGTGTTGAAAACCACGGAAAGAAAAGTCATGGACAAGCCAGGACTGCTGTACAGTTGGTATCTAGACTTTGGCCAGCTGGGTTCCTAAGGATGTTATTCTTCTGTCCCAGGACACCATATTGTGTTTATTTGTTATGTCTCTTTGATCTCTTTTGGTTCTTCAGCAGTTATTTACTTTTGTAACTTTGAGAGTTTTGAGGGCTACTGTTTACGTTGCAGGATGCCTTTCAATTTGCTTTTGCCTGTTTCCTTGTTATTGGATCAGGTTAGTGGTGTTTGGGCAGAATCCCACTGAGAAAACCTGCCTTTTTTCATACGACATCACTTCTCACTGGTAATGGAAGCTTCATTGTTTGATGAGATTCCACTAGAAGGTGCACTCTGTCTCCATAATTTTTGGAAGTGACTCAGTGAACCCAGCCAATACTCAAGAAGAAGTGAGTGAATTGCCATTATTTTCAACCTCTCTCCTGACAGGTCTTTATGACTGTGGTATTGAGGAACTTTATGATTGTGGTATATGACTGTGGTTGAGAGAAACAGCATCTAACAGTCAATTAGAAAATACCGCACATATCTGGAAAGAGATAGTGGGGGACATTGTGGCTTTGCAGGAAGGGGAAATGGCTGGATTCTCAATGTGTGCTGAAAGTCAAGCCTAATGTGTTTGATGGAAGGGTTGGTCAAAGTATGTAAAGAGAAGAGTCAGGGATGACTCCAACTACCTGACGGATGGAGAAACCTTTTGCTGGAAGGAGGACCAGCATTTCCTCTTACAGGCATGGGGACAGTCAGATTGTCATCAGAGGTCTGAATCACAAACCCGAACTCATGCTTTTTTTCTCCTGTTTCCATAGCTCGCTTCACCATCTTGGAAGTGACTCCTGCTGAAGAGTAGCCTAAAAGTTCGAAATATCCACACTGCGTTTCCCCTCGGCTCCTTTGCGTGCAGCTGGTTTTCATCAGCAAGACCTTGTCCCAGGTGTTCAGCAGGCCTGTTTCCTCTTGCTCAGCAGGCACACAGACTGCCAACAGCAATACTTAGAATGGGGAGGACCTGGGGACCACCAGCCTATTACGATTGTCATGGGCTTTTATTGAATTCTTTCATTATCTCCCTGTGAATGCAACAGCGTTCTTTCCCTTCTAATTAAACAACAACTTTTATTATCTTTGATGGAATTATTCAATAGCACATGCCCTCAAACATTTAGTCAATGCTGGTCAAAGTGTTCTGTAACAGCCAGCCTTCAAAGCAACGCTGATTTGGCGACACTTAGCTATGTTGGAGGAGTTGATTTCACAGGCTAAAAACAAGTTGATGCAGAGACATTTGCTCATTTTTACATCTTCAGTATTAGTCAGCGTTTTACTGTCATGAGAAAACAGCTGAAACAATCTACTTCAAAGGATGGCAGATGGGACGCCGAGATGGCTCTGGTTAGGAGCCTTTGATGCTCTTCTAGAGGATCCAGGTTTGAATCCCATCACTTACATGGCAGACCACAACCATCTGAGACACCAGTTCCAGGGAATCCAGCATGTCTTTTGACCTCTACAGGCACTAGGCACACACATGGTAGGTACATAGACATACATGTAGGCAAAACACCCATGCACATAAAATGAGATAAAATTTAATAATTTTTAAAAGGAGTAAAGGTAAAATTTACCTCATGATTTCTGAGGTTTCAGTCCATGGTTGCTCGGCCCTGTGGATGGAAAATAAGGTGAATGAAAAGGCAACGAGAAAAACAAGAAAGAGCCAGCATCCAAGTATCTTTCTCAAGGATACACCTGGTGAGTCAACTTCTTTTCACTAAGCCTCCCCTCCAGAAAGTTCTATGCAATAGCACTGCGGTGGTGAACAAGGCTTCAGTACAGTGTCGCTGGAGATAATACGTGTCTAAGCTACAGTAGTTTCATATCCCTGACCCTTTTAGTCTCTTTACTTTGGAAGCTCTGCAACTGCCCTGAGCCCAGGTCCAAGTGTGAGACATTTTTAGCTAGCCACAAGCATGTGCGCGTGCATGCCTACCTGCTGCAATGCCATGGTGCTGTGTCTATAGTAACACCCAAACTTCTCATTATGATAAACAGAACATTCTAGGCTCTGCTGCTGCCTATCTTTGTCTGGAACTCACAGTACCCAGAAGCCTCTATCTGGCCCACTCTCAGTCTCTCCTCACTGTCTTTGCACTCAAGTCATTTGCCTGACGGTCTATCACTCTTCACCCCCTCCAATTTTTGTGCAGGACTAATTTCTCATTTTTACTTTTTCTCTTCAAATGTTGCCTTTTCAGACAGAGCATCTCCTCCCCTAGTCCTGCAGTTGGGAAGTTCTAGTGTTGTTATCTGACTCAGCAAACCTTTCCCCTCAGCAGCCACTTGCCAGCCTGGGTCCCTAGGTCACTTTTACTCTGGAACTTTGTGTATTTTAAAACCACTGTTGTTCATTTTGTCATGACTTTGCTTGTTTTCTGGCTTCTTGGAGGACATTTATTTGCGCCTAACAAACCCTTGTGTCCTCAACAGCTGAGTAGAAACAATGCCTCAAAGTAATTGACCGGCACGTGTTTGTTAACTGAGTGTATAATGTTTCTGAGAATCTGAGGACTCAGGTTTCAGATAGTGAACTCTACTTCATTTAAAAGGAGCACACTGGAAATATATCCTAGGAAAAATAAATTACAGAAAGCCTTTTCATTTAAGGATTCATGGCACCTGGCTTTTAGGTTTTTTTTTTTTTGTCTGGTTTTGTGTGTGCATGTTCATGTGCACGGGCAGTGTGTGCACGTGTGTGTGCATATGTGTGTATGGGGGGGTAAAAGCTGGGATTGATCCCAATGCTTCTGTGGTGCCATTAATTGCTCTTCCACTAATTGGAATCCAGTCTTCGCAGGGCAAGCTTGAGCTGGGTTAGAAGAAGCAACCAGAGAGGGCTGGACCAGGGTTCCGATAAGAGGAAATAGCATAATAAGTTGGAAGAAGCAAAAGAGCAGAAATAGCAAATATTTCCAGATATGCAGCAGCCAAGCCAAGCACACCCAACCCTCAAGAGACATGGTTCTCAGTGCTCCTGCCATGCACCATGTGCCACGAGAATCCTGAGTTGTTTTATATGCTGCTCCCAGGGGGGGCATCCAATAGCAGAAAACGGAGCACGGGAGAAGATTTTGGAAGCAAATTATCTTTAAAAGTTCATTTATTCACTTCCCTTCCAGTCTCTTGAGAGCAATGGAAGAATTCTCTAATGGCTGTTTATTTAAATTTGGAAACCTAATGGGAATGTGGGCACCAGCAGCTGGATAACAGGAGAATATGATGCACATGTTAACAGTGAAAAGACATACATGTACATATACTTGTGTATGTATGTGTATGTAGTGATAATTTGCTTGTAATCTAACAAATAAATCTTGCCTGAAGATCAGAGTGCAGAGCTAAGCCACTAGTTACCCATAGACGCCAGGCAGTGTTGGCACACTCCTTTAATCCCAGCACTCAGGAGGCAGAGGCAGATGGAGCTCTGTGAATTCAAAACCACCCTGGGCCACACAAGATCGACCCAGTCTAAAAGAGCATCAGAGCCAGGTGGTGGCACACACCTTTAATCCCAGGATTTGGGAGTCACACGCCTTTAATCCCAGTACTAGGTAGGTGGAGATAGGAGTGATATAACTGGGTGGAGAGAGGAATATAAGGCAGAAGAAGACAGGAACTCAGATGCAGTGTGTGGATGCGTCTTATGAGACAGTCTGAGGATTCAGTCTGAGGATTTAGTCTGAGGATTTGCAGAGAGAGAATGGCCCCTTCTGTCTGAGCATCAGTAAAGGTACGAACTCTCTAGTGGCTGGCTGCTCTGCTTCTCTGATCTTCCAGCATTTTTATTATTATCCAGGTTTTTATTATTGAGAGCAGTTAGAATTCTTGCTATATGTGTATCTGCCAAACCAAGCCAATATCATTTTGTGTGTTTCAGAGGTTGTGGTCTTTGATAACAAGTCTCTCACAGTATCCCTTTTTCTAGCGTCCTTGGCCTTTGGATATGGATCAAAATTTATAAATGTGAGCATGCAGATGATGTCCAGATATAATTCTGAGATAGAATATCTGGGCTTCAAATTCATTGAATCTTGTCAGGAGGCAAAGGTGCTCTGAGTCCAGAGGCGGGAGAGGCACTGAGGATGTCTCTATAACCAGAGATGTAAGCACAGTAAGAGTGAGGAGAGAGAGGCTGCATCCTGGCTCACATCAGGTTTCCCAAAAAGTAAGGGTGAGGACATATGTATGTCAAAACAAAGGTTTTTTTTTTCTCAGATAAATCATGGGAAAGAAGCAGAAGCATAGACGTGCTCAGGTTTATACTTTGCCCATTGAGTTTTTGCTTATTTCTTCCTTATTCCTGTCTTCTTGCTTTCCCTCCCTTTCTCCCTCCTTCCCTCCCTCCCTCCGTTCTTTCTTTCCATTTAAAAGCCTGTTCCTTTTGACCTTCTTTCTCTTGTGGAAGGTCTGTAAATAAGTCAGTAATTCCTAGAAAGGCACACCCAATGGATTGCAGATAGTTATATAGATGATATAGAGAAATCATTGCTGCTACATGGACATGTGAAAGGAGATGCATTAGTGTAGTTACTTCACACAGCTATGGAGACTCAGACATCTGACAAAAGGTTGACCATAGCTGGAGACCCCTGGGTGTGGTGGCATGGCTCTGTGTAAGCCTTAAGGTTTTATAACTGGGATAACTATTATCCTGAGGCCAAAGTCACCTGTGTATATCTTGGAGTCCTAAGGTCAGAAAGTTCACAGTTCTGAAGTCCAAGGAAGGTATTACAGCTGCCAGAGAGAGAAACCAAGTCCCCTTTGATTTTTCTGTTCTATCCAGGCCTCCTCGGCCTGATGGCAACCACCCATATTGATTACCACAGGACTTTCCTGCTCCATTAACTAGGATTACACACAGATCTCCAGAAACCTTCTCAGCCATGCCACCAAATAATGCTTTAGCCGTACCTTAATCCTGTTAACGTTGTCACTGAAATTAGTCATCACCTACCCTGGTTTTGTTTGGCGGATTTACTTTGTAGATCAACTTGTTTTATAGCATGCGGCCTTTTGGCCGTCCCCCCTACAGAGTCCGTTTCAGGCTGAGCAGCAGCACAAGTCTCCCCGCTTTCTTCAGGCTCCTCCGTGAAACATGTGTTGTGGCTTTATTGCAGTCTGCTCTCCTTCCAACCCAGAAGAAACTTCTGTGACATTTCACACGAAGGTGTTAAAGGCTGGAGAAAACATTATTCCCAAGACAGACGCGCTAAGAATGGAGAGTGGGGATGACCAGACAGCTTAGTTCCTGCTTGTTTATCACTGAGTTCTATTATGATGGGGTTAGGAGTGGGAGAAGAGATTGTTGCATGAAGTTCAAATCCTTAGAGGTCTCATCTAGCACCCCTTGCCTCCTGAAAACACCCATCCCCTTCATCCTGATGTATTCTTGGAGGATGTATTTCCCTTTTTCATGACTGATGTCAAAGAGCTGACAAGATGGCAGAGGTCTGGCATGACTGAGAAACTGTCCCAGCACTCCTGCAGCCTACACAATCCCTTAGTTCTGCTGAGGATGGTGGGTGAGCTGTGCAAGGCTGGGCCCTGTGTCAAGGGTGGGAACACCTGCAGAAAAGTAAATCTAATCTGTAACCATAGTTGTTCCTGCCTCCATCTACCACGTATCCCAGGGAAATCAGATCTGGCAGCCCAAGTGCTGAGACTAGTACACTGTGTACTTTCTCCTTCCCACAAATTAGACTTGTATGAGGAGGAGAGACGGCAGCAGGAAAGGAGAAAGTCGGAGAAGAGGCAGGGACAGGGCACTAGGTGGCCTCTGAGTCTCCCTGTTTCCTGTTCTTTCCTGTAAGGAGGAGGTTGAGTGGGAGATATGTTTATAAGAAGTCCACCCGCTTGCTTTGCTCCTTGCTTCCAAAGTGAGGCAATTAGCCTGGAAACAGATGTGCCCTGCGCATACTCTCACAACTCTTCCACCCAGTGGGTTATATGAGATGGGCCTTCGTTAGCACGCACATTTTGTGACGTAATGTGCCTCTTTCAAGGGTGACTTCTAATTCTCAGGTTGTTGTCTCTGTGTGGTGATCCGACATACTAATTTCGGTCACAAAAGCAGCCCAAGACCCAGGCTGCTGCCCTGAGACATGGCTGGAACAAGTCACCAGCATGAGATATTAACAGGACCAGATATTACCAACAGATGTGGACTCAGGTTGGATGGAGTTGGTCTGTTTAGGGGATACTTAGAACCAGAAGAATTTGAGCAGGACCTGAGACCCTCTGGGCACGTGGTGGGCTGGCAGGTGTGGGGCATCTCAAGGAGGAGGGCTTGGTCGCCAGTTGTTGAGAGCAGTTGATATTCAATCTGGCGTGGGATTTTAGAGAAACTGTTGGCATTGGCTCTGGCCCAAGGCTGTCTTTTGTCCATAAGTCCAGCTGGATCCAGCAGGTAATTAGCACCTTGCTTTAGCCAAGAGCTGGTGGCGCATGCTCATGAGACGACTGACTTCACATTACAGCCCATGGCTTTGGGGAGACACCGTGCTCTTCTGCATCTCGAAGGGGCAGGGTTGCATCACCTTCTCCAAGATAACCTTCTCATTGCTCTGCTAACGCAGACAGTATGCTTGGGGTAGATCTAGTGTCGCACAAGTAAAATATACAGAGGTGCTGCCCCCAACTTCAGTTTAGAAAATTGACATTTTAATATAATAGTCTCAAACTAAAAATGAACGCCAAAATAGTCCATGGTGAACCAATTATTAAAATGTTCAGGAAGGATGGGCTCAGCATTACTGGCTTCTGTAGCAGCTGAGTGCAGACCCTGTCTTCATCATTCTCAGGACAGAGGAACCTCCTCCAAGGTTCCTCTCTCGCCAAAGCAGGAGAATTCATAGTGGTGTAGCAGCTAAATTCAAGCTGGAGGCAAGAACAAATGCTCCGAAGATCAATTTAGTAGTAACTAAACCCTCTTCTGAGGACAGCTTTCTAATTAATTGAGCAACACTGCTCCACCTCATTACTAACTATACAGTTCCTAGCTGGCTGGGAACAGGGCTAGTCAATCCATCAGTGCTCTGATCCCAGTAGGTCAGAAGATGTGAGGTCAGTGTTTGTGTGTCTCAGCTGTCTCACGTGGTAGTACAGTCTTTTGGGAAGACATTAGAAGTGAGGCCACAGGCAAGATCTCCTGTGCCCTGCAATGCAGATGGTCACTATTCAGCTCATTCCCTAACACAAAGGTTTAGGTCGCTTCTTTTCGTTGCATCTTCCGACCACATCTCACCTGTATCAAAGGGTCAGGACTGATTTCAAGTGACAGTGCAAACTGTGAATGATCTATAAACACCCCTGGCTGGGTGGGAGCATCAACTTAAGGCTTTGAACTCTGCCAACGGCAACGGTGAATAGTGCATTGGGCAAGAAAGAGAGAAGATGAAACCATGGTTGCTTCTTCCCACTAGTATGAAGAGTGAGCTATGAAAGTCTCATTCATTAGCTGATATCTTTAAGGAGATGGCGGTGCCATCTAAGAATGTGTGGACATTTTTTTTCAAAGCTTGAAATAAAAGGAGTGTTGGCAAAGAAAGGGTACATCTTTTGACTTAAAAATGCCACTCTTGTGACCAGTGGAGGTGTTCTGCAGATTATGAGTTATTTCATAGGTTCATTGTAGGCCTTGAGTAACTTTTCTGTGGTAGAAAGCAATGTTAATATTGTCTTCAAGAGAAAACTTAAGTGACAAAGAGGAAAGCTCAAGGTATTAGAGCGAATATCCAAGTAACAGAATTGAGGTGAACCCAGGTAAACTGACTCCACATTAGGACTTATTATTTGTTGAGTTATGAAGAGTCTCCCCAAAATGCTCAAATGTTAGGTGAAGGCTTGATCATCAACTAGTGTAGTTTTGTTGGGAGATGGTTGGGTGACCATTGGACCTAACCTTTGGACCAACCCAGTGATAAATTTATGGTGTATATTATGTAGAAGAAATAGAAAAGATAGCCCTGTTAAGGGTAGGTCCCAGGGGGTGCTTGTCTTGAAATAATGGGCATTATCACTGCTCCTCCCTCATTTGATCTTTGCTTCCTGGCTGCTATGAAGTGAGCAGCTTTTTCTGCCCTCACCATGAACAGTAATGGAAACAGCCAACCATGAAATCACAAAACTCCTGCAGGATCTGACATAATGAATCCACACAAACGATTCCTACTTGAAGTTATTTTCCTCCAATGTTTTGGCCAGTGCAACAGAAGTAAATGAACAGAGGGTTCTTTCAAAATTCAGGCTTCTTTAAAACTACTCTGATGTATCTGAGTTCTCTTATCCCCACAGTTCCCTAGCTCAAGCTGGGAAGCTATTAGGTCTGATTCCTTCTCTAAATGGCAGCCCATCGAGACAACCACGGTTGAGTAATGCCCTGCATCAAATGTGCTTTGCCCACAAGCCTTTAGTTTGCCTCCACAAACTGGAACTATTTGCATAGGTTTCTTCCCTCTGGCAGCACTGTATTTCTGCTATGAAAATAGCATGTCAGATTCAGGAGAATGAAACTGATGAAAATCTGCCCTTGAGAAACATTTATGTATGCAACTTCTGAGGTTGGCAAGGCTGAGCCTTGGGACACTTATAAATCCCCTTCAAGCTGGAACTTTACTGCATTCTTGCCTGGACATCTGAGGCACTGTGTGTACTCAGAAAGAAAAGTCTTGTAGTTGGTATCTAAATTAGTCATCATATTGGGAGAGATGTGGCTTGCCTAGAAGTATTGATTGGATATGCATTACAAACTGGGGTATAACACAACCTGTAATCATTATTTCCAGGCCAGGGATGAGGGCCTTCCAAGACACAGTGGATCTTAGAAACCATGGCAGATAGTAATGACCTTCTGTCCACTCTGTTTTTTCCTATACATTCCTCGAACAGAGCTTAATTAGGTATAGTTAGAGGTTACCAACAGTACCTAATACTGGAAGACAGCATGATTATAACAAGTCAGTATAGTAAAAGTTCTGTGAGTGTGGTCTCTTACAAATATTGTGCTTTCAACTTTTCACTTAAAGGAAGCAGTTTACAGCTTCCCCATGCCATATCCATGTGGGTACCACCATCTCTCTTGCTCCCTGGGGACATTAAATAAAATAAGGTTGCTTGAACACAGACATTGCAATACTGTGTCAGTCTTATAACCTAACTGAGATAGCAGCTAAGTGGCTAATGGGCAGGTAGCATATACAGTGGCTATGTGCAATAAGGGGATGGTCCACACCCCTGCTTCGAAGGCTTTCTGTTTCATTCAGATGCTCAGAGATGCATGCAATTGAGTACTCAGGAATGGCTTCCTCTGGAATTTTCCATTTTACATTTTCAAAGAACTGTTGACTCCGGGCAGCTGAAACTAAAGAAATCAATACTATATGAGGGGAAACTGCTGTCCACTACAGCATTTAGTGAGTCCATCTTATCATTGACCAAACAGACTCTTTTGGAGAAATTATACGCTAGGCTGAGTTTTCTTGTGATGTAAAAGGTGTAGGTCTTTCTGCTATCTCCCTTTGAAAAAAATCAAATACCCAACCCAGATTCAGCCTCCAAAACAAACTTCTTTATCCATGACCTCAAGGTGTTCTTACATCATCCAGAACAGTAAAACTGGAGCAAAATGCCAAGTTTCTGAAAAGTAAAAATGAAAGGGGGACAAAAGAAAAAGAAAAAGTTTGTAAAGTTACAGAATAGAGGTTGCTCAGGAGTCATGGAGCTAGCGAAGGGGGACGGGAACATGGCATTACTCTCGCTTTAATGTGGCCTGTGTCACAAATGAAGAGGCAACATGCCCACTCCCTGCAACATAAGCAAGCTTTTCCTCTGCAAGACACTCAGAGAAAGGTAGAAAATCAAAGACAAATGGGGCAGGAGAAATTTGGATTGTCTCAGCCTACAGTAGGTGGAGACACCATGCCTTTAATGAGCTTGATAAATAGCTTCTACTCCATTGCTTACTATATGGCAACACACACACACACACACACACACACGCACACACGCACACACACAATCCTTCATTATATTTCTCCATATACTGCTCCCTCAGATCAGCACTTTCATAATGACAGACCTTGCTATCATTCTTTGTGTGTGTATAGGGTTAGTTATTGATTGAACTTTTTTAATGTTTCAAGAGGAAACATTTAAAGCAAGGAGTGATTGTCTTAAAGGTTCAGAATAATTAAGGATAACCGAAGAGTTGGGTTCTATCATTGTTTTCTTATTTATTTATTGTATTGAGTTTTACTTGAAACCTAATGCTATGTGAACAATTGGGAAGCTTTTCTCCCATCGCTATTGACAGAAATAAAAGTGTGATTTATTTTTCTGTGTTAAAGGAAAGTATATTAATTGTTCACTTTTGACTAAAGTCTACTACATTTGACTGTGTGTATACATACAAAAACATAGACATTTGTTAACACACAAAAGGCAGTCATGTTAACCCATTCTGGGAAGACAATATTTATTTTATATTATTATTATTTTTGAAACACTCTAGTGCAGGGTGTCTTGGGAATCACAAGTAGCCCAGGGTGGCCCCAAAATCATGATGATGTTCCCACCTCAGCCTCCTGGCTGCTGTCAACTTCTATTTCCAAATCGTACCTGTGGGCCTTTTGTTTCTTACTGCTTTCATCCTTATTGCCTTTCAGATTTTTTGGTAGTGTTTAAGAACCAAAGCTACACATCTGTGAGCACCAACAGCCAGTGTGGTGTGTCTTCACAATCTTCCTCCTGTTTTGCAGCTTCCTGGACTCGGCAGCTCCAATGAGATTACTTATCCCAAGGTATTCTATTCTCAACAGCTAAACTGCATTTTCTGAGGCTTGTCAAGTATCTGGATATAATTTAAGGGAAGGTAACCACATAGGGTTATGTTATGATGTTAAAAACCATTATGTTAAAAACGCTTTAGTAATGTTTTTCATAGGTTTTGCCTTAAAATGTCTAGCCTGTTTCTTTTCTTTTTTTGCTTTTTCAAGACAGGCTTTCTCTGCAGCTTTGGAGTCAGTCCTGGAACTAGTTCTTGTAGATCAGGCTGGTCTCGAACTCACAGAGATCCGCCTGCCTCTGCCTCCCAAGTGCTGGGATTAAAGGCGTGAGCCACCACCGCCCTAGCCTGTTTCTTAATAGATGAAAACTCTGTGTTTCCCTTGAACCTCTGCTGGCAAATGAAAGTCTTTGCCTTTAGTTAAAGCCATAAGAGATTGTCTTAAATTTATTGAAGATCTCTCAGTATTTACATCTGTGAATCCTCATCTTTGTTACCCTTTTTTTCTTTCTTTCTTTCTTTCTTTCTTTCTTTCTTTCTTTCTTTCTTTCTTTCTTTCTCTTTTTTTCCTTTTTCACTCAGTCAAAAAGGCACTGTTGTGAAGATTCAATGATTTTGTTCAGAACATTTTCCAGGAAACCTGGAAATAGAGTCTGTCCTTTAATAAGCTGGATCTGATGTTAGCCTCAGGGTAGGAGTGAAATGAAATCTCTTCTCTCTCCCCTTTCCCCGCCTGGCTTCCTCTTTGTACCTCTTCACGCCCTCTGCTTAGAAGTTATTTTTCTGGTCTATTTCTTACCTTCCTCTTTTCATGTAATAATTGGTGTATTCAATCTATGTGTACCAGGCCGAAAGTCCAGAGCCATCCTAGATTGAAAAAAAAAATCAGCGTTTTCAGTGCCCACCAGGCCATAGTACTTCTAGCCCATTGCCTCCTTTTAGGCCAAGTCTCTGCAAAGCTGGAAACATGTGACCTGTCAGCAAAAAGAACTTAGATTTGGGGCCTGTGCCGTCATCCTCCCCTTGGTGATTTTGTTGCATTAATGTCATCACATAAGGTGTCTCACCAGCTCTGCAGGTGGTAAATCTTTACCATCCTCTCATATGATGGCAGGCATCTCGCGTGGTCTAACTCTACTAATAGTGTAATTGACATCTGAGTGGCATCAATTTCTTTAACATCCGGAGTTACTGCTCAGGTTATCGAGATGGCTAAATTTGAGAGATATAAAGTAATAATAGCTTCAAATACTGTTTCTTCTAAGATTTAAATAGGAAAAAAATGTAGCATGATAATTTTCAAATGAGCCTTTTAAGCCAATGTAATCAGCGGAGCCAGCTCATACTGGCTAGCAAGAGTTCCTTATTACATTTTCAGGAATTTTGAGAGCTTGTTATAAAACACAGACATTATTAGAAGTTGAATCAGAGAAACTTACAGTGAAATAAATTATATTAAAAATGGTAATAAAAAACTCATTACTCCCTAATTATTTTACTACATTTTGCCATTATCTATGCTTCTGAGGTTATTTAATCTATTGTTTATGTGATGTGGACACACCGTAAGATGTAATACACTCCATCTCTTCTCAACTATGGGCTATGGGTTGGAATTAACTTCACGGGTCGATTTAAACCATATAAGTTTGTCACATGTTGTGAGCACCAGGAGAGTGGTTAAACAGGTATGTGGATTAGGAAGCAAAGAAATCTTGAAATGTTTGGGAAAATAGAAGTTTCTGTCATTATTGATCGTGAAACACCTAGAACAGCGTGAACATTTGGGTTACTCTGTTGACAATTACGTATTAGTGGGAAGGGAAGAGATTTCCTTTGTTAATCTCTAGTCTGTGTTTTTATTCTGCTGGAGTGCCCGCAAATACCATCTTATCTTTCACTGCCTTCTGTCCAGCTCGTTCCATAGCCACCGTAATCCATTTGCAATTCTCTGCTTACAAATATTTCATTGAATTAAAGAGCTGCAGTTTCTTGAGCTGCATCACATCTAGACATCCAGATACTCTGGTTATTCCAATCAGGTGTGACGTAGGATTTCAAGAAGAGCCTCAGTTCGTGGTAAGAAATTTGGACACATCGAGACATTGGTGGATCAATTAGGATGAACACAGGGAAAACCGTAAATGGAAGAATCCAGGAAGTGTCTGTCCACAGCCACATACATGCAAAGAAGGATATATGGGCTGAGCAGGTGTTTGTGATGACACATTTTAACTACTAATCCTTGTGCAGGGAGGATTCTGACTAAGATGCAGAAAGGCACCCTTCAAAGGGATGCTTAAGCATGAGTGCCGAGAATCCTTTCAGAAGACTCCTGAATAAATTACATAATGGTAACTGTGGTGGTTTGAATGAGAAATGTCCCCATAGGCTCATGTATTTGAACACTTGAACAGATGGCTGGGCTGCTTGGGAAGGTTACAGAATCATTGGGAGCTATGTCCTTGCTGGAGGAACTGCTTCATTGATAGTGGAATTGGAGTTTTTAGCCTCATCCCACTTCCAGTTCTCTCTCTGCTCTCTGTATCTGGATAAAGAAGTAATATACAGACAGGTAACATTATATGGACTAAACAGGTTCTATTTATATATTTAAGAAAAAATATATGTAACAACAATGAATGGAAAAGAGTCGTTGAATTTAGAAAGAGCTGGAGGTGGGGGTGCACATGGGAGGGGAAAGGAGAAAATGGAAGGGGGATAATGGTGTAATTACATCTTAATTTGAAACTATTTATTTTATTTATTTTTTAAAAAGATATGCTCTGTCTGCTTCCTTTCCAACTGCCTGCTGCCACACCTCCCCAACATTATAGACTTTCCCTCTGGAACCATAAGACAAAATAAGCTTTTGGGCATGATGTTTTGTAACAGGAACAGAGAAGTAATTCATATAGCAGCAATTTATACAATCATCACCATTATTCTACTTTCTACTTCTGGGTAACTTTGGAAATTGTAAAACATTTGCTAATAAAATTACGTTTGAACTGGATAGCACCTTTAACAATCTTGTTTATGAGCAGATTCACTTAGGCATAGGGAAGACACTTTACTCAAGATTCAGCAGATAGCAAGAACACTGAAATCTGAATTGGTTTGGAACATCTACTCTGAACTAGCAAAATGTTGATTTTACATGGAATATCTCTAGGTGCTTTTGCATATATTGTTTTATTTGGCCTTTTTCTTTCTTTCTTTCTTTTTTTCTTCTGTCTTTCTTTCCTTCTTTCCTTCCTTCTCTCTCTCTCTCTCTCTCTTTCTCTCTCTCTCTCTCTTATTGAGAATTTTACATAGGAATAGTGTATTTACACAACTTTCTACTCCTTCTTATACCTCCAATTCCTTCCATGACCCCATTTCTTCTTAGTGTCATGACCATGACCTCTTATATGTATGTATGTTTTCATGACATATATATATGATATATATATATATATATATATATATATATATCAAAGCACAACCTTTTATGTCTCTCTAATGGAGTTCATATTTATATATGTTTAGGGTTGAACATGTGGGATTGGACAACCTCCTATGGGTTCATCCTTGGAGAAGATTGATTCTCTAAAATTGACCATTAATTGTCTGTAGCTCTTTATCTGGGGTGAGGGATATTGACGTTTTGGCATGTTACCTACTATTGTGTTACATGGAGTGTGGACCCTTTGTTCTGTCCTGGCCGCCCAGCTAGCTTACACCCAAAATAATCACACAGAAACTGTATTAATTTACACACTGCCTGGCCCATTAGCTCTACTTCTTATTGGCTGACTCTTATGCCTTAATTTAACCCATTTCTATTAAATCTGTGTATTGCCACATGACTGTGGCTTACTGGCAAGATTCTTACCAGTGTCTGTCTCAGGCAGGAGCTCCATGGTGTCTGCCTGTCTGCTCTTCTTCCCAGCATTCAATTCTGTCTTCTCCATGGGTACTTAAGTTCTGCCCTTTCTAAAGGCCAAGGCAATTTCTTTATTCAGTCAATGAAAGCAACACATAAACAGAAGGACCTCCTACACCACTATTGTTGTTTTCATGACATGTTTAGGAAACCATCTTAATACTTCATAGATATCGTTCCCCTTTCATGAATAAAAGATACCATCTAGCCCAAACGGTCAGATCTTCTGGTTCTTACAATTTTTCTTCTGTCCTATTCCGGATGTTTCCTTTGGTGTAGGGAAGCCAAGTTCTACACAGTTCATTGATCTATACATCCTTACCAATTGTTGCAGGAGCATTACGGGTTAGATCCAGTTCAAATTATTTGAGCCTTCTTTCTTCTTTGACCTATCATTTAGTAATGAGGTGTTTAATCTCCATGATTTAAGGCACTGTATGTGCTTGCTAGAGATTTATTTTCTCTCCATTTGAAGTTTTGTTGCATTATAATCATATAGGGCAGAGTTAGTTCACTTTTTTTCCTGATTTTTTTTAAGATTTATTTTGTGTCACATAATGTGGTCTATTTTAAAGAAGCTTTCATGGCTACTGATGTTAATGAAGTATGTTTCTTTGTTTCTTCTGACTTGTCTTGAAAATTAACTTGAAGTCTATTTTGTTAGATAATATGATAGTAACATCTACTTACTTCTTGGTCCCATCTACTTGGAATACTTCCCCCATCTTTTCACTCTAAGTTGGTTACTATCTTTGAAGATATGATGAGTTTCTTGTAGAAAGCAAACAGGTGGACCATTGTTTTTTAACCAACCAACCCATGGCTATTGATCTGGCTGTTAAGGGTATTAATATTTAAAGTTACTATTAAAAGGCATGTGTTGACTGCTGTCTTTTTTTCCTGTTATATTCTTAGTCCTATTTTTAATTTCAGTGATTATTGCTGCATTTATATTCCTTATAAAATTTCTCAACTATTTTTATCCCTCTTTTTAGTCTAAAATATTCCTTCCTGTATTCTCCACAGGGCTAGTGGAGGAACCTTGGGTCCTTCCAGTCTGTTTATATCACTGTAAGTTTTTCTTTCTATTCAACCATGGCATGTAGTTTTTGCTGAGTAGAGGTGTCTAATTTGAGATTGGTGGTTTTTTAAAACTGAAAGTGCATTGCTCCAGGCTCTTTGGGCTCTTTATTGAACTCAGTTCTCAAAGTCTAAACAGTCTTTGTCACTTCACTCAGCCATATATTTGCGTTGTCTTCTATATCACTCAGATGTGTATTGTTGTCCTATTTAAGTTCTTTAAGCTTTTTGTGTGTTTTTCGTGTCCTCTTTAAACTCCTGACTCATTTGATAAAGCTTATGATTGTTCTTTTAAATTCTGTGCCGCAGGCTTCATCTCGGTAATCCTCATTGGAGAACATTTTTAGAGGACTATTGATTTTGAGGGAGAATGTACTATTATGCCTTTTGTAATGTTTGCGTTTTTGCAACATGGGTTGGGAATATGGACATCTTCCTTCACCTGTGTTTCTGGTGTGTGATTTAGCTTGCTTCAGGCTGGCCTGGGGCATGAACTCCTTGACTGGAGCTAGGCATGAGAATGTGGAGACAGCATGGTGGGCAGGTGAGGGTAGGAGAACTCAACAGGCAAAGGTGGTATAAGCTGTACGCATCTGGAGCAAGCGCTGCAATTGTAGAGATGATGTGATAAGAAATTAGGGACACAGGAACTCAACAGACAAAGGTAGTGTAACATGTATGCATCCAGAGAAAGCCCTGCAAATGTAGAGATGACGTGGTAAGGGGTGAGGGCCACAGAAACTCAGCAGGCAAAGGCAGTATGCGAACTGGGGTCTGTACATGGCCTAGGAGTGTGGAGATGGTACCAGAGTAGGTGAAGGTCAGAGGAGCTCAAAGAATTTTTTTCTTAGATTTCTGCAGGAAGAAAGTGGGACATAAACTAATGTATTTTTTCCCTAAAATCTTCCAACAAGCTGTTAAGAGAGGAGAATTAAAGTTAAACCTTTTCTGTTTCAGCAGAGATGCTCTGCTCTATGTAACTCGAGGTAAGAGTTCCAAGCATGAATGAAGCATCCTATCTCAGGGTGAATTCCATTCATGGCAAAGCACACTCAAATCTTACTGCATTTAGCATCTATACCTAATCCTAATAAACTAAATTCATAAGCCTTTCTCCAGTTAGGGACTAGGGATCTTAGAACCACAATGAAAAACATAAGTGAATTCTCAATGATACTGATGCTTTGCCCTTGAACTCTGATGTCTGGTCAGTCACCAGTAGACATGGGTCATGGGAAAGTGATCTAAAAATGTAAAGTCCCCAAATCTTATCCACTGGACTGAGGTTTAAAATTCAAACACAAGTTTGTCTCTGCACGACATTTAGTGTTTCATTTTCTACTCCACAGATCCTGCATCCCAAGAGAACACTGCAGGGAGGTTTCTGTGGAAATACAATCCAAATACTTTTTGGGTATGAATCAAAGGAACTTCCCTATGTTAGCCCATGGGATACAAATGTGTTGACACTCTTAAAAGATACAACTTCATAAGCAGGAACAAATCAGAGGACACTGCAGACCCAAAGTCTCCATCACCATGTAGTCTTCAGTCAACTTCAAGTTATTTTGGAAAGAAGTCAGAATTCTAAATCCTGGCTTTGCTCCAGATGAAGTATGTCTGCTCAGTCATTTAGAGGAGCTTTCTTAGAAATGAGCAATAGGGTAAATGTCACTGGGAAATGGTCGACTTGTGAGTAAGGAGCTGGGAAAATTTCCAGCTTCATGGATTGCTGATAATCTTCATGTTTTGTGTGTTTTAAGGGATCATATAGCATTTTAGAAATTCCTAATGAGAAATTAAACCCTCCTAATAGCATTTGATTTTTCTGCTGTGAATCAATCACACTTTAATGATGTCTGGTTTCTATCACTGCATAAATGCTTACTCTGAAACTTGACAGCTTACAACAGTCACTTAAATTTCATCACAGTTTTTTGGGTTCTAGAAGGGCAACGCTAGGTAGATTTCTCATGAAGTCTTTCACAGAGTTGCAATCAGATGCAGGTAGGGGTTGGTACTAGTTGAAGTCTTGCAGTACTGAATGCACAATGTGGTCATTTCCATGGTAGGTAGTGAAAGGTGGTTGCATGTGATGGTCTTTAACTGAGGCTACTCAACAAAACAGTCATGGGTTGCCTACCCAACATGCTAGACTAGTGAGACATTGTCTGGCTTACTTGGATTCTCCTAGAGTCCATATTCCAATGAAGCAGGTGGATACTGCATGGTTGGTTTTCACTTGTCCTCAGACATTATGTTGTGTCACACATAGTACATTAGACAGTCAGTCACAACCTCACCCAGTTCTAATGGCTACCAAATCCTCCACTGCTTTCAATTTGTTAAAAAAAAAGGAAGTGTCACTTCACATCTTAAGAACAGAATAAAAAAATTTGTCATAATATCAAAATGTATTTACAGTGGTAAAAGTCATAGCAGATTTTCTGTCACTCTACAGCAAATGACCACAAAATTTAAAAGAGCTATGTGTTTAGCTTACTATTCTCCAGTGGGTAGTTTAGGTGAGGTTTATCTAGCTAGTTCTGGGTTCTGCTTGGCTCCCTCATGCTTCTGCAATCAGTTTTAAGTCAGTTCTGCTGTTATTTTCCCAGTAGCTCTGGGGCCTCAGTTGGGACAGACTTGACCCTGGTGGCGGTGGTTTCTATTCTGCAGATAACTATTAGTTGCTTTCTGGGGTAGAGAGAAAAAACAAGGCAATGTGTAGGCAAATGTGGTTTCTTGAGTCGAAGGTACAACACTATTTCTTTATTACGTGTATGAGTTCAAGCCAGGGGTGAGTCCAGATATGATCTCAGGGCTGTGCAAATAGATCCCATTCACTTATGGAAGTTGCTGTGTTGTTCTTTGTGTAGGATGATGGAGGGGGACAGTTGTAGCCCTTAACAACATAACCTGATGTCCTAGTAGTGCTTCTATAGTACTTACTTTTCGCAAGCAACTTTAGGCATATAGTTCATTTTCTCATTGAAACAACTCTAACTATAGTTACTATTATTACTCATATTTTATAGGTAAGAAAACAGAGTACAATGACTTGCTCAAAATCACACAAGCATTCATTGGTTGCACAGGGATCCTGATGCCAGAATTGTACTATCAAGGTGGTTTGTTTGTTTTATAGGAACAACATGACAGCGGCTACGGCAGCATTCATTTTTATATAGGACTCAAGGTTGAGTGCTGCCAACATGCTACTACTTTTGGAGTCAGGGATTAATGTCTGGTCCACAGAGCAGAACCTTTGAATTGTTAGACTGTTTCACATTAAAGCAAATGTATCTTTCATTAGAGCTACAAGCAGGTTCTACTAGATATCTAGAGAACGAGTTATACAGAAGTGACATTTTTATGATATTTAAAAATAGGAATATTGGTGTTTGCTTAATTTTTCTTTCTGTTCAAAAAAATAGGTTTATTTTTTGCTTGAATAAACCTAAATTCTAAGTTTTCTCACACATTTTGGGGTTAGTTTTCTGTCAGTTTTTCACACATTAAGTCATTTGCGCTTTCAGTCCCGGTTACTTTCTGGCTGACAAATACCTATGATTTCCTTATGAAAGTGAATGTGTGCCTAGGCAATTCAGGGAGACTACCCAAGTAAGACAGTCATGATAATATTGGGGCAGCGTAATAAAGAAGAGAGACACACAGAAGAAGAAATGAAGAGAAAAGAATCAAGACAGAAACTGAGGTGATGGGAAGCTGGCTCAAAGTGACATTTATTTCACTTTGTGAAGATTTCACAAAGCTTCCTGCTGGGACGCTGGTTGGCAGTGGTGCTGTTTGGCACAGCTTGGTGTCCTTAGGGAGATGCTAAAAGACATCTGTTTCTCAGAGGTGCTTTTCTCGATTGATCTGGCTGAGAACACCTCAAGAGGGTGCCAGCACCCGGACAGCTGGCCATGGTGCCAGTTCCTTGGAAGCACCTGGAGCCTTTTATTATAGGCTATGTTGGTGGAAGCATAAAGCAATCACAATTCCTTTAGCCAAATATCAGAGGCAGGGCAACAGCCTAAAACAGAAGAAGGGTCTGTATCCTGAGGTGTGAGGACAACCATTTGCTATTGCCCTGCAGATCTCTCTTCTCTTCTGTGTGTAACTGGAGTTGGAGTGAAGTCAGTAATGCTATCCAGGCTATTACCCTGGATACACACACACACACACACACACACACACACATACACACACACACACTTCACTTTGTCATTTCTGATTTTGTTAAATCAGTGACAAAATTCTAATTTTGCATAACATTCTGAACTAAAGTGGACTGTCCAGCCAGAACGACCCTTATATAAACAAGTCTCGTCTAGTGCTCAGGATAGTTCATATTCTGAAATTTTTCTTTAGTTAATTGTCACTTAATTAAGCTATCTTCAACACATATGACCATAGTCCCCCCCCCAAAAAAAGCTAGAAATACTCCATATTCGGACCATTGAGAGAGGCCAAGGTGAATCTATGGCTACCCAAGTAATAAAAGCCTCACTGCAGAGGGGTTGGAATTTTATGTCAACCCCAAAGAGGAGATTCAGCCACAACAGAGAGACTCCCATGAGACGGATACCTGAGCTGAGACAAGAGCAGGAAATTGGCACCTCTCCAGAGCTGCCCACTTTCTCACGTGGACAAGAGAGCAGCATATGTTCTCAGGATCGACAAGGAAGAATACCTCTCTTCTATGCTTTTGGTAGGAAAAAGATTCCCCATTACGCTCCAAAGCCAAAGCTCCCACCAAACCCAGGTATGGAATAACATTTCACAGCCTGTGTACAGGCTTGAATTCTAAGCCGGTAAATTAGAAGATGCAAATAGTGATCCTGGGAAGTGAGTTTTCAGAGGTCTCAAATAAAATACTCTTTAGGGCTGCCACAGTATGGGTGGCGGGGGGAGTGCACACTGAAAACCCTCATTCAGAAATTACAAGCCACGGAGGGAAAAGATCCTAAGAGAAGAAAATCAGCAGATTCAACATCCTGTGGGATCCGTGTGGTAAGCACTTGAGTTAGAGGAAATAAATGAAAACATGCCATGAAAGAACTGGCATCCATAATGAGAAACTGAATTAAAAGGTCAGTTGGAAGATAAAAAAAATAATAACCTTCGAAACCTTCACTGAAAGCTTTCCTTCTGGAAAAATGGGGAGATGCACTTCTCTATTCTTCCACTGCAAACAGCTGCAAACTCTGGGCTATGCATCATAATGCAGCTCAGGAGACAGAAGGCTATTTTCTGCTTCCACCATAGGCCATTGTCCATCATGGAATGGGTTGCACTGGCAGGAGCTAGAAGCAGCTACATTACATCAAATCCACAGTAAAGAACAGAAAGAAATAAATGCATGGGCGCTTGTTAGCTGTCTTATACTCAACTCAGTTTGCCCACTCTTATACAGTTCAGGGCTCTCTGCTTAGGGAATGGTGCCACCGACAAGGAGATGCATCTTCCTACATCAATTTAATTAACCCATACTCCCATAGACAGCATATTCACAGGTCAACCCGATGTAAACTCACTACTCAGGTGATTCTAAATTGTCTCAAATTGACAATGAAAGCTAACAATGAGAAAGACTCAGATCAAAATTTTATATCTGAGCAATATGGTTGAAAAGAATAGGATGGTTAATAAAAATAATAGGTTGAATGCCAATTTAAAAAAAGAGCCAGCAATTGAAGATAGATTGATAGAAATGGCTGCATCTGAGCAAGCAGAAGACATAGACTAGAGATAACACAAAATAATGTAAGACAAACATTCAAAGATATCTAAGAGAATAGAACAAAAGATCAAGATATTGGTGAATATTGACGCATAGTAGATTCATCCTGGAAGAGGTAAGATTTCTGTCAAGGACCAAAGAATTGGACAGACACAAGATAGTAGCAAGGAAAGTGAGAGAATTTATTAAGAAAGTCTACCCTTCCAAGGGAGGAGGCAGACCAGTGCAGGGAGAGCTTCAGGAGCCCAGTAGCTGGTTCACTGCACAGAGGAGTGAGGCTTTTACTCCACTTTGTTGTCGTCTGTGCATGCATGTGTGCGTGTGTGTGTGTGTGTGTGTGTGTGTGTGTGTGTATACGTGCATTCATGTCTGAGTGGGGCTTTGCCTTTGTCTTGGAAAGGGTTTGGATTCTCATCATTTGCATAAAAACGGAAGGAAGTAGAGAGAGGCATTCTAAGAGAAATAAGCCAGAGTCAGGAAAATAGCTATCGCGTCTTCTTTCTTGGGTGGGGATTAGAAAAAAGCGCAAGACAGAATGTTGATCTAGAAGAGAAGAGGACGTGGATCAGGATGGGTCAGAGGACAGCTTTTGTGGGTTAGTACTTTCCTACTATGGTGTAGGAGGGTCTTCTGTGTTTGTGTTGCTTTTATCGGTGAATAAAGAAAACTGCCTTGGCCTTTGATAGGGCATAAATCACAGAGTAGACAGAACAGAATGCTGGGAGAGAGAAGGCAGACAGGGAGAGAGCCGCCGCCATAAAGCTGCCAGGTCAGACATCTTGAATCTTTCTCGGTAAGCAACGACCTTGTGATGACATATAAATTATTAGAAATGGGTTAAATCAAGATGTGAGAGTTAGCCAATAAGATACTAGAACTAATGGGCCAGGCAGCAATTTAATAAATACAGTTTCTGTGTAATTATTTCAGGAGTTAAGCTAGCTAGGTGCGAGGAATGCAGCCTGCCTGCTACTCCTTACTCCACTCCTACCTTGTGGGATCCTGGGATTGAACTCAGGTCATCAGCCTTGAGCATGGTCCTTCTACCCTCTTTGCCATCTCACAGGCCCAGACCTGTACTTCTAATATTAGTGTTTACTCTTTCATTGCTAGCATTTAGTAAAAGTGTGTCCTTACATGTTTTGTAAAGTCATTGAACTTAGCTATTAATACTGATAATTTTTAAAATATATTCTATATGCTCTTCTAAATAAATAAGCATTTCTTTTAACATGGATTTCCCCCTGCATGCTTTTATGGCCCTGGCTTCAGTTTGTGCTCTGTCCCAGTAAGTTAGACTGACTTTAAGCCATTAATAGTAGAGTCTGTGTTTCCAACTTTCTGACAGTTTTAGCAAAGTTTTCCCAGCATGGCAATGGGAACCTTTTGATGCTGTGCTCTGTTTTTATGTCATCATCTAATTCTACGATGACATTTCATCAGCAATCTTTTAAACCATGGGCTTTTAAGTTATTTCTCTAGAATGTTTCTCTTGTTTCTTTTTGGAAGCCTCTCTTTGATAAAGAGATCTTCTGTCTGAGAAGACTTCTTTCTAAGGAAGTTTTTTAAACTATCACTCCATTTCCTTGATTGCGTTTTCCTTCTTGTCTTCACGTTGTCATGTGTTAAATTCCAGTGTTGGGTCATGCTTGGTTGTTGGTTAGTATTGGGAGAATAGGGTGCTAAAACGTAAATTGGAAGTAATCTGTTCACCATCACGACTAATCAATGTTACTAGGAATACAAATTTAAGGGATGCAGAAAACTGTCAGAAAGGCTAAGAAGTACAAGTGAAAGAATTTAACAGTTTGGGAGTTGAACTTGGGGCCTCTTATATACTGTCAAACCACTTGAACATTGAGCTATACTCCAAATCTGAAAACCAATTTTCAGAAAAGCATCAAGTCTGGCTCAGGACGATGGCCATCATGTCCTCACATGGCAGACAAACCAAGAATGTTATTACATAGTTGAAGAACAAAAATCTTCTTTCATACTAATTACAAGCCTTTTATAAAACAAAACATAAAATTAAAATTAGAAAAGATGTTTTAAAGATGCATTTATTTTCTTTGTAGACCAAGAAAATAGCTTTCAAATATATGATGGACAGCTCTAACTGGTTTTCAACATCAGTTTATGAAATTGATTGGTTATCCTATCTTAAATGTGATCCAAACCCAACATTTCTTATAACTTTGATACTGAAAGAAGGAAAGAGGAAGGGAATGTTGACTGAAAAATCTAGACTGACTACTAAACTTTTTCTTTAGTCTTTTCCCATTGTCTTCCAAACTTTCATGGTATTTTTCTGTGGAAATAGGCTGGTTTCCAAAATTGTCAGCTCACTTGCCATGTGCCACACATCAAGTACTGAAAAGAGCTCCATTAGCACCCAGTCTCCTGATTTCATACCCAGAGCCCTAATTTACTCAGGGGTTGTTTAAGGTGCTTGCTCATTTGAAGTTGACACAGCCACATCAGAGGAAGGAAGACAACACTGAGCTGTATGAACTAACCATCCCCATTTGGAACCAAATTGCCAAGGACCACCAAGGGTGCCAGGGAGACTACAGAGCTGAGATGCTCTCTCCCATTCGTAGCAATCAATCTACAGCTTACCAGAACTCAGGTGATTATGGGTTCAAATGTTTGAAGTGGGAAAAGAATTTCTCAAGCAGACAGAACTAATTTTCATCCATGAATAGTATGTCCATTTCTATTTGCCATCTGACATCTATGGGAACATATTAAAGGCTCATTGACCTGCCACATTTAACTTGGTTTAACAACCCACTTTTGTGATCATAGGAGATGCAAACATTCGCTTTCACCTGGGAAACTAAAATTCCCGATTAAGGTTTGGAAAGCTTTACAATGTGAGTGTATCATCATTTTTGTGGGAGGCTGCTTATTCATTTCTTGACCGCCTGGCAGCTCAGACTTGAAATAACCACACAGAAACCATACTATTTGCTATACTGTTTGGCCAATAGTTTAAGCATATTTCTGACTAACTCATATCTTAAATTAACCCATCTCCATTAATCTGTGTATTGCCACGTGGCTGTGGCTTACTGGATAAAGTTCCATCCAGCGTCTGCCTCTGGTGGGGCTACATGGCATCTCAGATAACTCTACTCACTCTCTTTCTATATATCTCTTCCAGCTTGGTTATACTCTGCTAAGCTGTTGGCTGAAAGCAGCTTCTTTATTCATTGACCAATAAAAGCAACATAGATAGAAGGACCTTCCACATCATTTCCCCTTTTCTGTTTCAATATAAAAGAGGGTTTTAACTTTAACATAGTAAAATTACATATAACAAAACAGGTATCAATCAAGAATTATAGTTGCAATATTAATACATACTTTATCATTTAATATAAATAAGAAAAACTATAATTATAACTATATATTCTTCAGCTCCATCAAAGACCCCAGAAAAATGAAATATTACCTAAGTTAACAGGAAGTTCATTGTAAGAAACTTCCAAAACTCTAGAATTGACAGAGACATCTTGCTGCCTGGACAATCACCCAAAGTTGTTCTGTATCATTGGGTCATCCATCTTCAGCCTACAGGCCCATAGTGTCTGGGAGTCTTTTCCATGAAACAGGAAATTTCAGACAGTTCTACCTATATTGGCAGTTTTTCAGTCACTTTCTTCTGTGTCCTGCAGAATATCTGGCAGATTCTTTCATGAAGCAGGAACTCAGAAGGATGGTCTCACCTTTCAGCAGTCATTTTTCTTGGAGTCCTGCATGTCCAGTTCACACAGAAAACATCAA